>CAJHNH020008570.1:0-39746 GCA_905116865.2 Candidula unifasciata | reverse complement strand
AACAAGTTAATGTATTAAAGCCACTAGACCGAAGAAACCTGGCTAATCAATCCATGACAACACGAAATGGAAGCGAGAATGTCAGCTGAGCTGTGCTGTTTGTGAATGCTGATTTGTGAGCAGTGAAGTGCAAGAGTGAGATGTACTGACAACAAGGATTCCGCTTAGCTAATGTAAGATGCTTGTGGACATAGCTATGTCCCTAGACGTTATATCTCCGGTGCATTGTTTAATTAAGAGAACATCGTTGGAGAATACACTTAATCTTTATCAACTCTCCGGCGTTTCTCAATGTTTGTTCCTGTTCAAGCCGTGTTGAAGTATCTGTCAATGTATCATAGTAGACTTCATGATAAGTATCAAAGAAAGTCATTGCAGTACATATGTAATATTGCTGACCTGTTGTTTTTTCAACATCATCGTCATGATTATTATATCACCACGTTTTGTTAAACAAGTGTGCAACATTTGCAAAACAGAACATTACTATGACAAAATCATCATACCAGTTTAAGGGTAAAATCGGATGAAAAAGATATCAAAGCAAACGAAAAGTAAAATTAAAAAGCTTTGCATTATCCCATACACAAGCGACTAGTAAACGTTGCTGCCAGAGAGCCTTATTTGGCAGATTACAAGACTATACAATACGATAAAATACGAACAAGATTACAGGAAATAATTTAACTGAAGCCGGACAATCTCTTGAGACCCTGGAGATTTGATTTTACAGATGAAGTCTGAAAATTTCTTGGACAGCCAAGAAGAGCAACCCAGATGTTTTGAAAGAGGCGAGTGCTCGAAGACAACTTATCACAAACATCATTATTTTTTAATAATGTTGTGACAAAATGGGAACTTGGAACATGTTATGACTACTGGACAGATCTGTGCAAAGAGAGACAGAGGAACCCGTCAGCATCTGCTTAAGTCCAAATCTCTGTCTCACAACACCAAGATCAAAATATATAAAACGTTGACGGACCAGTCATTTTATATGGCTCTGAAACTTGGAGCACAACTAAAAGAGATGAAGCCTTATTACAGGTTTTTAAAACAGTCTTACGGCGAATCTTTGGATCCATCAAAGATACAAACAGCGGTGAATGAAGAGTGAGAAGCAAATAAGGAAATTCATAATCTGTTAAAATCACTATTGATCACTGGCATCATGAGAGCTAATAGACTGAAATGGTTGGGGCATACTGAAATAATGTCAGATAACAGAGAAGTAAACAATGTATACACAAGGGAGATAAATGGTCGTAGACCACGAGACAGACCAAGAAGACGATACAGAGATTATATGCAAACAGACTTGCAAACTCTTGGTGTCACCAACTGCAAAGAGAAGGCTAACCAGAGAGATGGATGGAGACGGGTGATATCTGCAGCAGTAAACCCCAAGGGCTCTAAATGCTGAGGAGGAGGAGGAGGATGAGGAAGAAGAAGAAAAAGAAGAAAAAGAAGAAGAAGAAGAAGAAGAAGAAGAAGAAGAAGAAGAAGAAGAAGAAGAAGAAGAAGAAGAAGAAGAAGAAGAAGAAGAAGAAGAAGAAGAAGAAGAAGAAGAAAAAAAAGAAGAAGAAGAAGAGACAGAGGAAGACAGGGCGAGAAGATTAAGGAGCACGTAGTGGTGTCAACGCACGAATTGATACACGCAGTTGCGGATCGCAGATTGTGGAGATCCATGATCGCCCACGCCAGTCGGCAAGGCACTTGAAGACTGCCGCTGCTGCTTCTGCTTCTCCGCCGTGACTCCTCCTTGAATTCCTAGACCATCACGTCCATTGCAACCACCACCACCTCCTCCAGCTCCACTTCGGCCACGTCCACTACCACAACCATAACATCCACCTGCACAACTATCTCCTCCACCTCCACTTGTTGTTGCTTCTTCTTCTTCTTTTTCCTCTTGTAGTTGTTCCTCTTATTCTCACAAGTACCCGTATGAGAAGTCATATGTTTGTCTAAGCAGTTAAATCTCTGACACGTGTGTGACCACAGGAAATAAATACTAGCAAGAAAACAGGGATAGGAACGGCAAGGACTGTTACTCTAAAATGTTAAATAAAACTGTTGGACGTTACGTCTCCAGACGAGTCGGAGTGTTAGGCAAGGCGTTTTTCGAAAGACTTAAGGACTCTTTATAACTGGAGTAGCTCAATTGGATGGCCTAACCTCAATGAAGAGAAAACTATGGTGATCATGAGAATTTAAACGCACTGGCATTGGTTGAAAGTAGGGCTGTACCGAATAGTGATTTTTACTATTCGGTCGAATACTAATAACGGGACCAACTATTCGGCCGAATACGAATACGAATAGTGTATAGTGTATAACATATATCTAAAAAAAAAAAAAACACACACACATGCATAATGTCAAATGTACGCTGAACTTTTACTTCACATAAAGTAGCACAGAATAGTCATCTTCTTCTTTAGCATTCTGAGCCCTTGAGGTTTACTGCTGCAGATATCGAAGCCGGTGTAAGGTAACTACTATTCGTATTCGGACCGACCGCAAATATTCGGCCGAATACCGAATAGTCAATCGGTCCACTTTTCGGCCCCGAAGCAAATACGAAGCGAATATTCGGTGCAGCCCTAGTTTAAAGGCACCGTTCTGCACATCAGAAAGACAGAGAAGAAGAAGAAGAAGAAGAAGAAGAAGAAGAAGAAGAAGAAGAAGAAGAAGAAGAAGAAGAAGAAGAAGAAGAAGAAGAAGAAGAAGAAGAAAAAGAAGAAGAAGAAGAAGAAGAAGAAGAAGAAGAAGAAGAAGAAAAAGAAGAAGAAGAAGAAAAGAAGAAGAAATAAAAGAAAAGAAGAAGTGAGAGGAGCAGAAAAAACGAAGGGTAATAATAACAGTAGTAGTTGTAGTGGTAGTAGTAGTAGTAGTAGTAGTAGTAGTAGTAGTAGTAGTAGTAGTAGTAGTAGTAGTAGTAGTAGAAGCAGCAGCAGCAGCTGCAGCAGCAGCAGCAGCAGCAGCAGTAGTAGTAGTAGTAGTAGTAGTAGTAGTAGTAGTAGTAGTAGTATTAGTAGTAGTAGTAGTAGTAGTAGTAGTAGTAGTAGTAGTAGTAGTAGTAGTAGTATTAGTAGTAGTAGTAGTAGTAGTAGTAGTAGTAGTAGTAGTAGTATTAATGATACCAACAAATAAAAAACAATGCTGTTTGTGTATAAAATATTGACGGAATCACATATACAAGTAGTTTCCTGTGAACAAAATAATTTACGCAATCAAATGCTCACATTTTTTTCTGAGGAACAAACTCAATGGTCAAGTTGTGAGTGTGTCCTTGGGTTTCCTCTGTGGTCACGTTGATCTTCTGTCCAGCCAGAAGGTGGCTAAAGTCCTGGTACGCTACAGTAAACTTGTGAGTGTGGTCGTCAGGAGGGTCTACATTTGTTGGGGACATCTGAAAAATGAATGTATTTTACAAATTCCTAATAATTTGTACTTCAGTTCTTCTGATCGTACTTCTGTCGCTGCTGCTTCAGCTGCTTCGCCGCCCCCCTCCTCCTCGAGCTCCTCTATTTTCACCCCCATCGGCTCACCCCAGCCACCTCCACAACCACTACCAGAAATCCAGCTGCACCACCACCTGCAGCACTATCTTCATCACATCCTCCTTCTCCACCTCCACCTGATGCTGTTTCTTTTTCTTCTTCCTATTGTTGTTATTGCGGCGTCCGTGGCTAAGGCGTTGCGAGTCCGACTCGTAAGCCAGCATACCGCGATCGAAACCTGCGTGGGCTGCGTGGATTTTTATCGTGGTATGGGACGTCGCAGGTCGACCCAGCCTAAAATGGGTACCAGGATGGGCTGTCCTGGGAAAGTAAAGACAGCCGGCGTAATGCTGACCACATTACCCACAGAGTGCTGATGGTCTGTAAAAATATGGGACGCTCTGCCCATATGCCCGATGCGCCGAAAGGCGTGAAAAGGGATCTTTACTTTTTTTATTTTTTATTGTTGTTATTGGTGTTGTTCTTCTTCTTCCTCCTCTTTTTGTTGTTGTTGATGTTTTACTTCTGCTTCTTCTTCTTTTTCTTCTTCTTCTTCTTCTTCTTCTTCTTCTTCTTCTTCTTCTTCTTCTTCTTCTTCTTCTTCTTCTTCTTCTTCTTCTTCTTCTTCTTCTTCTTCTTCTTCTTTTTCTTCTTCTTCTTCTTCTTCTTCTTCTTCTTCTTCTTCTTCTTCTTCTTCTTCTTCTTCTTCTTCTTCTTCTTCTTCTTCTTCTTCTTCTTCTTCTTCTTCTTCTTCTTCTTCTTCTTTTCTTCTTCTTCTTCTTTTTCTTCTTCCTCTTCTTCTTCTTCTTCTTCTTCTTCTTCTTCTTCTTCTTCTTCTTCTTCTTCTTCTTCTTCTTCTTCTTCTTCTTCTTCTTCTTCTTCTTCTTCTTCTTCTTTTTCTTCTTCTTCTTCTTCTTCTTCTTTTTCTTCTTCATCTTTTTCTTCTTCTTGATTGTATAGCTGTTCATCGCCAGGGGTTTCGGATAGGAACTGCCTACTCAGTTGAATTGTCTAGGGTCGGTTTGTTCATTGTACATTAAAGATTATGTTTGTACTCAGCAGGAGTGTGTCTTAAGTGTGTCTTTGGTAGTTAAGTCTGTTAGCTGGCCTACCTAGCGAGCCATATTAAATGTCCCTGACTTTCTTCTTCTTCTTCTTCTTCTTCTTCTTCTTCTTCTTCTTTTCTTCTTCTTCTTTCTTCTTCTCTTCTTCTTCTTCTTCTTCTTCTTCCCTTCTTCTTCTTCTTCTTCTTCTTCTTCTTCTTCTTCTTCTTCTTCTTCTTCTTCTATTCTTCTTCTTCTTCTTCTTCTTCTTTCTTCTTCTTTCTTCTTCTTCTTTCTTCTTTCTTCTCTTCTTCTTCTTCTTCTTCTTCTTCTTTCTTCTTCTTCTTCTTCTTCTTCTTCTTCTTCTTCTTCTTCTTCTTCTTCTTCTCTTCTTCTTCTTCTTCTTCTTCTTCTTCTCTTCTTCTTCTTTCTTCTTCTTTTTCTTTGTCTTCTTCTTTTCTTTTTCTTCTTCTTCTTCTTCGTCTTCTTCTTCTTATTCTTCTTCTTCTTGTTCTCCTCCTCTTCCTCCTCCTCTCCTTCTTCTTTTTTTTTCTTTTTCTTTTTTTACTTCTTCTTTTTCTTCTTTCTTCTGCGTTCGGACTTGAAGGGGCCTTTGGCACGCCGTGTTGTGGTTTACGAGTCTGTGATATTCACTCCTTTCGGTCGAACACATACGCTTTTAGCGAATCCTTAACTAGTTGCTTTTTATGACATGCTTATGAAAAAGAAGTTGGTATGTTCTCGCCCTTAAAGTGAGGCTCCTTAACCCACGCAGAAAAATTAGGACTGAATATTAGAGAGGAAATCCTACCTGTACTGGGTAGCACACCTAGAGAAAACCACATACACACAAAAAAGGGTTGGGGGATCTGTCCTTTCTCCTTATTGTCTTTATTACTTGCTCTCTTGTCTTTACAGTTTTCACTTTCTTTCAGCATTCTGATAATCTAGCGTACACATAACTTCTCCCAGCTCACAATCACACTTTATAAAACTAGGGTCTTCTTTTTTTTTTTAATCGGAGTGCATCTGACTGAAAGGTAAGGACCCAACAACCTGCATACAAATGAGTCAGATCTGTAAAACAGATACGCACGCAGCACTCGAGTTTTGGAACAGGACCAGTGTCAAGAAGTGGACGAACAATCAGAATTTTCCACCACAGTTTACAGCCGGTGAAAGCGAAAAAGAAGAAGATATTTTAAAACAGAAACTCACCTGGAAAACAACAGAGGAAGGCTGGCTGCCAGTACTTCCCAAAAGCTTGTCTTTCAGCGCATTTAACTCTTTCCATACAGAGCTTCCTACGCCATAGACGGGCGCTATAGGATACCTCATTCTAATTTTGATTTTTCCCACTCCTGGTAACACGAAAATGTTTCCTTAACTACAAGAAACTATTTACTAACTTGTGCGGACACAAACAATCGTCATCGTCATCAAGTATCTTGCCTCACTGGCGTGGGAGATCATGCCACTCCACAATCTACGGTCTTTAACAGCATGTATCAGCTCGTGTACTGACACCCTTCCAAGCCAAGACAAAAAGGCTATCGCGTTGTCTTTGTTTGTCTTGTTTTTCTACACATCTTTCCAGTGGTCACCGCATGTTCAAGTGTCATTCTTCTCATAATATTATCAAAACATGACTGTCTCTTTCAGATATTTGTAATAAGTTGTCTTTGAGCCCTCAATTTTTTTTTCTTAATAAAATGTGGGCGGCTCTCTCCGAGGCCTTAAAGACAGTCTGGCATGTGTATTCATGGTCTAGGATTGACAATCGTGTATTAAAACTAGCTCTGTATAGCAGGCGAAAGCCACCGTGGTGCAGTGACAAGACGCTAGCCTGCCAAAAGGAAAGTGTGGGTTCGGATAATGACGGAGCTGGACTTTCCTTTCTTCAAAAATGACACTGGCACTCTGGTCGATCCAGGCTTGGATGGGTACCAGGTACAGTCATACTGAATAAAGGCGGCCACACGTGATGCTGACCACATCGACCCCCACCCCCCCCCCCCCCCCCCACCCCACAGGACCGATTGGTCTTTAAAATATATGTCTGTTCCTATTTTCCTAATGCTGCTGAAGGCGTGGGAAAAGGCTCCTTTACTTTATCTTTTTCCAGCATGCATGAATTCTTTATCAAACTCCCAGTGACAAGAAGTTATTACATAAAGTGTACTTGGTTTTATAAAATGCACAATTTTTGCTCTATCACTCCGTTTGCAATACTTCAAAGTTACATCAACATAAAATAAAGCAGGAAAATTTAATCCGTTTTATAAGATGGTCTTCATTTGTTTAAGGTTGTTCTTGATAGCGTCATTCCATATTCTGCATTGTGCTCTGTGCGTTTTTTATTTCTTTAGCGTGACTCCCGATTGCAGTTGGTGCCAGGGTATTCGGTTTACCACACCCACTCATCTGTATTTTCTTTATAAACTGTATGACTGGCGAACGACATTCTCGTCCACCCCGCCCCTTTTTTCTCTTGTTAAGTCCAAACTTATACAGTGACAAGCAAGCAGACAGCAAGTAAGCCAGGAAACAAAAAAAACGACAATATTACCGGGAATTTCCGGAAGAAAGATTCTCGTCCCAGAAGCAGTGACTCTCCTCACCTTGCCCTCGGGGTCAAGGACGAGCATCTCATCTCTGACAGTGTCTGCCGGATCTCTCTTGTCCTGATGGCCTGCTACAACAGAGCACATAACATACATATATTTAACCTCCTCCCCCACCCCAGAGTAGATGTACAATGTTTTTAATGGAAGATTATAATTGGGATGGTTAAAATTAAAGACCCGTTTAAACGCATTGAGGCGTTTTAGGCATATAGGGCTAGATTTATATTTTATTGACTAATGGGCACTTGGTGGGTTCTTTAGTAAACAACTAACTAGAGACTGTCCAGGGGATGGTAGTTGCATGGATCCAATTCAGGGGGAGGTGGGCACTGGAACGGTCGAGGGGGTGGGGTGGGGGGGGGCTGGAACGGTCGAAGGGGTGGTAGTAGCCTCAGCCGCAGTTGGCGGGCTGAAAGGGGGTGGGGGCGCGCTGGAACGGTCGAAGGGGTGGTAGTAGCCTCAGCCGCTGAGGAAGGGGAGGGTGATCTGAATGAAATAGGGAAGTTGAGGGAGGAGAGCAGAAAGACAAAAGAGACAGGGCGAGAGTGAGAGAAGGAGAGAGAGAGACCACGTTGATACACCATTTATACCATTATTAATGAAGAGTAACAGATTACAATCATAGTGATTGGCTTTTTTTTTTATATCGAGAGCTTTGTTTCTGGTGGTACGCAGTACCGGCACCATTTTATAGTACTATGGTTATAATATACTTTTTGTGCTGAATATCTACACCATTTTAGACACTTTCTGGTTAATTCTGACCCCTTTATTAGCGAGAAAATCTCCGGTTATAACCAAACAGGTTTATCCTTTTAATTAACAATAATTTAAATTTTATTCGTAGGTTCCGTTAATATTTAAATACTTTCGACCCTGGACAGAAGACGGGACTGAGATGAAATTCTACAAGCATCAGTTACTCGTTACTTACAATATAAATTTGTGTATAAGAAATATTCTGCATGGCGAATAGATAGAGAAAAAAATGATGCAAAAAAGAAAATCTGCTGGATGAGAAGAGTAATGTTCTGCCTATCAGTTTCAACCCTAGAGCAACTGCCAGCCATGGCTATGGGCCTGGTAAGCTTTGACATAACATTATTTTCAGGTTTCATTTCATCACTCTAGCATAAGTATAGCTAGTCTCTCTCCTGAATGCGCTCTTCCACCGAAGTCGTTGGCACAATACGGGATGTCAGATTTCGGTTTACACTGCATAACATTCGGCGTTAACCGAGAACATGTAATATTGACTATGGTTTTATGGTAGCTCATTCAAATCCGACCAGAAGGCCTACTTCTAAAACAAACAAATCTCATAGCAACAGTCCTCTACACACAGAAAGAATATGAACAGTGTTTACAAAAATCAGCCAACATCTTAGACTAACCTACGTGTTTGGAGTTAAACTAGACATCACATGTCCCGGAAGCCATTCTCAGTAGAAGAAATATAATGCGATCAAAAGCCTTATAAAGATTCGATGCAATGAAAAGAAAAACGGGATGGAACATACTGGGGAGCACCACAAAAACAGTAAGGCAAATGTGCACTGGAGCAGTTAAGCCTATTATAAAATACGCCTCAATATCATGGTCTGAAGCAGTAAAAACAAACTTGCGAAAAACTATACGAGTTTCTTCTTCTTCTTCTATTCGATCACCAGCTGTAAACTCTGGTTCTACGTTCACCTTTGGACGTTAGTCTATGTCCAGAACTTGAATTCTGGGTGCACATCGATGTTACAGATCTGGCTTACTTGTATGTAGACAGTTTGTTTCTCGCCTCTCGGGAGGGACAACCCTAATTGGTGGCCTTAACCAGGTGTTTTTAGGGAGGCAGCTGATCTATTATCCCCCTCCCCACACACACACACACACACACACACACACACAAATTTGGGCCCTGGAGGCCACGAGGACAAAGTTAGATTTCAAACACGGATCACGAATAACACATGCAGCACTGAGAAATACCCCTCTATCATAAAACTGTTATCTTGGGGCTCTTAGATTTCGTAGATAGTGGAAAACCCTAACTTGTTTTGAAAAAAAAAATGCGTCCAAACCATATGCTGAACCAAAAATTGAAGGCAAAAAAAAAAAGTATGTATAAGTCATCTTGCAATTCTTGAATTCCACTAAAGACACGAACTTACGAAAAACGTGCCGTCACTAAACGATTGATTAAAAGAGGACAGGGAAAAAGCAAAGACATAAATTCATTGATGGCTTAGCCAGGCGCATTGGACTGGACAAGTACACTGACCTGATCTGTGATTCTGTTGATCGTTTAGGATGGCGAATCATGACCGTCTATACTCATTAGCATGGCACATGATTATGATATTTCTAAGATGTGGAAGCTCTGTGCGATTGTTTCATATAAAAAGGGACAGTGGGCTACACACACACACGCACACACACATACACACACACACACACACACACACACACACACGCCTGGTCTAGGTGCTAAATCACCGCGGCTTCCAATTGTGATGGTAAATTGAGATTTTAACAGACTGTTATAACTGAGGTCTTAATAGGCGGTTATAACTGGGGTCTTAATAGGCGGTTATAACTGGGGTCTTAATAGGCGGTTATAACTGGGGTCTTAAAGGACGGTTATAACTGGGGTCTAAATAGGTGGTTATAACAGGTGTCTTAACAGACGGTTATAACTGAGGTTTAATAGGTGGTTATAACTGAGGTCTTAATAGGTGGTTATAACTAAGGTCAACAGACGGTTATAACTGAGGTCTTAATAGTTGGTTATAACTGATGTGTTAACAGACGGTTATAACTGAGGTTCTAACAGACGGTTATAACTGAGGTCTTAATAGTTGGTTATAACTGATGTGTTAACAGACGGTTATAACTGAGGTTCTAACAGACGGTTATAACTGAGGTTTTATAGGTGGTTATAACTGAAGTCTTAACAAACGGTTATAACTGAAGTCTTAATAGGTGGTTATAACTGAGGTCCTAATAGGTGGTTATAACTGAGGCATTAACAGAAGGTTATAACTGAGGTCTTAACAGACGGTTATAACTGAGTCTTAATAGGTGGTTATAACTGGGGCCTTAAAGACGGTTATAACTGAGGTCTTAACAGACGGTTATAACTGAGGTCTTAATAGGTGGTTACAACTGAGGTCTTAATAGTTGGTTATAACTGAGGTCTTAACAGACGGTTATAACTGGAGTCTAAATAGGTGGTTACAACTGAGGTCTTAATAGGTGGTTATAACTGAGGTCTTAACAGACGGTTATAACTGAGGTCTTAATAGGTGGTTACAACTGAGGTCTTAACTGATGTCTTTAATAGGTGGTTATAACTGAGGTCTTCTTAAAACTGAGGTGTTATAACTGGAGTCTTAATAGGTGGTTATAACTGAGGATTAATAGGTGGTTATAACTGAGGTCTTAATAGGTGAGGTCTAATAGGGTTATAACTGAGGTCTTAATAGGTGGTTTACTGATGTCTTAACTGACTGTCTTAATAGGTGGTTATAACTGAGGTCTTAATAGGTGGTTATAACTGAGGTCTTAATAGGTGGTTATAACTGAGGTCTTAATAGGTAGTTATAACTGATGTCTTAATAGGTGGTTATAACTGATGTCTTAATAGGTGGTTATAACTGAGGTCTTAATAGGTGGTTATAACTGATGTCTTAATAGGTGGTTATAACTGAGGTCTTAATAGGTGGTTACAACTGAGGTCTTATCAGACAGTTACAACAGGGGTCTTAACAGACGGTTACAACAGGGGTCTCAAACGACGGATATAACCGGGTATAACAGGGGTGGTTAGTTGAATTTTTAATAGAAGGGACAAGACAATGATTCTGAGAGTATATAAAATAAATGTGCTGTCGTAGGACTACAGTCTGGTATAACATCAAACATCACATTTCAACACAGAAGATATCACACATTTGCCACACATCATATATCACTATGGAAGATGTCACTTATTCACAAGAAATCAGTTTTTTTTTTTTTTTTTTTACAGAATATAACACTTGACCACCACACATCACAATTTACTACAGAAGACAAGATATCCCTTGGTAATCACATATTACATTTTACATATGACGCTCATCGCGCAACTATATTACCTCATTTATGTATCACACGCTCACCACACAATACATTTTACTAAGAAGAGACCCTTGATCACCACACATCACATTTCACTACAGAAGATATCACAAAATACAACATGTTACTGTTGAAGACCAAACACGATGACCACACATCACACTTTACTACAGTAGGTATCACTTCATCACTTCACATTATATTTTACCACAGAAAATAAAATTTGATCACCACATAACATTACCACAGAAGATAAAATTGGATCACCACATGACAATTTACCACAGAAGACAAAATTTGATTACCACATGACTTTCTATCACAGAAGATAAAATTGGATCACCACATGACATTCAACCATATAAGATAAAATTGGATCACCACATGACATTCTACCACAGAAGATAAAATTGGATCGCCACATGACATTTTACCACAGAAGATAAAATTGGATCACCACATAACATTTTACCACAGAAGATAAAATTGGATCACCACATGACATTCTACCACAGAAGATAAAATTGGATCACCACATGACATTTTACCACAGAAGATAACATTGGATCACCACATAACATTTTACCACAGAAGATAACATTGGATCACCACATGACATTCTACTACAGAAGATGTAATAAAGTCTCAAATTACTGTTACCTGAAAAAAACTCCACTGGCGTCATATAATAATGATCTTTATCAGTCCCATCCAACGCCAGCGTCTCGTTTCTACCATTTCTTCCATTCTTTGTTGAAGATGTTGTATCCTAGATGTTTTAAGTTAGATCGCGTTTAGAAAGATAGACTTTAATGACGCAACTTCTAAGTCAGAGCTTTTCAAGCTGTGCATCGTGACACGTTAGTGTGCAGTGTTAACGTGTGTCACCCAAAAGCTATTTCAAAATCAACCCAAAATTGGCGGGTCAACACAAATTCTCTTGCTCAGCTTTACCGCCCAGTCGGAGGTCGATTTTTGAATAGCTCTGGTATGTGTGTCCGTATCTCTTATGAGGGGCTAGCTTAACCTCTGAATTGATAGCACACTGAATTATTGTGTGGTGAAATTATGTTTGTCTAAAAATATGTCACCAACATAAGAAGTTTGGAAAGCTCTGATCTATGTGTACGTAATTATGAATTAGTTAGTTTGGCTTCAAACTTCAGTGCAGACAGGTAGCCTTTTAACTGCTCCGTTTCTGTGCAGGTGGAAACCACACAAAATGTCCGTCGTTGTCCTATTTAAAAACTAGTAAACAATTTGTCAGTCACAGTTAAACCTTGAAGCTTGCTTACTTATAGTAAAAAGGAATAAGACAGCTGTCAGATGGGCCAACAATAACGTTCCCAGGCTAGAATAGCAGCTCGCTGTTGGCGCAATCCAGAAAGTCCGCATTACATCCGCACAAGAGCACGCCAATCATAACGTTATCTGTCATCCCACCCATTCCTTCTTCCCAACCTCCTCAGTGTTAATGCATTTGGCAACACGCCATTGGCACAACTGAAAGGGGCTGGGCGGGGGGGGGGGGGGGGACATCCACATGAAATCAACAACTCGCAGTGTCGCACCAAGCACTCAGCTTAACTGCTGGGCAACGGAATCCTTGGGTTCAAAAATCCAGAACTGGGAAATTTGCGTCAGCAAAACCTAGGTGGAAACAAATTTAGGAGCGTCAGCTGACAGCAGGCCAGGTTCAAACTTTAGCAATGGTAGGTCCTAGCCTTTAATTTAGTCTCTGTTGATTGGTCATCTAAAGATTGCCTGCGTTTTATTTCCTAATTACGACGTGTTGCTTGATGTTCGCGCTAACTGAGCCACGAAGAGCTTGCATCTATAGCCGTGAAGAGGATATAGAGACTCAGTGACAAAGTATTACCTTCACAATGACTATGTAGCAGGGCATCCTTTCACCACTTCATACTGACAAATAGCAGGGAAGACTGTGTTTGCACTAACGCCGTCTTTACTACTACAAGAGCCAAAGAACAACACATAATCAAAAACAGCACTACATAATCCACTGCTGACACCGTTGATAGTGGTATTGCTTTTTCTACTACTGCTGCGACTGCTACAGCTGCCATTGCTGCCACTGCTGGTGCTACAGCACCTGCTACAACTACTAGAATTATTAATGCTACTACTACTATTACTGCCACGTTTACTATTGCTGCTGCTGTTGATTCTGTTTCTCCAGTGCTACCACAGCTACCACTAATGTGGCTGCTGCTGCATTTGTTTCTCTACTACTACTACTACTACTACTACTACTACTACTACTACTACTACTACTACTACTACTACTACTACTACTACTACTACTACTACTACTACTACTACTACTACTACTACTACTACTACTACTACTAATACTACTACTACTACTACTACTACTACTACTACTACTACTACTACTACTACTACTACTACTTCTACTACTACTACTACTACTACTTAATATAACTACTACTTACTAATACTACTACTAGTTCTACTCTACTACTACTACTACTACTACTACTACTACTACTACTACTACTACTACTACTACTACTACTACTACTACTACTACTACTACTACTACTACTAATTATTAATACTACTATTATCATTATTATTACTACTACTACTACTACTGCTACTGCCAATACTACTACCATTACTTGTACTACTACTACCACCACCACAACTATTATTACCACGACTACCACCACTGCTGCTACTTCTACTATTACTGTCACCACGCAGATCCTGTTTCCTGTTAGTAAGATCAGGTTTTACGTTAATTTCTGCACCAGAAGACGAATTGGGTTTTTTTTTTTCAGGTGATGTTCTTTTTTTTTACAGTCATGAAAGTTACTTTTATTTTTTTTATGTATATTCAAACATTAACGCCAACAATATTATGCATTTACGTGTATTTCTAAGCTTATCACTTTAAAGTGCTATACGTTTGTTACTGGTTGCAGCTGACAAAAAAAATAACGTCTATCTAGTTGACATTCGTAACTAGGGTACATATCAGAGGCTGGGCTTATTTTGAGCATCTTGAAAATCATGATCTTTTGGGGTAAGGCTTTTATTCTCGAGGAAACACGACACTAACTGCCACTACCGGTCATCACCACCACTAAAAATAATAGAGGATCGACTTCATTCCATAAAGTTTTGACCCTAATGACTCAGTCCCTCTCCACAGAAAGGCTGGCCGCCTGCCGACAGTGTCGCACAAAGCACAAACTCCGTATCCTCGACTACGATTCGCGGAGATCTCCACAAAAACTGAACTTGTAAACAGAACGTGACAGGAGTGAAACGAACCCACGATCTTTTGAGCGCGAAGCAAATGGCTTGGCCACCGCCACGGAGACCCCAGCAGTACAAGTAACAGAACAGCAACACAACTTCCACAACCACGTTTCTTACGTTATGTAGCACCAGGTTGTAAGGGTTCCAGGATAGCAGAGGTGACAGGTAGATGACCTCCAGGGGAATGGCGTAGGACACTCGAAGATGGCCGTCTTGGCAGTGACGGACCGACTTTCGCTCCCTGACTTGCCTATAGTAATGTTAAACCACTTGTTCAATGTTTCACCAGACTAACAAGAACACTACTACATGTCTGGGCACTGGTCAATTTAGATGTAAGAAAATTAGATGAAAGTTGGGAGAAGTAAACTGGAGTGAAGTGATGTGATGAAAAGTCAAATAGAATAAAGCAAAATAAAGAAAAGTAGGAGAGTCCCCGTGGTGAAGCGGCCAGAACGTTAGCGAAATAATCAGAAGATCACAGTGACCTTGGCGTCCAGGTAGACCCAGCCTTGAGTGGGCACTAAGTGTAGTCCTGGGAAGTAAAGGCAGCCGGTGTGATGCTGACCACGTCATCCACGAAGTGCTGATTGATCTACAAAATATAGGTCTAGCCCACATGCACAACAGCCTAAACGTGTGGATAACAGTTTAAAGTAAAAAAAGAAACTAGAGTGACCTGATGTAAAGTTAGGTAAAATTAAATAAAGGAAAGTCTAGTAACGAAAAATGGATTTAAGGGAAATCAAATGGACTAAATAGAAGTAAAGCGAAGGAAACAGTGTCAAGAAAAAGCACAGTAAAGTAACAAACTGTAAAGGCAAACATTTTTTTAGACTGAAACGTATTTTTTAAAATATGCCTTGTGGCAACATGTTGCAGTATCCTTTGAACTGGTTTTCACTCAAATCCAAGAAAAATGACATCACAAAAACCAGGAATTCAAGCCAAAATAAAGCAAGTCTGTGATAATAAATACCAGACAGGCGTGTTAAAAACAGGAAATTCAAAGTAACTTCGTCATCCGTGTTTATGTTTTGAGAATAGTTTTGTTGAAGTGTCACTAAAATAAATATACGTTTAATAATATCTACAAGTTACATTTCGCAACCAGTGAGACGTCACGTAGGGCCTACGCAGAATAGTTTGCCCAGTAGTCTATAATACTGTTAAAACTGCCTAGAACTAAAAATGATGATTCCCCTTATATTTGACTTTAAATCTTTGACCACCGTGTCGGCACCAAATCACGCTAGTCCCCGCTCTATCAATCGACCGGTCAGTTTGTCCCCGCCGGCCTCTACTTAAAGGTTTACCACAGTATTCTGAGATAAACCAGGTGTAACCTGCAGTCGCATACCGGTAAGGACGACAACGCTATCTGTGTAAGTTCTATGTGTAGCTCGGCGATAAACTTATTCGGCTTTATTGTGCAGAGAATAACATTTATGCTACAACCATTTTTGGAATGGCAAATAGACATTCGAAGGGTTCATTTGGTCAACGTCACGCCGGTCACTTTTACTTCCCAGAACATTACTCCATACTAGGATTTACACTGGGCCGAAACCAAGATTTAGACTGGGTCGAAAACCAAATATAGACTGTGTCGATGTCCAGATTTAGGCTGGGTCAGACCCAGAATTTGACTAAGACTTTCTGACAAGTTTTCGATTCCAATGTCATCTTTAAAAATATGTATAGGTGTGTATTCGAACAGGAAAGCCTTTGTGCCATTAGGTAAGTATTTAGCCACCCTGTCACTGTGACTCTTAAAGTAAAACATACTTACACAAAGTTACACTCCTCTGCTTCGAAGGGCGCCACTCTCGATTGTGTTGTCATGGCCGTCCACAAATTCCCATCGTTGAAACCTAATTCTGCAAACTAGAGAGGAATTGTAGAAGTAAATCCAACAAGTTTTGGGGCAGCTTAAACACCCACTTATCCCCCCTCCCCAAATCTCGCATAGCTCAAGATAATCCCGATTAGTCCAAAGAAATATCGCATACAAAGAATATTCAATTCCAGCGGTTGCACACATGGCCACTCACAACGAACAAGAAAAGACATTTACCCAAAATGGAAATGAGATGTATGAGAACGACTGCAGAAGTGACCAGAAGAGATACAATCAGCAATGAGATCATAACAGAAGAAGTCGACACAGAATCAGTTCTAAATTACATACAAAAACAGCAATTGAAATATTTAGCCTACTTACAAAGAATGCCATCTGACCTCAAACTATACAAGGCATGCACTAAAAAAAAAAAAAAAAAAGCGATGTAGAGCACGAAGTAGATCAAGAACAAGATGGGAAAATAAAATCAGAGAAACTCTACAACAGCACAATGTGCCTGTGGTCGAGGTTGGCAGAAGTGACGGAACCGCCTTGTGTCTCCCTTGACACCCAAAACGGTAAAGCGGAATGTTAAACAAAAACTTAAGAAGAATAAGAATTCAAATCAAACAGTTTACCATCTTCTTTGTCTAAATACGAATAGTTTCTTATTTTATTTATTTATGTTAAAACTTTTAGGATTTTCATTTAATTTTTGGCTTTGAAAGACTTTTTCTGGGGGAAGGGTTAGAGTGACAAAAGGTAGGCAGTGAAAATAAATCCTAGACAGAGGCTGCAGGGAAGCATGTAAGACCATCAGTTGTCGAAATGGTAAAGAAGAGTGAAAATAAATGTTCGTTGCGTTGGTTTCGACAGTGGTATCGAGAAGACGACCGTCTAAAAAGCAATGGCAAACTACTAGACGTAAATTTGCCTAGAAAAACCACAATAGGCATGAAATCCTGGGGTTGGTTCTGCAACGTCCTGTAAAGGATATGCAACTAACTTACTTAGAGGAATAAACAGGAGGGCACATCATGATGATGCAGAAGAAGTAGCAGTTCTTTCATAAGTAATAGTACATAGAAGTAGTAGTAGTAGTAGTAACATTAGCAGCAGCAGTAGTAGCAGCAGCAGTAGTAGTAGTAGTAGTAGTAGCAGTAGCAACAGCAGTAGTAGCAGCAGCAGTAGTAGTAGTAGTAGTAATAGTAGTAGTAGCAGTAGTTGCAGTAGTAGCAGTAGTAGCAGTAGCAGCAGTAGTAGTAGCAGTAGTAGCAGCAGTAGTAGTAGCAGCAGCAGTAGCAGCAGTAGTAGTAGTAGCAGCAGTCGTAGTAGTTTTTGTTGCTGTGGTGGTGGTGGTGGTAGTAGAAGAAATAGGAGGAGGGGAGAAGAGGGAAAAGAAGAAGCAAGAAAAGAAGTAGAAGAAGAAGAAGAAGATAAGAAGTTGGAGGAGGAGAAAAAAACGAAGAAAAAGAAAATGCAACCCAGTGCAGTAATTCACAACTAGAAACGACTCCCTGAAAAGCCACACAGCACAAACCGCATACCTCACCGCCTCCAGCTCCAGGCTGGATTGTCTTGTAAGACCGATGGTAATAAGCGGAGTTCAACAGCACTTCACTGTCAGTGTACGCTGGGTCATACATGTGTTCCCCAAAGACTGTAAGACTCAGGTTCCCTCCATGGTTGTTCTTGCCCGGAATGGATGAGAAAATGTCGTCCAGCAGTTGACCGTTGCCTTTTCTGTTTAGGGAACAAACAATTGTGTTCACTTTGTTGATCTCTTGCTGTCGGCAGTCGAGGCTTTAACTTCACTGAAAACGACTCACCTTAACCCTGCTCCATTCGCGTGCCATGGTAAATCAGAGAAAGTGCATCTCACCGCCACATTAAAAAAAAAAAGTTAACAAACATTTAGTCATGGCATCATCTATAACTATGCACATGCATAAATGCATAGGGCAACCGCTGGAGGTGCCAACACTAACCAGTCGATTCTACAATTTCCATAGTCGTTGATTTTGCTTCTTCTTCTTCGCGTTCACCGGCTGTAAACTCCAGCGGAAAGTTCTGGTTGTTCGTCCAGTTCTAGACTGCAGTCCTGTTCCAGAACCTGAGTGTTGGGTGTGCATCCCTTCAACAGATCTGACTAATTTTTATGCAGACTGTTGGTTCCTTGCCTCTCAGGCAGATGCACTCCGACTTCGAAAGAAGCTCCTAATTAGTCGACTCTTACGACATGCTTTTGGGTAGGCAGTGGGTCTATTCTTGTTTTCCCTATAATATGGCCCCGTAACCCACGCGGAAATGTTAATGGAAGTAGTCGATTAAGATACCCTGGCCGTACTCATGCATCTTGCTGTCACAACATGGTGCTTCGTCTTCAACACCAAATATAGAGTAAACGATCTGTTATTTTTATATATTTAGCTGCAACACTGCAAAAATTTGACATCAAAAGCTGGATTCAGAGGTCACAAGTGATAAGCCACATAAATAGTTCTCTGAGATATGTTGGTGTATTTGGGAATGAGCAGACAGATAGGCTGGCTGGACTGCTCCCATTTTGGGGTGTACTGCAAGTGCACAAGGCAGAAGTGATCTCTCGCTTTTTAGACAAGGTAGCAAGTTCACTGAATATTTTGAAAACACGTACCTGGAATGAATGAAGCAGCTAACAGTGTCGCCGGGCTCTGCACACAAATGGAGACTCGTGAGAAAAGCAAGACGAGGGGTTACTCAGATGAGAGCAGGTACAATCTGCGAGTGGTGACAGGGAGGATAAATCGACCGTGTGCTCTTTAAGCATGTGGTAAGGAAAGGAATAATTATAGTCTTGCCAAAATCGGCTGAGTTGGGCCAAAATGTACCGATATTGCTGCCTGACGGTAAACCACAACACAGTGTGTCAACCGTCCCTTTAAAGGCAACTGCAGGAGAGCAGTTATTAAAATGAAATGTCTTGGGTTGAAAAGGGCAGTAGTTTGTGTGTGCGTCTGCAAGCCTACCTGGTGGTGTCAAAGTTTGTGTGTGCGTCTGCAAGCCTACCTGGTGGTGTCAAAGTTTGTGTGGGCGTCTGCAAGCCTACCTGGTGGTGTCAAAGTTTGTGTGTGCGTCTGCAAGCCTACCTGGTGGTGTCAAAGTTTGTGTGTGCGTCTGCAAGCCTACCTGGTGGTGTCAAAGTTTGTGTGTGCGTCTGCAAGCCTACCTGGTGGTGTCAAAGTTTCTGTGTGCGTCCGCAAGCCTACCTGGTGGTGTCAAAGTTTGTGTGTGCGTCTGCAATCCTACCTGGTGGTGTCATAGAGTTTGAACCTGGCAGCTCGTGTCCACTCCGTCCCTGCGAGGCTGTGGTTAGTTCTCACACGGAAGGTCAGGTCGTCTTCCTAGGTGTAGACGTACGCAATAGTTAGTCATTTTCAACACCCACAGACCTACAAACAGACTGATGGACACGACAGACAGACAGACAGACAGACAGACAGACAGACAGACAGACAGACAGACAGACAGACAGACAGACAGACAGACAGACAGACAGACAGACAGACAGACAGACAGACAGACAGACAGACAGACAGAAACAGGCAGATTGAGAGAGACAGACCGATAGATAGAAACAGGCAGATTGAGACAGAAAGACAGACAGACAGACAGACTGAGACAGAAACAGACAGACTGAGACAGACAGACAGACAGACAGACAGACAGACAGACAGACAGACATTCAGACATTCAGACAGACACTCAGACATTCAGACAGACAGACAGACAGACAGACAGACAGACAGACAGACAGACAGACAGACAGACAGACAGACAGACAGACAGACAGACAGACAGACAGACAGACAGACAGACAGACAGACAGACAGACAGACAGACAGACAGACAGACAGACAGACAGACAGACATTCAGACAGACAGACAGACATTCAGACAGACAGACAGACATCACTCATCAGACAGACAGACAGACAGACAGAACAGACAGACAGACAGGACAGACACAGACAGACAGACAGACAGACAGACAGACAGACAGACAGACAGACAGACAGACAGACAGACAGACAGACAGACAGACAGACAGACAGACAGACAGACAGACAGACAGACAGACAGACAGACAGACAGATGGGACAGTCCAGCCTGTCAGACATTCGGCCCTTCCAGCCACTCATCTTTCACACAGCTGTTGTGCACTATGCCTAATGAATGTGAAATCCATTTAGCAATACAAATAGGAAGACATATATTAAGGGAGAGATATACTACATACACACACACATACACACAAGCACAGATACTCTCCTTTATCTCTCTGTCTCCTTCTGTATTTCTCTCTCTCTCTCTCTCTCTGTCTGTCTCTCTCTCTCTCTCTCTCTCTCTCTCTCTCTCTCTCTCTCTCTCTCTCTCTCCAAGGTTAAACAGAACTAACCTGATGAAAATGAGACAGAGGAATGTCGAATTCGACCGGACTGCACAATATTCGATAGTTCCACTGAGCGAACTGTAGCTCGCCTGTGAAGAAAATGTTCTTGGAGATGGAAAATGGCTATTCTATTGGTCAAAATTGTTCATAACAGTGGGTACATTCCCAATGACCTATTAAAATCTATTTTTATTGCTCTGCCAAAGAAACCAGGCACTTTAAAGTCCTATGAGGCATGTGTAACGACAGTCACTTTCTGTAAAGCACAGACCGATTGATGATGATGGTAATACTCATCCTAACAACATTATTGTTATCATTAAATTTATTTATATCCATACGACAGAGACAGGACATAGATATAAGTTAAGTACTTAGGCGTATGAATCGCAGACGATCTTTGCCTTGTTACAGAACTAAGCAAACAAATAGGAAATGCTTCTGCAATGCTTTCCAAATTCACAGTAAGAATACGGTCGAACAAATAGCTGACAGATGGGACCACAATCAAAGTGATTCTCTCTCTCTCTCTCTCTCTCTCTCTCTCTCTCTCTCTCTCTCTCTCTCTCTCTCTCTCTCTCTCTCTCTCTCTCTCTCTCTCTCTCTCTACCCTCAACGATGACTACAAACATGATTCTTGTAGGCAGTTTTTGTTCGTTTGTTTACCCCTAGTCAGAGACATATAGCCCTGGACAGATAAAAAAAGCAATGAAGATGTCTTGAAAGAAGCTAACTGACGACGAGAACTGATTGTCCAATTCAGACATTCTACATTCTTTGGTTAGGTCATGAGAAGGAGAAAACTGGCATACACAGAGACAGTGGGAAAGTTGAAGGGGTACAGAGGAGAGGGAGACCGAGAGAGAAGATACTGGGCAGCTTGACATCATGGCATTTCCATGACATCATAGCAAACATCATCTATGCCAGAATTAACTAAAAGTGCACAAAAGATTCTGAATAGTCATGACTACTAACTAATGCCAGAAGGTATGTAAGATCATCTGTGTCAGAATTGGATGTGAAAGTATAGATGAGACAGGAGGTTGTGGAAAAAATATGTCTGCCAACGCCACAAGGTATGGAAGATCATCTGCACCGGCACTGATTGCGAAAGTTTAGACGAGACACAAATAGACGTTCAGGTAACAAACAAAACAAAACAACTTATTGGGTAAATAGTACCAATACTAAGAAATAAACATGTATCAATAGAAACCCAAAGCGCACTTAATGACAAAATCTTCTTGCCAACCCTGTGTTATCAATGTCAGACCTGAACAATGACAGAGAAAGAGAAAAGAAAAATTACAACAGAAACGAGATTCATGCGACGGGCTCTTATTATAACAATAACAATGAAATTCAAAAGAAAATTGGGGTAGCAGTAGCTCTGGATTTCATTAATAGACAACAGGTGAAATGGTTTGGCCATATAACGTGGAGGTCAGCAGACAGTAGACCACAGCAAGCAATGATGTACAGACCAGGCGGGAAGCGAAGAAGAGGCCGACCATGCAAGCGATGGACAGAGGTAATAACAGAGTCCCTGGGAATGCTCATTTACCAAGCACACAGACAGGTGCTTTCCAGTAAATTATACTTCACCTCGACACCGCAAGGTAGAAAAGGATCGAGATGAGATGAGATGAGATGGATATTCATACAAATTCAGATACAAATAATTGTGCCTTTACTATGTGATAGTTATTTTTTTTTTTTTTCAAATTGCTTGACTACAAATATTTGGACTTTATCTTACCAGACGAGACAAAGTTAGCAAAGGATATTATCAGATAAACTTTAGGGGGAAAATAAAACACGCAGCACGTTCGCTTTATCATCCAGTTAGAAAACAGTGAAAACAACTACCAATGCAGGCGCTACACACGCAAAGACCTGATGTGAAAGCAAGAGGTCACCCTAGGAGAATATAGATTTATTACATTATGTTTGTTTTAGTATAAAGAAGCCAGGAGTTGTTAACCCTTAGGCTCGGTATTATGGATATCGCAACCTTTCGGCCCTAATTCCATTTTAAACACCGTAAATCTGGGAGAAATGTGGCTTTTCTGCCCACCCCCGGGAGTGAACCCGGACCACAAGGAGTGCGTCACCCGCTCACCGCGCAATCCGGTTTAGCCAACTACGCTAGAGAGACGGGCAATTTATTTAATTAAAATATTTACACCAGGAGAAACGGATAAATAGCTTTCACGTGCGATGCCTAAGAAGAATACTTGGCATTAAGTAGCAGGACAAAATCACAAACACTGATGTGCTGGAAAGAGCAGGTACTACAACAGTCTTTTCCATGCTCAGTCTACGAAGGCTCAGGTGGCCGGGTCACACCTGGAGAATGAAGGATGAGAGAGTCCCTAAGGGCATCGTTTATGGTGAATTAAAGACAGGAAGAAGATGTCGAGGCGGACCTCTACTACGGTATAAAGATGTGTGCAAAAGGGACATGAATGATAAGGTATTGAGGTGGACTCATGGGAACAAAATGCCATGGACCGTGTTGTGTGGAAATAGCATTTCAGGAAGAGAATGAGAGTAAAGGAAGAAATGATTGCAGAAAGAATGAGAGCTGGGCGTCGGAAAAGAAACGGATTAAGCACAAATGTTGACAACAATGGTCCTGAAATCCCATGCTATCATTGTGGAAAACTTTTCTTGACACGGGCGGGTCTTGCTAGTCACACTCGCCATCGCTTCCTCATAGCGCAATATAACACTAACGTCTGGAAAGACGGAAAGGTGCCAATCATCAATCATCAATCAACATTTAAAAAAAAGCTTCTACTTCGACAATGAAGGACGATAGTCATTTTTGCGCAGCAAGCAATGGATCACAGACTGTTCCTCCCCACACCGCCTAACGACAAAAGTGGTTATTAATGATGATGATGGTGACGATAATGGCTATATTTGATGATCAAAAACCTGTTTATTTGTGTACCTGTGGTGATGTTGACAGACACAATTTCCCTGGGAAGAAACGCGTTGTTCTCTTGTCGACTTTTTGCCCCCGACAGAGCGAAGAAGCGATACTGGAAAAAACAATGGAAATTATATGAGCATGACGCTTTCATAGAAATTATCTGACGTGACTTTGTACTGCAAATGGTTTTCCTCATTCTCTCCATTACTCGCTTCTTTTACTCATACTTCGTCATTTTATTCTTCTTCATCAATTTTAATAATTGATGTCCCTTTTTCTTTTCTTAAATCCTGCCAGAATACCAATTTAACAAGGCAGGCTGCGTGCATTATCTGTGTTAAATATAGAAGCAGAGGTGCTACAAAAGATTAGTTTGGATTCTGATCAAAGACTGCAAGTTAAAAGCAAAACTTAGGAGAAAACGTTTCAAATTTAAATAAAGTTGAAGTATACTAAAACAGACAATATTTTTCGTCTTACATAATGTTTTAATTTTGATAGTGATAATTTTATAATTTATTATTGTTTATAGTTTGAATTACATGTGTATGGCGCCACCAATACCATCTTAGCATATGGGCACTTGTCCGGGGGTTCCACTAGCATAGGTAACCCATGATAATCTGTGACCATGTACAATACCCGTGGCTGGTTGTCGTAGGGGCCCCAGCACACTGGTTTGGCCAGGGGTTCATAATGTTGTAAAGTGCTTAGAGCATCAAATGATTGGCATTTGGCACTGACCACACTGCACTAACTGTGAGAAGATGAAATGTAACTCACCCGCTTGTGCAGCTCCATCCAAGACGTGGCATCCAGGCTGTGTCTGTCACTGGCAAACGGCTCTTGTATGCTTTCATCAAGTGTCCAAGCCCCTTCTAGGTAACATAGAACTGGTTTAAAGTATTGAGTGTAGTCTCGTATACCTCGGTCTTGATTGTGGAAAGCTCGAAACCACTCCCTCATCTCCACAATTTGCTCCTATAAGGTTAGGATTATGGACAATTTATTTGGAAGAGACGGAGATGTGGTTAGTGATTAGTGATTACAAAGGATTATCATCACAGCACTTCGGACAGATCCATAGGTGCTCTGATATCCTCCTCAAAAGCTCCACAAGTGTAAAACAACTGATGACGCCTGTTAAAACGTTTTGTCCGTATAGTGAAACGTTCATTTCTTGCAGGTCCAGGCTGCACCCCCATGTCCATCAGTCTAGACAGGGATACATAACAGATCAAAAATACCACGAGTCACTATGCATACAATCGAAAACTGTTCGAATATTATGTGAGCGCAGATTACATGTCCCCATAGACGATTTAAAATATTTATATGTTTTGGAATTAGCGCACATTTTCCCTAGATTTATTATAACTACTACGGATTACTGCTGTTAGAAATGTACACATTCCAGTGCTTGTATTAAATATATTAATGCTGTTGATTATGTTTACTATTATTACTTAATGTATGCACGAAACGTAAGACAGCAGACTGGAAGGTCAGAATGTTAGACGGGCGTGCGTGCCCGAACAACCAGAACTGTTCGGTGAAAGCAAAGAATCGCATAACCATATCATCAGCAAGAAATTAACAAAACTAAAGCCTTCAATAATTTACATTCTTCTTTAATGTCTCAGCGTTGACAGGCTATAAAAGTTCGCGGAAAGTTCTGGTTGTTAATCCATTTCTGGTCTTTAGTCTCTTTAGTTCTGTTCCAGAATTTCAGTTTAGCTTGCAAATACTTACCCAAATCTAGCTTTTTTGTATACATGCTTTTGATTCTTTGCTTCTCACGCAGATGCACTCAGACTTCGAATAAAACACACCTAATTAGTCCACATTTATGGCGTGCTTTTTGTGGGTGGAGGTGGGGGGGCAGTCTATTCTTTTTCTCCCGCACACCAGGGCTCGGGAACGCACACGATAAGTTCTCTAATCAAATTCTGTTCTTTTTACTTAGATGTTCATATATAGTCACATAATTACCTCAAGCGTCGATTTGTTGATCACTTCAGGGGGCACGCCAGGGAAAGGTATATCTTCAACATCGTGGTATTCCATAGAGTGTCTGGAGGCCATGACAAGTTTGTAGTCGTTGTGACGTGTCCGGAAAGGGACTCCGTTCAAGACAACGCCAAATTCTCCCTGGCCTGGTTAGCAAGTATAGACACGGAAATGGATCAGTGATAGATTATGACTGGTATAGATATTGTTGTTTTATAGCGAGCTAAGAGGAGGGAGACATGGGACTCACAGCCTATGGCGATAGCGAATGTCACTAGCAATACCCTCATACGTTTAAAAAAAAGGAAAGTATTTCACAATTATAGCTTAAGATTTCAGCACCGTTGTTGCCAACATTTGTATTTAGTGTGTGTCTTCTCAGACTCTCAGCTCTCCTCCTTTCTACAATAATGGTTTTTCTGCACTCTCATTCCCTTCCTAATGTGCTCTCGTCAGACAACACATGTCAGGTCATCACCCTTCACGAGTCCATCTCAACACCTGTATCATTCATGTCCTGCTTGCACACATATTTACATCGTATTAAAGGTCGGCTTTGACATCTTCTACCCATCTGTAGTTCACCTCTTCACAAGAAGGACTCGAAATATTCGAAGATGCACGAGTTTTATTTTTTTTTTTTGATCTCTTACAAACGAATAGTCATAATTTTACTTATGTCAGGGGGCCGTGGAAAAATTGAAATTTGAAAAGGGGTCGTGACTAAGAAAGGTATGGGGTAAACTGCCATAGAGGATGTCCCTTCAGATATAATATAATATAATATAATATAATATAATATAATATAATATAATATAATATAATATAATATAATATAATATAATATAATATAATATAATATAATATAATATAATATAATATAATATAATATAATATATTATAATATAATATAATATAATATAATATAATATAATACAATATAATATAATATAATATAATATAATATAATATAATATAATATAAATATAATATAATATAATATAATATAATATAATATAATATAATATAATATAATATAATATAATATAATATAATATAATATAATATAATATAATATAATATAATATAATATAATATAATATAATATAATATAATATAATATAATATAATATAATATAATATAATATAATATAATATAATATAATATAATAATAGAACCTGAGTGTTGCGTGTGCATCAGTTTTACAGATCTGATTCACTTGAACCAGACTGTTGGTTCCTTGCCTCTCAGGCAGATGCACTCCGAATTCAAAGGAAGCTCGCCAATTAGTCGACTCTTACGACATGCTTTTGGGTAGGCAGAGGGTCTATTCTTGTTTTCCCCACGTTTTTCCATTTTCACTTATTCTACACACCACTGGCCGTTGAGGTATTCCACCCCCCCCCCCTTTTTCCCCCCCCAATTACTGTTTACATTTGCCACTCTTACCGTGGCGTAGGCTGGGGTGGGGGTGATTGGGGGGGGGGGGTGTCTTTGAGCTTGGAGACTGAGGATTTAGAACCGATGTTTAGGGCTGCTATGGACTGTTGAGGTTAGGATTTTATTGTTACCCCCACCAGAAAACATTAACCCCTAACCTTAAAGTGGATTCGAACCCGCATGAGAGACCAGCGTTCTTAACCGTTCGGCCGGTGGCGCCTCTCGTTGGGGTATACTCTACTAAATGTTGTTAGCGAGCTGAATGGCGGTACTGTTTGACCGGTTGTGGTCTGTGTTGTTGTTCATCATCACAAGTGATGTAGACAACTCACCACGTAAAAGTAGTATCGGTCAATGACCGGGATAATTAAATGATGGTGACCTGCGCACTGACTTGCATCGGTCTCACAGTCTCGCAAATGTCCATCTTGATTCAGTGGCCAATTTACCTGTTGTTTTCTGAGGAAGAATAGCCTTGTTACTTTCCCCACTGTCTTTCAGATTTAAATAATTTTACTATACAAAACTGCAAAAACAGTACCAGTTGTTTCATATTTAAAGAGTTTAAGTAACAACCGTTCACTGTAACACAGTAACAACTTTTATTACAGACAAATAAAAGCTACAGTAACAACTGCTTAGTTTAGAAAATAGAAAAGCTACAGTAACGATGTTTATTATTTTTTTTTTAAAAGCTACAAAAAATACTGTTTAATATAGAATGAGTTGACGCTACAAATGCGGTATATAAATCACTACATTAGTAACTGTTTAGGATAGAAATAACAGTTGTTTAGTAAAGGAAGAGGTAAAGTAACAATTATTTAGCTAAGACACACAAACACACACACACAATACACGAAGCAGTATTTGCTTTTGACAGTGACAGTGATTAGTTCTGTCACCATAAATCTCTGTTTCCACGAATCTTACTATTCTACAATGATTCCATGTCACAGAAACGTAGACGCCTTGTCTGAAACCAAAGCAAAAAACTATTTAAAATATGCAAATGCAAATAATTCAAACCAAATGCTAGAGAAATATGGTAGGTTTAGTAAATGCCAACACCTCACTTTTACTAATCACCACAAGTTTAGTAAATGCGAATAGTTTCAGTTTAGCACATGTAAATAACTTAGGATTAGTAAATATGAGAAACTAATGTTTAGTAAATGCCAAAAACCTACCAATTGTGCGATCATAGTTTGAGTGGTCGTGGATGCTAAAAGCTGAGGAGCTTACATGGGAGGCAGATTCATAGTTCTTGAATCCCGGCTTTCCCCCACGAATAAGGGTCACTCCCGAGCTACCTTCGGTCCGAATTCTGAAAAGCAAATGAACCTTGAACAACAGGTGTGAACATGACATTATTATTTAGCTTTTATGTCAGCGGTTGTTTTCTTTACCGCCTTCCGTTTCTAGCCATTATAAGATATAATAGCTAGTTAATCGGTCGAACATACTCACTGCATATGAGATAAGTCCATAAAGCTCAGATCCCATCTTTATTATCTCTTTCAGCTGTTACCACTGATAACACAAAATTCCGTGTTTGTTTACTATTCTTCTTTAGCTACCTTTAGAGTGTTCATGCCGCTAAAGCAGTTCTTTTGACATAAAAGTTCTTGTAGTCTTGTAAAGGGGTCCGATTCACTGCCGACTCCTGAATCATCCATTCTTCCTGCGTCGGTTAAGAGCACTGAGAGCATCGGTCTGGTCCATTGCTTTTCTTGAGTCGACCGTGAACAAGCCAATCCTCTCGTTCATTACTTCTTACCCCAGAGTGTCCTGACACGAACAGTTCAACTGATTCCTGTCAGACAAGATTTCCTCACAGACTCGAAACATTGTCTTCGCATCCACATTGTGTCGATCTTCTTAAGCAAATTCACGGAGTCAGAAAGTACGCATGCAGGGCAAAAATATGTGTCTCTAGAAAGATCATTGCTTTTGTTACTGCCATCACCTCCAAAGTCAGACTACTTGTGGTCAAGTCAAAGGCACTGCTATCTTCCTTTACAGCTGCCTCGTACGAGAGCAGTGAAAGCCATGAGCTTTGTTTTGAAAAGCAAAAAAAGAACATTATACCTAGGTATTTTTCTGGGAAAAAGCATTGATTGTGAAGATAATGATTTGACCTATGACGACATCATTTCTTATTATTGGTCTCAGCCATAGTAACAGCATTATAGGCCCCTGGGCATGCCAGTGTGCTGGGGCCCTTACGACGACCATCCATAGGAATTAAATCGATAATATTTAACATATTACACAGATTAACAGTGGGGTTCTTACATTGGTGGGGCCTGCACAGGTGCCCAACGAGCCCATGTGTTAAGACGACACTATTCACCAGTGTACTTAGGACTAACCTCTCTTCCATATACGATTGTTGCATCATAACTTGCAGGCTAAGATCCGCCACTGTCTTCCTTAGCTTCTCTAGTTCCTTCAAGATTTCGGAGTAAGTGGCATCCATTGTGTCAGGGGCGGATTTCGTGCTGTCATTGTGGCTGCTCACGTTACATGCGAGTGAGATTAGTAGAAGTAAAAGATGCCTCGCAATCTGAAACAAACACGTAGAAACTGATCACAAATCATTCGTCCTTTTTGTCTGCATGTGTCAATTTATCTGCCTGTCTGCCTACTTGTCTGTCTCTGCGTCTATCTGTATGTACGAACAAAAGAACAAACTTTATTTTCAAAGGGTTAAGAATTGGGCACGCAGGCCCTTCTAGTCCACACCTTGCATACAGTTATTCATTCTTACATCTTTGAAGGCTAATAATACTTTTTTTTTTAAATCTAACGAACGAACGAACTTCATTTTCAAAGGGTCACAAATTGGGCACGCAGGCCCGTCTTACATTCGGCCCTTCCAGTCAACCATCTTTTGCACAGCAGTTGTATTTTACTAATAAAGCATGTTATGATCATATGATGATATGCATATTATGAATACTATAAAAGAACACAAAAGCATGAGTGGTAAAGTGCATAATCTAGTTGAAATGAGACACACCCATGAAAAAAAAATGAATAAAGAGAGATAAAAACATTGTTAAAAGGGACTGTATAGCCAGTGTTTGACAATTAATTTGTTTGTTGGTTTGTCTACTCTTTTGTATTCTCAGTTATCTCCTCCACCTTCTCCTGCTTCAGCACTGAGGGGAAAACCCCTGACATTAACGAGGATTCGGACCCTGATCCATGGGATGAGATCCCAGAGTTGTTAGGCGATCGGCCAGAAGCTCCTCAAAAAAGATGCAGTGCTTAATTACTAACTACATTTAAAAACAACAACATATAAAGTGACACCGGATACCCTCATCTAAATGTGAGAAGAGTTTTTAGACTACATTTTGTCCTGATTGCTTACACTACGGAAATGATGGTGTATATATATATATATATATATATATATATATATATATATATATATATATATATATATATATATATATATATATATTTATACATACACTGTCGCTTTATTTTTCAAAATAATTTCCACCACCATTGATGCACTTGTCCCATCGTTTTATCGGTCCTCCCCAATATGCTGCATAAAACTGCATCATCTGTTTTATAAACCTCGTTTTCAACTTTATAATCAACTTCAGCGTCATTCGCAAACAGGAAGCATTTCCATATGAATATCCTTTGCGGGCACAACAGCGCGTTGTTCTTTGAGGGTACACTCTGTAAGCACATTTGCCATTTTATTTCTGTGTTGCGAAAGCGCATGCAACTCCTAGCGACACCTAATGAATGGAGATACAAAGCTGTATATTGATGTCACCTAATGATACCTTTAGAAACCACAAACTACTTGTCCTCCCGTAACCATTTGTGACTTACTTATTGACTTACCCTCATGTGTGTGTGTGTGTGTGTGTGTGTGTGTGTGTGTGTGTGTGTGTGTAGTACCCTATAAATTTTAATTACTATTGTGCCAGTTTTAATTATTTTAAAACCTACTGTTTCCCCTTGACCCCCATCCCATTTTTAAATGGCGGGTGGGGGTGGTTACTCCCCCCCTCCCACCTAAAAGGTATTATGTAAAAGGTGACTAATCAGGGGTGTTTCTTTCGTAGTCGGAATGCATCTGCCTGTGAAGTGAGAAACCGACAGTCGGCATTCAAATAAGCCAGATATGTAAAACGGGTGTGCGTGAAAAACTCTAGTCTTGGAACAAGACCAAAGTTTAGAACTGGACGAACAATCATAAATTTGCGCAGGAGTTTACAGCTGGTGAACGTAAGTAAACAACAACAACAAACAAACACATTTTTCCTGAAACATAATTTTGATTAGGATGTGTGTGTGTGTGTATGTGTGTGTGTGTGTGTATGTGTGTGTATGTGTGTGTGTATGTGTGTGTGTGTGTGTGTGTGTGTGTGTGTGTGTGTGTGTGTGTGTGTGTTCAAACATAAAACGCTAATTTTTATTTGATCCTGTTTCGACGCTCTAAATCTTAACAGTTTTTTTTTTAAGTCCACTAGTAAAAATATATTTTAATATGGGCAGCAATTTAATTCGCACAAAGAAACAATGCCAATGTGTTACATTGAATTGTTCATTTTAATGTTCGACTGTCTGCCATTATTTATTGCATTTTTCTTAAAATTCCAGTAAAATTTATATTGAACATTTCTGAAAATTACAAGCAAGAATATAACTTACATGCATTTTTTGTTTCCTCTGCCAACTCAACCATAAACCCGACTATATTTAAAGAAAAAAACAATACTCCAATATTAACAGCCCTTCTTATACAGAACGTCCGCGGTTGACCTACTTTGAACGTACGTCATCGCAAATGTCTGCATGTTCTGTTTGCGAAATATTTTACATTAACTGTTGACATATTTCACAGGCCAGCGGTTTTGTTTTAATGTTTATATATTGTGATATACTTCATCCCAATCACACATGCTGTAGGAATGTTTCGTTTGTAGTAATCTACAAGGGAATCTTGTGGTTAGTGTTTGAGGTAAATGCTTTCATGTTTTTTCAAGGCATTAGGTTGGTGTGTATTTCTCTGCTTTTGCTTTAAGAGAGCGGTTTGTAGGCTGTCCTGGGGTTTGCAGCAGGGCTGCGATATCTGCGCCTGTAGTCCTTACACTATAATCTGATTTCAGCAAACCCCTTGCTGCCTCTTGCCACAGGTGTGTTGGGTGGAGGGGGGAGGGAGCTGACAAGCCATGGGCTTAAGTCCCCTTCCCCCCAAAATGGGTCCAGAAAATTATAAATTATTAGTCCGAAAAAGATCTAAGAAATTCCTCAATGTAAGAAAACAGCAGCCTTTGTTCAATTGTCAATAATGAAATCATAAGGACATAGCAAATCTAAGGCCGTGTACACAAATTCGTGTTTATCTATTCACGAGTTTTGGAGATTTATTTAACAGTCTGAAGTCACCATTTGTTGAACGGACTATCACAAAACATCTATTTGCGATAGAAGACAACAGGAACAACAGGAACGTCATATTTTCCTTGGAATGGCCAAGATGCATATGGTGATTCGTTTGGTGCTAAAATGTTTGAGACATAGTTACGTTTCAATTAATAATGAAGGCAGTGATGCTGCCTGTCACTGCACACCAGGGGCGACGAACCCGTTAGCTTGGACGCCTGCAGTTTCCTGCCTGTGCAGTTGTCAATGTGCTAAGTTGATTGACTAGTGACTGACTGATTTACTGACTGATTTACTAAGCGACTGAGTGACTTACTCACTGACTGACTGAAAGACTGACAAATTGAGTGACTGACTGAGTGACTGACTGAGGACTGACTGAGTGACTGACTGACTTACTAAGTGAATGACTAAGTGATTGACTGACTGAGTGACTGACTGAGTGACTGACTAAGTGACTGACTGACTTACCAAGTAATTGACTGACTAAGTGATTGACTGACTGAGTGACTGACTGAGTGACTGACTAAGTGACTGACTGACTTACCAAGTAATTGACTGACTGAGTGACTGACTGAGTGATAGACTAAGTAACTGAATAAGTTACTGACTGGCTGAGTGACTGACTGAGTGACTGATAGACTGAGTGACTGACTGACTAAGTGACTCATCAAGTGACAGACTGACTGACTGAGTGACTGACTGAAGTTTAACCCCAACAGGACCACGCAACTAGCGATAAAAACATATCATATTTGAAATATGATTTTATTTTTATTCGGTAGTAAGCACATTATCATATAAACACCGAAAGGGAAAATAAAACGGGGAAGACCAAGAGAGACTCTACGTAGAACCATCATCAGGGTAGGCTCAAACATGGGCTTAACAAACATCCAAGACGTAAAGCAGGTGGCAACGAACCGCCAGAAATTGAGAGATATGACCTCTGCCCTAAGTGCCACACCAGGCCTAAGAGGAAAGACTAACTAACATTATTATTATGATTTGTTATTATTAGTATTACACCTTGAACAAGACTTAGGCCCCTTGGATTACTCCCACTTTCTTAGAAAATGTGTCAGGCGATTTACAACACCCATCCACACTGGACTATGCATTATTAACGTTAACCAATTTGTGGCAAAAGAAAACAAGTTAAAACAGAGCTAGCTCTCTATTTTATTGAGCAATCGGCACCCGGTGTGGATGATGTGGTCAATATCACACCGGCCGCCTTTACTTCCCAGGACACGACCTTGTTACCCATTCAAGGCTGGTCGAGGGCATTCTGAAGGAAAAGAATCCAACTCCTTTCGGATCTGAACCCACAACTTTCGGATCCGTAGGCAAATTTCTAGCGGTGCACCATTATGACTATGCTATATGACTATAGGGAGTGAATGGCCTTTCCGGGTTTTGTATCTGTTTGATTCTCATCCTCGAGATGTTTGTTTATCCTACAAAATACATTCCTAGCTAAGGGACGGTGTAGACTACAAAACATTAAAAAAAAACAGAAAAAAATAACACAGCGTCATAACTAAGAAGGCAGGGCACAGCAGCGTGACAGGCTGACAGAAGAATGTGACAGTTGGTCCTGTCTGCTAGCATAGGTGCCTTTGATCTTTTGAACAGCGATGTCACGCAAGTAGGTAGGACATCTACACAACCAAAATATTGGGCAGAGACCTCCGCTTCCTAATAAATGTTTGGGGTGAGGCTCTTTCAGGGGGGCCTGAGATCTGTTGGAGTGCTTAACAGTAATAATAATTATAGACTGAATGGCAAAAATATAATAATATTTGTCAAGCAATGTGACACTTTAAAAAAAAATACATTTAAATGAGGGATGGGGTGGGGGGGAGGGGGGGGGGGCGAGGTGGGGAGCTTGTCCTATAAGTTTTCTGGATGTGAGCCTCAACGTGTTTTGCCTCTATGTTCTGGCGCTCTTGCAGGTAGTGAAGGCTTGTTGTCAAGCTTGTTTTGTATTGTCTGTTTCACGACTGGTAAGACTTTTTTGTTTTAAAAACAGGGCTACGTTTCTGGAAAGATTAAAGCGGGTGACAAACTAAATTTATTAGAATAAATAAGGTGGACATGCAGCGGGGGAGCAGTTGCTGGGCAAATAGTTAGACCTCTAGGCTGTCATGTGAGAGACGGGTTCGATCACTGGTAAGGGATGGAGAGATTTCTTTCTGTTGGAAAAAAAAAAATTATAACCTGCACAGTCTGTGGCGACTGCACTAGCCATGCAGCCTCAACCCCTCACGCTCACGATATCTCTTTCATGCACCGTCAAGAGGTAAAAACAGGCCGTCAACAGTTTTAGCAATGGATTCGGGAACTAATCGACATTAGTAATGGTGACAGGGAAAATAGCACAGTTAAATTTAGTTGCCCATTTCCCTGTGCGGGTTCCGAGGCCCGATTGTAGGGAAAACAAGAATAAACCCACTGACTACCCAAAAAGCATGTCGTAAGAGACGACTAACTGGGAGCTTCCTGCGAAGTGCGTCTGCCTCAGAGTCAAGGAACCAAGTCTGCATACAAAGAAGTGAGATCTGTAAAACGGATGCGCATGCATCACTCAGGTTCTTTGCCAGAACTTTGCGCCAGAGTTTACAGCTGGTAAACGATAAGAAGAAGAAAAAGTTGCCCATTTTTTACAGGACGTTGCATAACCAGTCACATACATTATTGACTGATTCTACTAGGTAGTTTTACGTTCTAGAGTTTGCCCTTCATTTCTGAACAGACTATAAGGTCCGTACTCGACTAAATTGTCGAAATCAACGCAAGGCGGTCTGTTGCCAATTTGTTCGCAGATGGAATAGAACCGGGTATGCGTCGGAATTAGAAACCCTGTTCGCAAAGTCAAAGCCACAGACGCTGACAATGAGCAAAGGGGAGTCCAACAGATAAATGGGAAGGGGCTTCAAATAAAAACATCAAAAGCGTGACATACATTACAAAATCTGTCAATACTGTTGTTAGGGATGTAAAGAGTGTCAAGCACGTGACATCAGGGGGCAGACAAAAGCGGCGAAGTCATAACGGGTGCATATATATATGGCCGTCCTACTTTTGACATACACCAAAAAGGATCCCGTATTTTGATCAGTGAAGGAATGAAACCTATATAAATTCATCGGCGAACTAAAGTCTAATCTGCTGGGGCAGGCCTGGCAGGCCATCAAGTCTGAGAGTCTAATAAGAATTTTCAAAACGATGTGACTTTTATGGCAGACTGTTCACGACCTGACCAGGCACACTTATAGTCCGGTCCAGAAGTGGTTCCCAACTTTACAAATCTGTACCTCCGTAACCTTTCACTATAAATTGGTGAAATACGATATGCAATCTTTTAATCATGATGCCTATGAAAGAGTTTTTTTGAAAAATGTAAACAAACATTTGGTTTTGATTTTACCTTATTTGCAGTATTCGACACTTCGCTGAGGTACAAGGTGGAAGATAAGAAGAAGAAGAAGAAGAAGAAGAAGAAGAAGAAGAAGAAGAAGAAGAAGAAGAAGAAGAAGAAGAGAAGAAGAAGAAGAAGAAGAAGAAGAAGAAGAAGAAGAAGAAGAAGAAGAAGAAGAAGAAGAAGAAGAAGAAGAAGAAGAAGAAGAAGAAGAAGAAGAAGAAGAAGAAGAAGAAGAAGAAGAAGAAGAAGAAGAAGAAGAAGAAGAAGAAGAAGAAGAAGAAGAAGAAGAAGAAGAAGAAGAAGAAGAAGAAGAAGAAGAAGAAGAAGAAGAAGAAGAAGAAGAAGAAGAAGAAGAAGAAGAAGAAGAAGAAGAAGAAGAAGAAGAAGAAGAAGAAGAAGAAGAAGAAGAAGAAGAAGAAGAAGAAGAAGAAGAAGAAGAAGAAGAAGAAGAAGAAAAAGAAGAAGAAGAAGAAGAAGAAGAAGAAGAAGAAGAAGAAGAAAGAAGAAAGAAGAAGAAGAAGAAGAAGAAGAAGAAGAAGAAGAAGAAGAAGAAGAAGAAGAAGAAGAAGAAGAAGAAGAAGAAGAAGAAGAAGAAGAAGAAGAAGAAGAAGAAGAAGAAGCATACAAAAATTAACAAAATTAAAAAAAATTAAAAATTAAAAGCAAGCAGTCAGAATGCTTACAGTTAACTGAGAACAGTAACTATTTAAAACAAAAAATTTCATGCGTTTCATTGGCCTTTCATTCTCACGTGGTCATATCCAGTAGAAGCCTTTCATGAGTTGTGGATTTTTCATTGCATGCAGGATATGTTATCAAAATCATCTCCACACATCGCTGCGCATGTGAATCAATGTCCAAGCAATCTTCACGGGTATGTCAATTACTGCATATTCAATTGAAAAAAAAAAAATTCAGGTATACACAAATTATTTGTCAAACAAAGAACAATTTATTTAGCAGAGTTTAAAAAAAAAAAAAAAAACAGCATCACCTGTCCAGCTGTAAATTGTGAAATCATAAGGACATGAGAAATCCAAGGCCACATGCTAAAATTTATGTTGATCCGTGTAGGAGCGTTCGAGATATTTTCTTAAAGTTTTAGAGCATGACTTTTGAAACGCACTATAGAAGTGTCTGTCATCTACCTGGATAACTTAGTCACATGAAGGGACGGGACAAGAGCACTCAGGGTCTGCGATATGGGCGACCGTTTTTGATGGCGAACCGTGACTGCCTACTCTTAATAGCAGTCTAAGTGAAGATGATGACTATGTTTCTCTAGTTTTTAATCCAGGGTGGGAAGAGCTTGGTCTCTGAGGCGCGTCCGTCGGATTTATAACTGAAAGTAAACACTTTCTGTATAGAGATTAAGGAAAATGGGTTAACTATTTGAAAGAGTTAAAACTGTGTGGAAAAAAATTTGTTTAATCTATTTAGACTTCTGGGTTTGATTTTATTCTTTTGTAAGTAAAATAGAGGACAATTTGAATTCTTTGGGTACTTCTTTTTCTACTTTACATTCATCAACTGTGACCTCCGGCTAAAAATTACTTACAGACTCTAGCCCTGTTCCAGAACCTGAGTGTTTCGTTAACAGATTTGACTCTTTTGTATGCACCCTGTTGGTTCCTTGCCTCTCAAGCAGATACACAGTAACCCCTAAAATAGAAGTAGTTAAATTAACAACTTGCTGAAATTAAAAGAGTTAAAGTCACGAGGGCTGTTATATAGTGCTAGAAACATATTTGCAACGAAACGGAGCCATGACCTTTGCCCTATGCGTTGCGCTAGGCTCAAGGGGAAAGACTAACTAACTAACCAGCAAATGTGTGCTGGGTCGATCTGGGAGCTTCACCTTTAATAACATTCATTGGCTTGGCCATCTTACTCTTGTTCCAGAACTTGAGTTTTGCGTTCACATTTGTTTTACACATCTGGCTCATTTGTATGCAGACTGCTGGTTCCTTGCACCCGCACTTTCACTTTGAAAGAATCCCCACTTACTAGTCGCCTCCTACGACATGCTTGTTAGGGGGCACTGAGGTATTAATAAAGTATTAGAAAAAAAATTATCAGCACTCATAGAAAGAAGTAGAAAAATAGAAGAACACACTACAGAAGTAGAAAAATAAAAGAACACACTAGACAACATAAAAATCGGAAGCTATAGTTACAGTGCCGAGAATCGTACTTGTCACCTCATGACGGCGCGTGCGCCTTACTTTGGAAACAAGTGCACTAAAAACATGGTCAACTAGGCACCCCCCAAAAAAGATGTCTTATTGGTCATGTCTATCGTTCAGCTTCAAATCCACAACTATGCAATACGGAGAGAATTCATTTCAAACCATTAAAATGGCACCAGTTGTTAGGCCCTATGTTTAGGGCCCCTGACAAAAGCCAGAATGGAGCTTCAAAATAACTAAAAATTGCATCCCTGCTGTTGGGTTATATTAGGGCCCCCGTCAGAGTGGGGTTTCACAATAAAAGAAAACGGTGAAAACGGGAGTATCTTAGCATCATTTCTCTAGTTTTTTGTCAAGGTAACTAGAATTTCTTCAGTGTGTTTTTGTTGACTGTATTATTACAGATCGATTGATTGGTTTGTTCCTTCCTGGATGATACCTGAAGGTTGACCAGTCTTAGATAAACACACACACACACACACACACACACACACACACACACACAAGTTTCAATATAAATGTTCAGTGTAAATTAATTGAAAAGGGAGATTACTTGGTCTGGCCTCCAAAAAATGCAATTTTTTTATGGCAGACCAAGTAATCTCTCTTTTCATTAAATTTACACTGGCAATCACTCTGTTGCTAAGATTGTGTGTGCAGTCTCCTTTTGTGCAAACTACCTGTGCAATGAAGGTCATTGAGCTCTGCCAGTGTACAAAGTCTGCCACGGTACAAAGATCCTTCATGTTTTATGCATTTTTTATATGGCCAATGTTTGAACGACAAGCAAACCTGGAGTCTACAGTGAAAGACATAAAGTTACCACTTAATGTATAATTGTTGGTTCAGGTGTGTGCAATGAATAAATAACTGTTGGCTCCGATAGATTGTAGACTAGACTAGAGATAACCGTCTGTGGGTAGTCAATCATCGCTACGCTTATACAGTACCTTGGGTAGTGAACGAGTATCACTAGAGAGGTGGCAGATTTGAATCTCATAGTGATTTATGGGTTCTCTTTTTTCCTTCTGATTCTTGAGTGTGTGCTGGGTGTCTAACAGCATATATATATATATATATATATATATATATATATATATATATATATATATATATATATATATATATATATATTTAATATATATATATATATTTATATATTTATAATATATATATATATATATATATATATATATATATATATATATATATATATATATATATATATTAGGGCTGTACAAATAGTGATTCTATTAGTTTGGACCAACTATTCGGCCGAATACGAATCATCATCATCAGGTACTTTGGCCGACTGGTAAGGGCGACTATGCCTCGCCACAATCTGTCTCGATCTCTGCAGCATGTATTAGTTCGTGTGCTGACACAACTTCCCAGGCATGCCAACAAGACTGTCAAGAATCTACTCTTTCCCCTA
>CAJHNH020008569.1:282500-347561 GCA_905116865.2 Candidula unifasciata | reverse complement strand
TGTTTAGTAATGCCAGGGGCTTTTAGAGGAGACCAGTCGCACAGTGGGTGTATCCAGAAATCTATCTATCCCTTCTCCTTCTCCTGTGGATACAAGTACAGCAACTTTCATTTCATGGAACGAGCCACTCGCTGTTTTCTTGGCTATCCAGGACTGTCTAGGATCAACATAGCTTAGATAATAGTCCAGTTTCTCACGTGGGTGGGCATTGTAAAGGTTCAAACCCACACCCTCACTATATCAGTGTATTTACCCACGTGAGCGCGCGACACATACATACATACATACATACATACATACATACATACATACATACATACATACATACATACATACATACATACATACATACATACATACATACATACATACATACATACATACATACATACATACATACATACATACATACATACATACATACATACATACATACATACATACATACATACATACATACATACATACATACATACATACATACATACATACATACATACATACATACATACATACATACATACATACATACATACATTCATACATACATGCATACACACATGCATACATATATACACACATACATACACACATACATATACATACACACATATTTACACACTCCTACACACAGTGTCACACTGTTACACAAACACTCTCACAAACACAAACACTCAAAGACAGAACGACGGGAAGGGATCGACCAACACGAAGCTGGGCACAGAATATAAGTGACCCCTTATATATGAAAGTACACGAGACGGGAGAGCTGGCGAGAGATTTAGTTTGTTTCAGGCAGACCGTGATGAGAGCGACGTTCTGCAAAGGACCTGCTACATGATGACATCTAATGGCAAACGGAGGTCTATTCAGAAACAGACTTGTGTCCCCTGTACTGACAATCAGAGCTGATACAGGGTTTTTTTCCCTGCTAAATGCTGCACTGTCGATCAGCGTCCCTCTTGGTCTCTCTTGCCTCTCAAGCTCCCTGGAGATTGTGTGTGTGTGAAGTTAAGATCCATTTTCACGCCTTTTAGGCGCATCGGGCATATGGGAAGAGCACCCATAATTTTTGCAGATAAATAGGCACTAGGTGCGTAATATAGTCAGCATTACGCCAGCCGTCTTGACTTCCCCAGGTACCCATTTTAGCCTGGGTCGACCTGCGATGCTCCACGCCATGATAAAAATTCACACAGCTACCAGTGGGTTTCGATCGAGGTATGTTGAAACTGCGAGTCGACTCGCAACGCTTATGCCACGGATGCCTATGTGTGTGTATATATATATGTATATACATATAGAAAGAGATATAGGTATACATATATATGTGTGTTTGTGTGTGAGAGAGAGAGCGAGTGTGTGTGTATGAGTGTGTGATTATGCATTTATGAATTCGGTCGCTGTTTCCGAAAGGATTATGTTCGAATTCCAAGGTAGTGTTGTATTACAAATAGCAACTGCGTAAATTCAAGTACTGTATAGAATCTCAGTAACTATATACAGAGAAACGCATACCTCCTTTGAAAATCAAATCATTTTGGTCCTGTGGGAAGCTGAGAGAATTGAAGAAAATAGTGTTAGATCGTTGCAGGAATGTTCTTCTTCTTCTTCGCGGTAATCGACTGTAAACTCTGGAGGACAGTTTTGCGTGTTTGTCCATTTGTGGACTTTGGTCTTGTTCAAGAACCTGCGTTTTGTGTGCACATCCGTTTTACAGATCGGGCCTGAATCCTTGCTCTAGCTCACACAATATACCTTTACTGAAGATGCTTTAATAAAAATATATAGGAAATGAATATTAATCAGAAAAATGCGTCGTGGGCAATGGCCTTAATCCCATATTTCATTTAAAGTATTAGACCACTGAAGTTGAAATGACCCCGTAATGCAGTCGTGGCAGGCAAGCGCGCTATCCACTTTGCTACCGATACGTATTGCGTGTAGTTGAACACATTAAGTAAAACGGTAAAGACGTGTTCAAAGACGCAATCAAGTGATGTACCCGAAAACATAACTATCGACTCATCCAAAAACTTATCCATCTACTTATCTTAAAACATATCCATCGACTTATCCAAAAACTTTTCTATTAACTTATCCAAAAACTAATTCATCGACTTATCTAAAGACATATCCATCGACTTATCTAAAAACACACCCATATTAATAATAAAACGTTTCACGCACTAATATACATCAACTTATCCAGAAACATTATCATCGGCTTACCAACGACAATCCATGGTCTTATCTAAAACATATCCATCTGCAAACTGAGAAGCGTATCTTCACCCATTTGTTACCTCACAGAAAAAAAAAAAAAACACGATCTGACAATACGCCCTACATGTTTTCCAACACTCCATCTCAAGGCCTGACATATACTACATGTTTTCCAACACCCCACCTCAAGGCCTGACATATACTTCATGTTTTCCAACATCCCAACTCAAGGCCTGACATATACTACATGTTTTCCAACACCCCACCTCAAGGCCTGACAAATACTTCATGTTTTCCAACATCCCAACTCAAGGCCTGACATATACTACATGTTTTCCAACACCCCACCTCAAGGCCTGACAAATACTTCATGTTTTCCAACATCCCAACTCAAGGCCTGACATATACTACATGTTTTCCAACACCCCACCTCAAGGCCTGACAAATACTTCATGTTTTCCAACATCCGACCTCAAGGCCTGACATATACTTCATGTTTTCAAACACCACACATCATGGCCTGACAAATACTTGCTTTTTTTTCCAACACCCCACATCATGGCCTGACATATACTTCATGTTTTCAAACACCCCACATCATGGCCTGACAAAAAATACATGTTTTCCAACACCCCACCTCAGGCCTGACAAATAGTAAATGTTTTCCAACACACCATCACATGGTCTGACATATACTACATGTTTTCCAACACCCCACATCATGGCCTGACATATACTACATGTTTTTCAAAACCCCACACCATGGCCTGAAATATACTTTATGATTTCCAACACCCCACCTCAGGGCTGACATATACTACGTGTTTTCCAACACCTCACATCATGGCCTGACATATACTATATGTTTTCCAACACACCACCTCATGACCTTACATATACTACATGATTTCCAACGCCCCACATCATGGCTGACATATACTATATGTTTTCCAACACCCCACATCATGGCCTGGCATATACTATATGTTTTCCAACACCCCACATCATGGCCTGACATATACTATATGTTTTCCAACACACCACTTCGTGACCTTACATTTACTACACGATTTCCAACGCCCCACATCATGGCCTGAAATATATTACATGATTTCCAACACACCACTTCATGACCTTACATATACTACACGATTTCCAACGCCCCACATCATGGCCTGACATATACTATATGTTTTCCAACACACCACTTCGTGACCTTACATTTACTACACGATTTCCAACGCCCCACATCATGGCCTGAAATATATTACATGTTTTCCAACACACCACTTCGTGACCTGACATATACTACATGTTTTACTGGTGAGTTTATTAATTTTTCTAAGTTTCTTTTCTGCCTTCTGTTTTCTTGACCAGTTCCCTGTCTCGGATTCTTTGCTACGCCGTCTTATGTTAGTCACACGTTCTTCTTTGTATTTTTATCACCTGGTATTTTGTGGGTTTTTCTGTGCATCCTTGTTGTGTTTTTTCCTCTTATTTATGTCTCTTCATCATCATGTAGCAGGTCCTTAGCAGAATGTAGCTCTCTCTCATCGCTGACTGCCTGAAAGAAACTCGGTCTCTCGCCAGTTCTCCCGCCTTATGTACTTTCATACTCTAGGAGTCACTTATATCTTGTACCCATCTTCGTGTCGGTCGGACTCTGTCCCTTCTTTCTGGTACCATGCCTTCTGCTTTTTAATTTGTCCAATCTGCCATGGCGCTTGATATGACCAAGCCTCTGAGACAAGATGCTGGCCAATCTTCATTTATGTTTAGATCTTTCAAAATGGCAGCATTTCTTATCTTCTTTGTCCATGGTATTGTAAGAATCTTTCTATAGCATTTCTGCTCAAAAGCACCTATTTTCTTTCTTAAGGGCTGCAAACATAAATAAATTAATTAATAAAGCTGTTCTTCTGTCTCTTACCTGCCACTGGAGCAAAGGGTTTGAACCAAGTTAAACAAAGTATCGTTTCACTATCTCCTGCGGCAAACTCCAAGTCCTCATCCAAATGTTCACCAGTCCCTAATGTTATTCTCAGTGGGCTTTGATAGACCCCTTATCGCCGTGAGTTCCACCGCAGACACGTTAATGATCACAGCATTTCCTGGAATCAACTTGAGACTGGGTCGATCTCGAAGTCCATGTCTTGTTAAATGTCGAAGAGTTCAAATTCCGATGGCACAAGTATTTGTCTTTGAGCCTATCTGCAATAGTAGGCAGTGCAAGTATATATCGCATACATGCTCTTGAAGAAGATGCTTTTATATTTAATACTCATATAACCTTTCCCCAGTGTTGATAAGCATGTTTGTCCGCACCCTTCTGTTTTGTTTATTTTTCCCAGTAATTTTAATACAAATAATATTCTGTGTTGTGATGCCAAACTGTCAAATATTTTTTGTTTCTTGTCTCCTCTCTTCTGTTCCTGTTTTTTTTTTTTTTTACGTCATAATTACATATTCCGTTGTTTCTTGTCTTATGTTGCGCGTCAGAATTGTCGATCATAAATATCTGATGCAGGCAATCAGCAATTTTTGTGAATCCATATTAATTTCCAGATACTTTCTGCCTTCGTTTTTCAGTCCCTTTGTTATTATAAGGAATGAATATTAAATTAAGAATGGATATCACAGCACTCGGGATATCACAGCACTCGAGACACTTCCATAAGTGCTCTGCCCCATCTTTAGCAGCAAACGAAGAGTTCCAATTCTGATGGTACCAATAACCGTCTGATTGTATCTCTATCTCACCTTTACCTTTAGTGTTGAGCGTCTGCCAGATCCCCTGGTAACTCCCTAGCAGCGCCATTCTCAGACCGTAATGATCTATATGAGCTTCCGCACTGTTCAATCGCTCACAGAAAGGCCCTCACAACATCCGGCTTGTCATACATCAATTCTCCATCAAGCGATGCAAAACCGGCCTGTCTGTCTGCCTGCCTATTTTAAAGCACATTGGCATGACCTGGAGAAAATATCCAAAGGATGCCAACTACCTGGAACCTCTGAAGTGATGCTTGCCACTTTGCACGGTTTCTCAACATGCTCTGTGAGTCAGTTACTATCACGGCATGTTTGTACAGTTGATTCTCAAGCTAGCAGAATACAGCAGTGACTGCCTCCACCTACATTCTAAAATTAGCCGTTGTGACATATGCTATGTGATATGCTAGACTGTGTTGCACCAAGCGACGTCCTTTGATATGAACCCCCTTTCCCCCACCCCCCCCCCCTTTTCCACTATGCATTTGGTCTGCCCCTCAAAACGGAACACTCTGTAAAGATAATCATATCACCTGGGGGCGAATTGTCATAAATCATTTGTTAAACCTCTAATTCTACAGCACCAGCTGGCCAATCTCTGCACTAATGACCTAGAGTGATAAGAACCCTACACAAGTCTGAAACTTGCTCGGACATTTTGACCCACTGACCCACTCTTCTCCTCGCCCAAATTTAACAAACCTGCACCCATGTCTAAATGTGACTTCAGCTTGCGCCATCCAAGACCTTCCTCCTTTCAGTCTGTGACACTGAACTCTACCCAGGGCTTCATGCAGGAAGTGATTCTTGTCTGCAGCTGTTTGAGATATAACTTTCCAGATCTTTGAGCCTATCTGCAATAGTAGACAGTGCAAGTATATATCGCATACATACTCCCGGGGAAGATGCCTTTACATATATTGAGCATATAACCTTCCCCCTGTGGTGTTTGTTGTTAGGAATGTTTGTCTGCACCCTTCTGTTTCGTTTATTTTTTTCAGTAATTTTTAATACAAATATTATTCTGTGATATGATGCCAAACTGTCTAACAATTTGTTTCTTGTCTTTCCTCTCCTCTCTTCTGCTCCGGTTTTTTGTTTAGGTGATAATCAAATATTCCGGGGTTTCTTGTCTTATGTTGCGCTTCAAAAATGTCGATCATAAATATCTGATGCAGGCAATCAGCAATTTGTGTGAATCTATATTATTTTCCAAATACTTTCTGTGTTCGTTTTTCAATCCCTGGGTGTTTTCACCATTATAAAGAATGAATGTTGAATGTTAAATCAAGAATGGATATCACAGCACTCGGGACACTCACATAAGTGCCCCCTCCCCATTTTCAGCAGCAAGCGAAGAGTTCCAATTCTGATGGTACCAGTAACCGTCTGATTGTGTATCTCATTCTTCCCCTGAGAGTTGAGCGTCGGCCAGATCCCCTGGTAACTCCTCGCAGCGCCATTCTCCTCAGATCGTAATGATCTATCTGCGCAACTGCACTCTTCACTCGTTCCCAAAGGGCCCTCAAAACATCTGGCTTGTCATACATCAATTCGCCACCAAGTGGCGCAGCAATGACCAGTTTATCTGTCTAGGAGAAATAACTAGAAGTCGACGTGAAAAAAATCTCAGCCCTCACAGGGGCTTGAACCTGAGACCTCCAGTACTTGAGGCGAACACCATGCCTCGACACCAGGCAGCTCCCTATTCAGCAATAAAAACACTCCGCCTACCCGTAGTTCGACCTCAGACTTCATATATTGACCAAACTGAGTCTGAGACTTCTTATATTGACCAAACTGAGTCTGACAGATTTATCTCAGAATCCCAAAATGTTGCCCGCAGAAAAACCTCATAAACAAACTTATGCTTCCTGTAAAAACACCGAGTGTCGGATAAAAAAAACAACGCCTATTCACTTTTACGTCTCAGAAAGAAAGCTTAATGGAACCGTAAAAATGTCAGCTAAAGTAATATGTTGCCACGACTAGTAAACATGTGCGTGGTACAATGAAAGATATATTCAGGGCTTATTTCTTCTAGTGCTCTGGGTCGTGACTTTTTTTGGGAGTCGAACGATCACAGGGGTCGCCTAAGACTGTTGGAAAACATATATTCACTGAAGTTACGAAGCAGCAACGAAAATAATGTTATGGTTAGAGGTCACCACAACATGAGGCATTAGGAGGGGAAAGAACCACTGTTCTAGTTCAATCTTTCGTCCTTTTTAGGATGTATTTTTTTATTTGAGGCCCCACCCTGGCTTTTTCCAAGGGCCGCAATATAGGCAGGCCATGAATATGGCCAATCGTCTGAACGCGGTTTCTGGGACCTCTCCACGGTAATCCTCGTCCGCATGGTGGCACATTGTGTCATCGGGTGTTTGTCGCTTGTGTGATGTCCTGGTGGGGTAGAAAGTCAGTCAGTCAGACTGTTCTAGTGAAACCCAGTCCTCTTCCCTTTTTAAAAATAATATTTCAGTGCCAGCTGGCGAGCACTGGATCGCAAATTGTTTCTTCCCAAGTCGCATAACGGCAAAAAAAGTTTATGATGATGATGGGGATTTATTAGTTTTTTTCGTGTTCAACTTCTTCGCATTCATCAGCTGTAATCTTTGGCCGAAAGTTCTGGTTGTTCATTAAAATTCTGGACTTTAGTGTGGTTCAAAATATTGTCGTTTGCGTGAAGAAAAGGCTGTTTTGTGGTGCTCTCTGGGCAATAGAATTATAAGAGCTAATGTTCCAAACCTCAGAATAATTATAGTAACATCAAAAACAAAAACAAAACAAAAAGGTAATTATATGTTGTCTCCAGGCTATGATGCTGTGTTGGAAAATGAGCAGGCGGAAAGACTGGCCAGCTCTGCACCATTTGGTGGTAAACTGATATTTGACAAGCTAGATATTGTGAGGGCCCTTTGGAAGCGAGTGAACAGCGCGAAGGCACATATAGATCAACGGTCTGGGGAGAATGGCGCTGCGTGAAGTTACCAGGGGATCTGGCAGAATCCTAACACTCAAGGGAAGGGCCAAACGGAAATACAGTCAGATAGTTACTGGTGCCCTCGGAATTGCAACTCTTTGTTTGCTGCTGAAGATTGGGACGAAGCGCTTAAGAGGTGTCTCGAGTGCTGTGGGTGTCGACTGCTTATTCAAAATTTAACATCCCCTCCCCCCGCCCGCCCCCCCCCCCGCCCCCTCAAGGAAGAAAGAAAATGAGAAGATTGTTACGTATTCTAGAACCTCTCCATATACTGCAGTGTTCATTGTCAACCTCTCCTTACCATTGCTAATTTTTGTAGATTTCGTGTTTTAGAATAATAATTTCTCATCCATATTCTAGACAGCAGCAGTCCGCTTGCTCCACTGACACACTCGAAACCCGTTGCTACTGTAGTCAAGTTATGAGATCGACGTATCGCTCCCACAGGATTGGCCATGTTGAAAAATACTGGCGCCAGAGATGGACGGCTGCAGAAGAGACGATAGCACTACTTCTACCCCCGGAGACACAGCAACTAGGAATCAATCATCTGTGCCTTGTAAGTAGGTCAGATGAATAGATGAATATAAAATACAAAACAATAAACATTAATAAATACGTGATTAGGAAAATACATCATCAACTACTGCCTTACCGACTGGTGTAGGCGATCATGCCCCTTCATAGTCTGAGAACAGAATGTATCCGTTTATGTATGTGCCCATCCTGGTACTCATTTTAGGCTGGGTCGACCTGCGACGCCCCATACCATGATAAAAATCCACGCAGAAAAGGATGTGCAGCCGGGGGCTGTTAGGGTTAGTTCTGCAACGTCCTGTAAAGGATACGTTACTAACCTAACCTAACTCATATTGTTATTCCTTTTAAATCGGTGCTTTATTTAGATTGTTATTCCTCACAAATAGGTAACCTATTCACACCTGTACTCCACTCATCTCTACTTAATATTTTTTCCTTCAAAATGTAGGCAAACTTAGGGCACATTTCAGCGTTTGTAACTAATACGTAGATGTTTGTTGATGATGTTTTTTTTTTAAGTTATTATCTACTAAAATGATATATGAATGGAATAATGTATGCGCGAAGTGTGGATAAGAAGGCCAAAATGTAAGACAGCCTGTGTGCCAAATCTGAACCCTTTGAGAAACAAAAAAATGTGTTGTTCCGTTACTGGCGATCACTTTCAAGTTGGTGAGCCATCTGTTGGTAGGTTTATCTGAATATCATCTCGACTGTGTTCTTGTTCTGTCTCCTGGTCTATTCGCATTACAATGTTTCGTGTACGCAGTTTTTCGACACACTGTTATTTACCACTGCCTTTAAATGGCCTAAACATTAGTGATTAGTAAGGATTATCATCACCTCACTGAGTACAGATCCCTAGGTGCTCCGATCTCCTCATCAAAAGTTCCGTACATGTAAAACGACTGCTGACGCCTGTTCTGTGGTGGTTACTGGAACTTCTTGTCCCCTTAGTGAAATGTTTATTTATCGCAGCTCCAGGCTGCACCCCCATGTCTATCAGTCTAAACAGAGATACGGAGTCATGTCCTTTAGCGTGTTCGTCGTCACGGTAAGCGCTGTGCATGGCATTGATAACATCACTTCTGTCCAGTAATGAACCAGTCATACCAACCGCAATGTTGGCAAGATAATCTGCAATCTAGCTCCCCTGAAAGTCCACACGACCTGACACAAAGATTAAGGTTAGTGCTGACATTCGCCCAGCCATTGCAGTGAGGTAGCCTTCGTGGTCTCAGTAATTAATTGTGTTTATGAATGTCTTTCCCCCCCCCCCCTTATTCTCTAGTTTCTCCTGTTTTTACCTTTGATGGGTCCAATGTGTCGCTGTAAGAGTTTTTCCCAACACTTAACATAAAAGCATAACGTGTTTAGCTGTACTTTGTTTCAGAATCATATACAGCCATTTTTATTCCTAATGCAGGTCACTATGCTTAATATTAAAATGTTCTAATGAATAAAAAGACAGACTGGGAGGTCATGCATCCTAGCACAAATACGAAAATGCAGATAAACGAGGAAACAAAAACAAAGACGGATATAAAAGCAAATAGACTGCAGACAGCCAGAGAAGCATACAAATAAACAAAGTGACTCACAGCCAGACAGAAGGACGCTAAAAAACACAATAGATCTTTCTCCAACCCCTGAAACGACTCCAGAACGTTCACGGCTCAGTGCAAAAATTCCAGTGTGCATCTGCCTGAATCCACACATACAACAAACCTCCTATAGTCGGTATGTTTTCTCTTTTGTAGACAGTTTTCATGGCAACAGCTTCACAGCCTAAATCTACAGCCAAAGAAATATCAACTTGTGTATACCCATCATGCACACTAAGCCAGTGTTTCTCATTTTTGTCATACCCGCTGCCCACAACAACGGAAATAATAGTTTCGCGGCACATCTAACAGTTAATCAAACCCGCCGCCAAACACAAGGGGAATAACGGTTCCGCGGCACACCTGACAGTTAATCAAAAACAAAAACAAAAATACAAATGTAGGTGGCTGTTTATTTGATAAACCGATGTCACAAAATTAATTTTTTTTAGGTAATGCAACATCTGCTGCTTTTTAGGGGGTTAGAGAATCTGATACATGCGGTTGGAGCGTTAATTCTGATAGACAAAGAGCTGCAATATTTTAATTATATTTGTATGTTTTAGTTTTTATTGTTTACATGACCAAGAAAGTCTTCTCATATAAATCAGAAGCTAAAAAACACCTACAATTTGATAACTGTGTAACTCAGACATGGGTTTTTAAAAATTATGTTTTCGAGTGATATCCAAAACGTATCTGAGGCAAATTAAATATTTTAAATATCTAGGCAGTATATTCTCGGAGGTCGGGAGAAAAGATCATGAAACGATCCAGTGCACATACACCAACTGACACCGTTATTAGGACATCCAAACATGAGTTTGACTGCCAGGTAATAAATAATAAACAGCATATTCATAACAACACTGTGCTTCCAGTGCCAAACTTAGACATAATCAGAGGCTAACCAACGTTAAATTAACACCTGAGAAATCAGATACCTGGGAAAAGCCACCGACTTCACCATCTGAGACAGTTAGAAATCAGATACCTGGGAAAAGCCACCGACTTGACCATCTGAGACAGTTAGAAATCAGATACCTGGGAAAAGCCACCGACTTGACCATCTGAGACAGTTAGAAATCAGATACCTGGGAAAAGCCACTGACTTGACCATCTGAGACACAGTTAGAAATCAGATACCTGGGAAAAGCCACCGACTTGACCATCTGAGACAGTGAGAAATCAGATACCTGGGAAAAGCCACTGACTTGACCATCTGAGACAGTTAGAAATCAGATACCTGGGAAAAGCCACTGACTTGACCATCTGAGACAGTTAGAAATCAGATACCTGGGAAAAGCCACCGACTTGACCATCTGAGACAGTTAGAAATCAGATACCTTGGAAAAGCCACCGACTTGACCATCTGAGACAGTTAGAAATCAGATACCTGGGAAAAGCCACCGACTTGACCATCTGAGACAGTAAGAAATCAGATACCTGGGAAAAGCCACCGACTTGACCATCTGAGACAGTTAGAAATCAGATACCTGGGAAAAGCCACCGACTTGACCATCTGAGACAGTTAGAAATCAGATACCTGGGAAAAGCCACCGACTTGACCATCTGAGACAGTTAGAAATCAGATACCTGGGAAAAGCCACCGACTTGACCATCTGAGACAATTAGAAATCAGATACCTGGGAAAAGCCACCGACTTGACCATCTGAGACAGTTAGAAATCAGATACCTGGGAAAAGCCACCGACTTGACCATCTGAGACAGTTAGAAATCAGATACCTGGGAAAAGCCACTGACTTGACCATCTGAGACAGTTAGAAATCAGATACCTGGGAAAAGCCACTGACTTGACCATCTGAGACAGTTAGAAATCAGATACCTGGGAAAAGCCACTGACTTGACCATCTGAGACAGTTAGAAATCAGATACCTGGGAAAAGCCACTGACTTGACCATCTGAGACAGTTAGAAATCAGATACCTGGGAAAAGCCACCGACTTGACCATCTGAGACAGTTAGAAATCAGATACCTGGGAAAAGCCACTGACTTGACCATCTGAGACAGTTAGAAATCAGATACCTGGGAAAAGCCACCGACTTGACCATCTGAGACAGTTAGAAATCAGATACCTGGGAAAAGCCACTGACTTGACCATCTGAGACAGTTAGAAATCAGATACCTGGGAAAAGCCACTGACTTGACCATCTGAGACAGTTAGAAATCAGATACCTGGGAAAAGCCACCGACTTGACCATCTGAGACAGTTAGAAATCAGATACCTGGGAAAAGCCACCGACTTGACCATCTGAGACAGTTAGAAATCAGATACCTGGGAAAAGCCACCGACTTGCCCATCTGAGACACAGTTAGAAATCAGATACCTGGGAAAAGCCACTGACTTGACCATCTGAGACAGTTAGAAATCAGATACCTGGGAAAAGCCACCGACTTGACCATCTGAGACAGTTAGAAATCAGATACCTGGGAAAAGCCACTGACTTGACCATCTGAGACAGTGAGAAATCAGATACCTGGGAAAAGCCACCGACTTGACCATCTGAGACAGTGAGAAATCAGATACCTGGGAAAAGCCACCGACTTGACCATCTGAGACAGTTAGAAATCAGATACCTGGGAAAAGCCATCGACTTGACCATTTGAGACACAGTTAGAAATCAGATACCTGGGAAAAGCCACTGACTTGACCATCTGAGACAGTTAGAAATCAGATACCTGGGAAAAGCCACCGACTTGACCATCTGAGACAGTTAGAAATCAGATACCTGGGAAAAGCCACCGACTTGACCATCTGAGACAGTTAGAAATGATATTATCAGACAGACACTAACAACAACATCATGCAGCAAATTCATTGAGAAACAGAAGATGGAATGGTTTGGTCATTTAGTAAGAATGCAGCCAGAACAACTAGCAAAGCAGGCGCTCCACATGAAAAAACAAAATCTGAAGTGACAGCGAGAGGCGAGCTGGGAGAATATCTATTAATGATATTAAAGAGCTTCTACAGCGACACGGAATGACAGTGGCCATTGCTGCCCATCAAGCTGTAGATCGCAAACTAATCCTCGCCCACAACGCTTAACGACAGCGGTGGAAACTGATAATGATGATGGTGATCATCCAAGACTCAGGCAATTCTTACATTTTATGGCTGGACACAAAACTGACATCGGAAGACAACTCGATCAGCTTCTCTTTTTTTCTGATGACAAGTTTTTAACCCAGCTGCTTTACCTGCCCACTAGTTACCTTGAATATCACTAGAACCAGTACGCTTCTCATCATTGAGGTGTCAATCCTACTAACTGTAATCCTGGACATTTTTGTTTTCGACTCAGCTGGACTTTTACCGCAGTCCGCCAGTTAGGAGGACGTGGCCTATCGTTTGAAGAACACTGCACTAAATGATTTAGTTGCCAGCTGGTCTCAGACAGGGCGTCACAGACACAACTCACAAATCAGCAGGTTGCCTTATTTAAGTATATATTACAGCTTCTCCTAATGTTATACTTTCCTGAAGCCAGCATCTTTATTCCCCTACTTCAGGGTTTCTTAAATTGTTTTTAGCGCCCCCACCCTTGTCGAGTAAAAAAAAAAAAAACTTTGCGGCACACCTACCCCAAAAGCGGTTTGAATACTTAGGAAGAGAAGAAAAAGCAGTGTAAGTTTAATGTTTAGTTGTCTTTAATGCTATAAATGAAACTGCTTAGATGAATTTGTCACTATTTTCTTTATGTTTATGTTAGTTAACTTTACCCTCAAATCACTTGAAAGTTGCTCCTGTATCTGTGCGTTTTTTTTTTTTGTTTTTTTTAATGTAAGCATACATTGAGAATGCATTGCAGTCTTGCATTGTCTTCTGAATACACCTGCATCCAGAAAGTTTCTTGGCTTTCTTCACGGTAATTCTGTTTTAAACTGCTGTCTTCGCTGATCTCAAGCAGATTTGGACAAATTCTTGATAATTGCCGCGGCACCCAGTTTGAGAACCTCTGCCATACTTTATAGTTCCTGTGTGAATTATCATTTTGCTAACCCGATACTTGCCTGTGTACCAGCTTCCTATGTTGTCCTTGGCTGGTACATACACACACACACACAAACACACACACTCTCTCTCTCTTACACGCACACACACACACGCACACACACACACACACCCCACACACACACACACACACACACACTCACACTCACACACACACGAACACGTACACACACACCCCACACACATCCCCCACACCACACACTCACACTCACACGTGCGCACACACACACAAACGCATACACACACTCACACAGACAGACGCTTACCGCCCCTAAAGCTTGCATCATGCTTACCCAGCAGGGGGAGATAAACAGGCTTCAATATTGATACTGGAATCTATGCTGGGTTAATTCAGCAAACGCCGTTCTAATTACTTTGCCAAATGTTGTCAGGAAATCTCGCTTACCTTCGTCAACTAGGGCTGGGATATCTCTCTATTTTTTTACGGAAGGTGAAAAGGGGGGGGGGGTTCAGAGGCTGTTCATAATGGATTTCTCATAGTCAGGTCCCTAATGAATCTATTTAAGTTCTTACCTTAAACTCACTTACCTTTGTGACAACCGATTAATTTTAATCGATTGATAAGAATATACGGCTAACGCACAACTCCTAGTGCGCCAAGGGTTAGAAAATCAATTAGTTACAACAGGACCGACTAAAAACAGCAGTTGTTCAAATATTCTTTGCGGCTGTTCCAGTAGTGAGGTACAAGACCACTCCTATCCCAACCCCACCTATTAAACAGTTTGTTTTTCCGCACACCAAATCTAATTGTATTTACCAATTTACATGTAAGTGCCAGTTGACTTACATCAGTCGAACGGAGAGACAGCTTGGCAATAGAGTGGCAGAGCACATACTCAAATCGCTACATACACAGCTCAGTGATCCTTCTAGGGTGTCGAGACCAGTCAAGAGGAAAGAACCCGCTTCTTCCATAGGGCATCATCTACTTAATTCCGGACACGTAATTGACGCAGACAGTGCTTTCCGTGTGGTTTATCACACTCCGAAAAGGCGACTGCTGAGAATGGCTGATGCTTTGACAATTAAAATCAACAACCCTCTCCTTTGTCAGCAGAAGGAATTTGTAGTAAATTTGAAGTTATCCTGGTAACTCACGTGACTACGGTGAGCTTCCGGCGGCCAAAACACACCACGATGTATCGAAAGAAACTATTCGTATTTCAGTTGGATTTTTTCAGTTTTTATACTGATGCAAGTCTGTAGTAACGCACCTGACGAGATATAGCAAAATATGCCTGGTAATAAATTGTACAATGTATTGTTTGTGTCCGCATTATTTAAAGTAAACCTTTTGCTAAATAAAATTCGTTCTACAGTATGAGACAACCGGTTCTTCTTATACATCAGTGTAGAAGTGCTAATGAATGGGAGATAATGGGCTGCGTTGTTCTCCTTCTTAAAGTCAATGCTGTGTGGTGTTGGTAGTCATGTCTATCCACGAACTTCTGTCTCGTGTACTTTCAGTCAACTCTCACACAGATGATCCTCCATGCCATGATGTCAGACTGTCCAGCATCTTTTCTCTCAGTCTCCCCCTGCCTCTCCTGTTCTCCAACTTTCCCACTGACTCTAGTAACTCCAGTTTTCTCCTTCTCATCACATAGCCAAAGAATGTAGATTTTCTCTTTCTGATGTGGGCAATAGGTTCTCATCGTCAGTTAGTTTCTTTCAAGACGTCTTCACACTATTTATTTGTCCAGAATATTCTCATCATTTGTCTATAAAACGGCTGCTTCCAAAAAAGTTTTCCGTAATTGACCAACTGTCCATGATTCACTTGCCTATTTGCGATGTTAAACATAGCTATTCGTTATCTGTTAACGCTACAAATGATTTCATTTAGGTGTTTACATCAGACTGTAGAGTGTATGCTTCATTACAAAACACTGACAAGGAGACAATAGTGACTGATCACAGAGTGACGGTGTAACTAACTGATTCTCTGGAAATGTCAGTACACAGAAGAATAGGTCATATCTCATGAAAACAAAAACAGTCCAATACAGAGGCTCTGTAAAGACAACAAATGAAAAGAGAATTATGAAAGAAACGGGAAAAAAAAGAGACAACTGAAATACTTTGGTCACATTAAGCAACACAAACACGCTTTTAAAAATTATACTGAAGGGAAAGGCCGGAGGCAAGAGAGCAAGAGGTGGGCAACGATACACGTGGGAGGACAACATCAAGAGATGGACGGGAAGCAGTCTGAGAGACTGTACAACCAGGACAAGTGACAAAGCGCGTCAGAGATCCATTGCAGCCAACCTTCATTGTGAAGACGGCACCTGACTGACTGAGTGATTAACTGATGATTGACTGATTGACAGTGTAACTACATGTGACTGAATTAACAACAAAGAAACAGAACTGTGACATGAAATAAAGGACACCCCGAAACCTGGAAAAAGCTCTGCTCTGTGTAGCGTCCTCCTCCCACCTCTTGCATCACCACCACCCTTCAAATGTGTAAGGGTATTGAGGCATCCAGCGCCAGTTGATTGTTTTAAACCGCTACTAAAGCATAGACACATTTCCGAAAACAAGAGTTTTACGACGAATCTTTGGACCTATCAAAAATGCAAACAGTGGTGAATGGAGAGTGAGAAGCAACAATAAAATTAATAATCTGTTTAAATCATCATTGATCAAGGGCACCATGAGAGCTAATAGGCTGAAATGGCTTGGTCATATTGAGAGAATATCAAATGACAGAGAAATCGGTATACACCAGGGAGATGAATGGTCGTAGACCACGAGGCAGACCAAGAAGACGATAAAGAGATAACGTCCAGACAGACCTGCAAACACTTTGTGCTACCAACTGGACAGAGAAGGCCAACCAAAGAGATGAGTTGAGGCGGGTGATATCTGCAGCAATGAACCTCGGGAGCTCGGAAAGCTGAGGAAGAAGAAAAGAGAATAGGTCCTCAACCAACTCACGCCAAGACGTTCTATCCTTCGCGATCGCATATAGCTCTACTCATGCCCTTCCCATCATTTTATCTTCACTCTAGGGCTCTCTTCTTTATGTTTTGTATTGTAATAATTTTTTTAGGGCGGGGGGGGGGGGGGGGGGGTGTCTTATTTATTTCCGTACCACGGTGGGTTCCAAGGATTCCCGGAACTTTGAATATTTTTCCTCGCCCCAGTCCATCTAGTTTCACATAATCCTAAAAAATATATTCCTATAATGTTTCGTTTCGCTTACTACTTTCATTGTTCCTCCTACATCGTACGCAGTTCTAGCATTCCAGGTACCAGTTCTGGAGGATTTCCTCGGTGAGAGGAGGTACAAGTCAAACGGCTGGTTAGTTTATTTGGCTACTGTTTTTACAGAAGAGGTAGCCAACCTCAAGCAGAACACACCTTAGTCGCCTCTTACGACATGCCTGATAGGTTGCAGTGTTACTATTCTTTGCTTCCCGTGAGTTCCCGGTGACACACGGACGTGTAGAATTGGATAAGCGAACAAGGTACCTAAGAAAGTGAACAAGACCAATAGTAGTATGCCTTATTACGACAGTCGTTGAATATAGTGAGAATACTAACTGCTTTCCAATTGTAGAATGAAATAATGTGGACACAAACAATATATCGTTTAATTTATTGTCAGGTTTATTTCTGCTGTATCTCGTCAGGTGCACTACTACAGAGCTACATCAACATAAAATGAAGCACATAAGAGAAATATTTTTGCTGAGATACATAAATAGTAATGTCAAGTTAGGCTGCACTTCTCTCCAACATAAATTCCCGAGAAATCAACCCAGTGATTATAATGTTTTTTAATAAAACATTAGAGCCCCATATTATTAATACGGCCTCGGCCAGTTTTAGCAGATGTCTATTCATAGTGTAGTAACTAATTTTGAACGTATAATCCTTATCCAGATTCCTTATCCAGATTCCTTATCCAGATTCCTTATCCAGATTCCTTATCTAGAATCTGGCCAATAGCGTCCTATCGAAGAAATGAGTTCTCTCTTCTTGGCTACACTTGAAAAAAAGGATCTCCGATCAGTTATACTTGCAAATATTTACGGACATTTTCTGCCATTCTGTTTTCCAATGTCTCTCCGTTCCACCGATACAAGTCAAATATGCCAGGCAATAAATTGTACAATGCATTAATTGTATCCTAGTTATGTACAAATACTAACCGTGTCAATACTCAACATGAGACACTGGAACACATATAGAATAAGGCTATGCGAACCATTCTGGTATGCACGAGGGAAACACTATTTGTATGTTTGAGACGTATCCTGGCAACGCCAACCATCGCTCATCATCAATCAGGTGCCGTCTCCACACTGAAGGTTGGCTGCAATGGATCTCCAGCACGCCCTACTACTTGTCCTGGTTGTACACTTTCTTAGACTGCTGCCCGTCCATATCTTGATGTTGTCCTCCCACTAGTATGGTTGACCGCCTCTTGCTCTCTTGTCTTCGACCTCCCCCCCCCCCCCCCCCCCCCCCGCCCCCCCCCCCCCAGTGTGGTTTTTAAATGAATGTTATGGCTTTTTGTATAGCCATAGTATTTCAGTTGTCTCTTTTTATTTATTTCAGTAATTCTCTTTTCGTTTGTAATCTTTCCAGAACCTTTTTAAACACTGCTAACAAAAATCGAATATCCTCATGACATTCATGTTGTACATGTCGACTAATTAAGGGTGTTGACTTCAAAGTCGGAGTGCCTTTGCCTAAAAGGAAAAAAGCTAATAGCCTATATACAAACGAGCAAAATCTATGAATCGGATGTGCACAGACATACGCAAAGTCTGGAAAAGAGTGAAGTCAAAGAGTGTACCAACAACTGAAACTTTTCGCTGCAGTTTACAGGGAAAAAAAAAGATCTTAGAGGGTCCGCATATGTAATGAGTTGAAGAACGCTGAACTGATTTACACGAGCAGTTTACAGTTACAGACTGTGTATGTGTGCGTATAATATATGCATATATGTGATGTGTATATGTGCGTATAATATATGCATATATGTGATGTGTATGTGTGCGTATAATGTATGTATATATGCGATGTGTATGTGTGCGTGTAATGTATGCATATATGTGATGTGTATGTGTGCGTATAATATATGCATATATGCGATGTGTATGTGTGCGTATAATATATGTATATATGCGATGTGTATGTATGAGGTGTATATGTGTGCCTGTATGTAAATATGTATGTAGGTATGCGTGTGTTTGCATGTACTAATGCGTGTGGATGTGTATGATATGACTCTATATTTAAAAGTGTGCATTTAAAATCCATGTTTTTGTATATTTTGCTTGAAACCCATAGTATGAATATTGTTATATAAACACAATATGCTAAAATACACATGGGTTATGAAGATGAGTGTTTGGAAGGGCCGAAATAAGACGGGCCTGCGTGTCCAATTTGTGACCCTTCGAAAATTGTGGTTTTTTTCCTTTGTTTGTTCAATCTTGCTGAAAGCATGGCTACAACATACAAAAACATGAATATTAATTGTATACCTTTAAATATACAATCATATCACCAAACACGACTACGATGTTGAATTAAGCATTGACATCATGGCACTCAGGACATTTCCATAAGCGCTCCGTCCCCATCTTAAGCCGCAAGCTAATAGTTAAAATTCAGGTAGCACTATTAACTGTCTGATTGTACATCCATCTCGCCTCTCTCTTGAGTGTTGAGCGTCCGCCAGATCTTCTAGTGTGGCACAGTCGTGCCTATACATCCCCCAAGAAATAGATGTGCCTAGTTCGGCCAAGGGTGAATGAATATAGTTCGTAGCTCTCTTCAATCGTATTTAAGAACAAGGCCAGTGACGTAACAGTTACACAAGAGTTGGTTTATTCACAATATTCTCGTCACACAGACTTCATAAATTCAATAAGCAATAGTATATAAACTGTTTGTTATCTTGTAACTATCTATTCTTATGTCTCTCTACAAGTTACTCAATCACTGTTCTAGCTAAACTCCAAGTTTAACATATCCTTCTAACGAAGTACAGTACTAGTTTTCTTCTCACCGGTTTCTCTAGCGGTCCAGCACTAACTGTCCTCTCAAGCGGTTCCGGGGCTAACTGACTTCTCAAGCCCCTGGCTCTGACTTTATTCTCCCGCTTTCCCGCTCTTTCTGGCGCACCTTCTCCATCACTCCCCTGTCACCTGTCTTTGGTGGTCACGTTTGGATGAACGTATCTCTTCAGCTGGTCACAGTGCATGTGCTTGCTCATGGGCACTCGTCGAATGTTTCATCCCTCACTGTCAGATGTCATGGCGGTTATCGTGTAGATGTTCTGCATAGCTGGCTAGGCCATGGCTTTCTAATCACCCATTTCTGTCATTTCACACAGTGATGGATTAGTACGCCGTGTGGTGGTCTGAAATGTATGCTTTGTTCATTTAACCCCTTTCTGCCTATATTTCATTACACTGGTAACTCCTCGCAAAGCCACTCTTCTTAGACCATAACAATCTATTTTGTGCCTCCGCACTGTTCACTCGTTCCCAAAGGGCTCTCACAACATATAGATGGTCAAATACATCAATTCACTAACAAGTGGTGCAGAACCGGCCAGTTTATCTGCCTGCTCGTTTCCCAACACACCAGCATTACCTAGAGATAATATCCAAAGTAAGCTAAGTGGCCACTCATACGCCCATAAGCAGTGCAGAAAGGTGCATATGGCCACGACATAAGTGCTGTCAAAGACCTAGGCGTGACAAGGGGTTTGGTGTGTGTGTGTGGGGGGGGGGAGGGGGTGTATCAAATCGTTGCAATAAACAAGACATAAATTTAGCGACGCTTACATCTTTGTTAGTCAATTTGCTGGCTTTGTTTGTCACTGGCAACATGAAGACATTAGAAACATGTCAAAGAAGGAAGAAACACGAATAGAAAGACAGACATACACACGCCCTTACAATCGCATACGTACACACACAGAGAGAGAGAGAGAGAGAGAGAGAGAGAGAGAGAGAGAGATAGAGAGAGAGAGAGATGGACAGAGCCAGGGATATAGACTAAGGCCGAAAACAAGGACAGGACCTTTCGGAAAGTAGAAAGGAAATACAGACTAGAAAAACGAAAGAAATAAAGAAACAAACAAATAGAGAAACAAAGAAAGAAAGAAAGAAAGAAAGAAAGAAAGAAAGAAAGAAAGAAAGAAAGAAAGAAAGAAAGAAAGAAAGAAAGAAAGAAAGAAAGAAAGAAAGAAAGAAAGAAAGAAAGAAAGAAAGAAAGAAAGAAAGAAAGAAAGAAAGAAAGAAAGAAAGAAAGAAAGAAAGAAAAAAAAGAAAGAAAGAAAGAAAGAAAGAAAGAAAGAAAGAAAGAAAGAAAGAAACAAAAAAGAAAGAAAGAAAGAAAGAAAGAAAGAAAGAAAGAAAGAAAGAAAGAAAGAAAGAAAGAAAGAAAGAAAGAAAGAAAGAAAGAAAGAAAGAAAGAAAGAAAGAAAGAAAGAAAGAAAGAAAGAAAGAAAGAAAGAAAGAAAGAAAGAAAGAAAGAAAGAAAATAGAAAGAAAGAAGGCAGGTATTCGCCAAGGTAAACAGTCAGGAAGCAACAAGTCAGAAGTGAATAAACCAATCGGAAAAAAAGGAAGAAGAATTCACGAAAAGAGACGAATGGTAAAGACGGGACCAGGAAGAATGGTAACTACATGAAAGTGAACAGCAAACAATCAATCAAACAAGTCAAAGAAAACCAGCAGACATTTAGAGCCGACTACTTACCGTTCATAAAACAATCTACACACAATAGAAAAAAAAATATGTCCCGTGAATTGGCAGCAGCCAGCAAACAGCGACAGTCATAAATATATGGCTAACAATCTAATGAGACGCGTGCTATGACTTCCAGTATGTATAACGTGGCGGTGTGAGTACAGCTCCCCAAAGCCCTCAAAAACAGAAATAAGTGTTGCACCCAGCTCTAACTGTCATGCCTGGTAATTGCCTCGCTGGTTGGCGGGCGTTCCGCGTTTATGGCAACAGCCGTCGCTGGCATCCTTTTGCACAAGCGTAGTCAAAAGTTGATCCGGTCTCTTATCAAAGGGTCTCTTGCGTTTAGACTTCTTCCTCTTTAAGTTCGTTATGCTAGTGGTTTTGATATTAGAAAGGCAACTAGCCTCCATGAAGTATGTGGGGCTACGGATGTCTTCCGGCTGAGCTGAGTCAAGAAATGACATCACAGCACTCGGGCTTTCCCTGCATGCTCTGTCCTCATCTTCAGCAGCCAGCGCAGAGTACCAATACTCATGGTACCGGTCACAATCTGGTTATATGTCCGTCTTGCCTTTCCTCTGAGTGTAGTGAGCCGGCCATACCCTCTGGTTACACCCAGGTGCCTCCTTCTCCCTAGGCCATAATAATCTTCTTTCTCTACTGATTCTGTTGCTTCCTAGAGGTTCTTGACCACATCTGCCTTACAATGTATCTATTTACCACCAAGTGGTGCGGATCCATCCAATCTGTCTGCCTGTTCATTACCCACTACGCCGACATCGCCTAGTATGCTCACTACCCGTGACCATTTAAGGGAAGCTTGTCACTCTGCTCGAAGCATCCCTGTCTTCACCTTTCTCAGCATGCTTTCAGAGTCTGTTACTCTGTGAATGTCTTTCACTGTTCCATAAGCTAGTTTTCCATGGGAAGACCATCCGGCTAAATCCGGGGTCTTTCTACTGTACGTACAGAACGAACGAATGAACTTTATTTTCAAAGGGTCACAAATTAGACACGCAGGCCTGTCTCCCATTCAGCCTTTTAAACTCCCATCTTTCACACAGCAGTTGTATTTTATCAATAAAGCACGTAATGTTTATGTTATAATATGCATAATATGAATATCAAGTCAAAAACAAAGGAATGTGTGGTAAAATGCATACGCACGCTCGAGCGCACATACACACACAATACACACGCAAACCTATTCACTCACTTACACCCACACATAGGCACCCAATACACACATACATACACACATCCATATCCACCCTCAGTGAGAGTGCGTGTAGCACATGTTGAGTATTGGGTGAAGTTCCGAATCCCTAATCCCGAATCTGTCGTACAAATAGATTCACAGTCTGCTGGATCAAGTTAAGTTAGCTGCCTATGTTGTACAGGACGTTGCCGAACCACCCCAGCATTGTCATTTTTTTTTTCAGCTGATGCGGTTTTTCTTTCCTTGGCAAATTTTACGTTCAGCAGTTGGCCATTGCTCTCTAAACGGTCAGCTCTCAGTACCACTGTCGAAACCAACACGAGATATGCTGCTGCAACATCGCAGCAGCTGGAATCGAAGCAAGCACCCCGGCAGTACGAAAAAGGTGTCTAGTACAGTCTTAATATAATGGGCTGTTTCTTTCGTGTGAGGCATCATCGGCGATTGGGTAGCCCTTAGCTCGCCGGTAGACGACTTTGTCGCTGATCAGGATAATATTTGGGTCTGTCCCGTTTGATCGTACCAACGCAGCAGGAGTCCTTTCAGGGGTCTTGGTGGCGTGCAATGCTTAGCTATTATACATGGCACACACAATTTAGTCACAACTGTAACTGAAAGTTCCCCTTCGCGAATACTGGTTGAACTTGATGATGTCCCCCCCCCCCCCCCCCCCCACCCCCACCCCCACCCCAGCAAAGCACGTACCCAATTGGTGTGAAGAGGCTGAATGGGTCTCTGGGTTTGTGTCCTAGATAGGAAGTGTTCCAATGGGATCTAACTGCTGCCTTACTCTGAGTTCTATAGTTTAGTTTTAGTATTTAATGATGATTTGAAAAATGACATCGTGAATTACACACAAACTTGAGACTGTTCACAATAAATGTTTAAGGAGAATTCTACGAATGTTTTGGCCAAACAAGATCACCAATGAAGAAATGAGGAGGAAAACAGAATGTGCATCACTGGCACATGTTATCAAAGTAAGACGATGGAGATGGCTTGGACGTGTTTGCAGAATGCCTTGTGACACTGGCAAAAAGATGCTCTCTGGTGAACAGCAGATGGGAAAAGGAGACGTGGACGACCTAATGAAACCTGGTGAAGGACAATAGAACGGGAAATGATGGAATGTAAACTGACATGGGATACCATGGGCAGAAAAGCAGCAGACCGGCAGCAATGGAGATCACTTATGAATGACTTATGTGCCAACAGCGACACGAAGAGGATATAGATATTTGGATTGATGATTGCCATCACGGTATTCTAGAAATATTCTTTTACTTTTGCAAGAGAAATGTTAGTGTTGTGTGGTAGCGTCTTTCCCACTTGGTGGTCTGTGGAGCCGTGGGGGTCACAAGAACAAATCCGAAGTGTCATGACATCATTTATGTAAAGAAAATGTGAACCATGGGAGACAATCTATTTTACGATTCTAATATTATAACAAGAACAAAAGGGGTTTTCCAGCTGAAATAGTACAAACAGATTTGCAGAGTACCACGCACAAAGAAGAAATAAAACAGTTAAAGCAAAGGACCCTTTTCCACAGCTTGAGGCGTACTGGGCATATAGGGCTAGACCTATATTTTATAGACCAATCAGCACTTGCTGGGGAATGAGGTCAACACCATGCCGGCCGCTTTTATTACCCATGACTTCACTTGGTACCTAAACAAACATGGATCGACGTGAAAGTCCAGGTACATTTTTTGTTTTTGTTTTTTATAATTACTTTCTCCCACACCAAACTGTACAGTTTTTTTTGTCGCAGGTGTCTTTTCTGTGAACGATTTTCGTTTCTCGAATGTGTTGCTATTGTGTGTATCTCAGGAGACGAACGCGCCTGTGTGTAAGGTCTTCAGTGGGAAGCGATAAAGGGCGGGAGGGTAAGTTGATAATTTTGAATTTTTTTTTAACGCTAATTGGCGGTGGCTGTCGTCAGTGGTGGATGGGCTTAGGACGTTCAAAATAAGCAGGACATGACGCCCACTGAATATAAAACAGAAAGTGGGAATGAATACGAAATCACGCAGCCGAGTCAGATGGGGTGAATTCCGTGAATATTACCATTAGTTGAAAGGGCTGCTGGTACAACTGACGAAAATCACCCCATCTCGTCGGCAACAAGATTTCGTTGGGGATTTCCCTGGATATTCCTATTAATCTAGGGGTGTCATGTGCTCCTTGTTTTAAACGTTTTAAAGAAATCCACTACTGACGAGAGCCAGCGCCTTCGAGCGTACCAATTACAAAACATCAATTGTAACGAAATATAGGCAGAAAAGGGGTTAAATGAACAAGCATACATTTCAGACCACCACACAGCGTACTAATCCATCACTGTGTGAAATGACAGAAATAGGTGATTAGAAAGCCATGGCCTAGCCAGCTATGCAGAACACACCGCCATGACATCTGACAGTGAGGGATGAAACATTCGACGAGTGCCCGTGAACTGTGAGATACGTTCACCCAGACGTGACCACCAAAGACAGGTGACAGAGAAGTGATGGAGAGGGTACGCCAGAAAGGCGGGAAAGCGGGGGAATAAAGTTAGTCCCGGAACCGCTGGAGAGGATAGTTAGCCCCGGAACCGCCATGAGAAGACAGTTAGGGCTAGACCGCTAAAGAAACCGGTTAGGAGAAAACTAGTGCTGTACTTCGTTAGAAGGTATATGTTAAACTTGGAGTTTAGCTAGAACAGTGGTTAAGGAACTCGTAGAGAGTCATACGAATAGCCTGTATCCAGATAATACAGTGTTCATATACTATTGAATTTATAAAGCCTCTATGACTGGAATATTGTAAATAAACAGCTCTTGTGTAATTGTTACATCACTGGCCTTGTTCTTGAGTACGATTGAAGAGAGATACGAACTATATTCATTCACTTGGCCGACTTAGGCACATCTATTTCTTGGGGGATGTATAGGCACGACTGTGCCACAAGCGATGAGGATATTTGGATGCCGTGACCAACGACAGTCTTGTTGACATCGACATCTTTAACAGTCAAGACTGCTGTAACAAAATACCAAATAAGCTACCGCAACAAAACGTGAACTAAAAGCACGTTGATGATAGTACCTGCTGAAAAAAAAAAAAAAAACATTCGACAAACCCTTCATCAGATTGGAGAGACGTAAACCAGACCAACAGCCTGCACCACCTTTTGGAGCCAACCGTCTACACTAGAATCAGGGGGACACGCCCGTTCTAGCCTGGAGTAAACCGTCTACACTAGAATCAGGGGGACACGCCCGTTCTAGCCCGGAGCAAACCGTCTACACTAGAATCAGGGGGACACGCCCGTTCTAGCCCGGAGCAAACCGTCTACACTAGAATCAGGGGGACGCGCCCGTTCTAGTCTGGAGCCATAATATAAACTTTTCCTAACTTTACACACTCGGAAGATTATAGGAAAGTCAAGAGCTGTGAGCTGTCCGATTTTACAAATAGGAACTGCAAAATAAGCGCGATTTTAAAGAACCTTGAACATTAACATTAATTAGTCTAAATATATTGTGATTTTCAATTTTCAGTGGTGTAGGGAAAACCTTTTCTTATCTTTCCCTACCTTTCCTATTAACTTAGAAAATAATTCCAGGACAGTGCCGATTTTTAATTACAGTGTGTTGTGAAAAGAGAATTTTTTTTTCAGACCGCACTCAACAAGGTAATTTGACATTTTCTGTTTTTTCAATTTTAATTTACTTGCATTAGATTAATTTCCCAGATTTTTTAAAAATGGCAGAACAGGGAACAGTAGAAGCCCAGTTCAGCAGAGTTTTAGGAGAAGTCAGCAAGGCTGTCTCCAGATTAGATTGTAGCGTTCGGAGACAGGGAATAACAGGGGTTATTGAACCTTTCAGGGGAGACACAAACAAGTTTAAAAAGTGGGTAAACGAGATAGAAAAGTATGCTTTCCTTTCAGGTGCGACAAGTTTCGACATCAAACGTTTAGCATACCAGATGAGTTCTTTCCCGGTTTCAGAACACATAAGAAGAAGATTAGAGCAGAATGAAGAAGAAACATGGGAAGAACTGAAAAGAGATTTAGCACAAAATTTCAGCGACGTCACAGACAGACAGATGGCCTTTTCCCTCTTACGACAGATCAAACAGGGCAAAGATGAGAGCATACATAATTATTCGCAGAGAATACAGAGTCTCGCGCAAGATGCATTTCTTAAAGAAGAGATACAATCACAACAAACTCAGCTTATTTTAGTTTCAGTCTTCAGTGACAATTTAAGGGACAGTTCACAAAAACTTCGTTTATTGCGTTCTGGGCCAACAACTCTAGAACAGGCAGTAGCCATAACTCTTAAAGAAGAGAGTTTAAGACGAAAAGTGTTCCTTCAAACTGGAAGAAGAACAGAAGAAGAAGAAGATACTAGGTTGACGGAACCCATGGACATATCATATTTTAGACCACACAGAGAAAGACACACAAATGAGAGACACAGACACTCTAATATACAGGCAGTGCAACACACTTTAACGTGTTATAACTGTTCAGGCCCCCATAAAGTCCGATTCTGCCCGGCAGGTAACCGACCCACAACACAGCCGATAAACCCACCGCTCGTTAACACGGATTTCAGAGGTGAAAGGTCGTGGCAGGTCAGTCACAGAAGTCAGGGACAACATACAAAATAACAGCGACTGGAGAAACAATTATTCGGGAAATGCGCACTCCGCTCGCCTGGCCGATTCCCAGCTGAGCGACGGACGAGACATAGCCTCTAAAAGTTCAGTAAGACACAAGAGAGATAACGAAATAAATAGGCAGAAGAGAGTTACAAACCATAGACAGATTAATGCATCAGGCAGCCCGTGTTGCTGTTTAATAGAAATCAACAATAATAAGTTTAATAGTCTGGTGGATTCAGGAGCAGATTTGTCACTTCTAAATTACTCGGTATTTAAGAGGATTAGAGGTAGTATAGAGTTACATCACACAAAAGAGAACTTACAGTCTGTCACCGGAGCCAGCCTATCAGTTTTAGGTAAAGCCATGATTCCGTTTTCCATCGGTGGAATACGTCTGACACATCCTTTTATCATAGTAAAAACAATGAACCGTCATTTAATTATAGGACGGGACATATTAGTTAAACATGGCATAAGGCTATATTTTGACCTTAAAAAGCTTAGAATTAGAGATAGGTACGTAGATCTTAGAGATGACATTCACGTTGCTTCGGTGGTACGTGCTAAACAAACAGTCATCCTCAAACCTAATTCAATCAACGTAGTGATGTCGGGTTTAAAAAGAAAAACCCCCATATTTCCTGCCAGGTCAAACTATTCGAACAACAGCGCTTCAGGAAGCACTGTTAAACGAACCGTGCTTATCAACTACAGATGGCATTGTAACGTTAGGTAAAAGACTTTGTTTTCCGGTCCTTATCACAAACGCGACAGGGAAAACCGTAAAATTGAAGAAAGGAAATATTGTAGCTAACGTAGATAGAGATATTCTAGAGGTAAATAGTTCAACGGGAGAGGCACCGAGAGGAAGGAATAGCTATAAAATAGCAACTGTTACTACACATAAAGTCGATGCTAATCGATTTACCGGTTTCTCCGGTAGGCGAAGATATGATAACGAGAGATCACACTACAATATAGATAAGCAGAGTTTCAGACCACAGAGACCGAATTCATACCATGACAATCCGAGTCAACTGAGGTCATGTGTACGAAATGGAGGTGGGCAAAATATTAATTTTAACAGAGCTGCGCGGTTACAAAAATTAGAAAATAATCGGAATATCAGATCTCAGGAACGGCGGTATAACTGTGATAACAGATCCCAGAAAATGAGTAGGGGAGAAGATGTTTATGAAGGTAAGAGGTCAAATCCGGTCAGAACAGCGGAAGTGCTAAAACAGTTACAGGCAGAACCCCAACACAGAAATATTTTGGAATCGTTTATAGTTAAAAACGAGGACGTCTTTGCACTGACAGATATAGAGTTAGGGAGGACACAATCTGTGCAGATGGAACTGGATACAGGGGAGCATAAACCCATTTGTTTAAGACCGTATAGAACACCGCTCAAAGATAGAGAAATAGTGGAAAAAGCTATACATGAAATGCTGCAGGCTGGCATTATTGAACGATCGTTATCCTCATGGTCCTCGCCAATAGTTATAGTAAAGAAAAAGGACGGCACACACAGATTCTGCTGCGACTACCGAGCACTAAATAAAATAACTAAGAATATTTCGTACCCCATGCCAGTCGTGGATGATATTTTAGGGCTGCTGAACAAGTCGACATATTTTACGACCCTAGACGCGAGGTCGGGTTTTTGGAGCATTCCTATGTCCGAGGATGCCAGCGACAAGAGCACTTTTAGCACTCATCTGGGAAGTTTCCGCTGGCTCCGAATGCCATTTGGTCTACGCAATAGCCCTCCAGTGTACATGCGGCTCGTAGATCAGGTACTTAACGGTCTACAAAAATTCGCATTAGCATACGTCGACGACATATTAGTATTTTCATCAGGATCCGTCGAAGACCACTTAGAACATGTTGAACGGGTGTTTGACAGGCTTAGGGAACACGACGTCAAACTAAAGCTCAACAAATGCAACTTTCTCAAGACCGAGACCAAGTATCTTGGCTTCGTAATTAATAGACAAGGGATACAACCCGATCAAGAAAAAGTGAAAGCAATACAGGAGTTACCACACCCCACAAACGTAAAGGAAGTACGAGGATTTATTGGAATGTGCGGATACTACAGACGATTCATACCAAATTTCTCGCAGATAGCGGAACCGATGATTAACCTCACCCAAAAATACGCTAGATTTAGGTGGACAGATGAATGCCAGGCCGCCTTTGACTTCCTTAAAGAAAGCTTAAAAGTAATACCCCTTCTAGCTCACCCAGACACAGATAAGGAGATGGTCTTGTATACAGACGCCTCGGACATTGCTATAGGGGCCTGCCTAACAATACCGATGAGTGAAGGGGAGGCTGAGATTATACCAGGAATAAAGAATGAAAAACCTATTTATTTTCTATCCCATAAGCTTAGCAAAAGCCAGAGGAAATGGCCCGTTATTGTAAAAGAGGCGTTCGCTATCCACTATGCCCTGGAAAAGCTTAACTATTACTTACACAATGCCCGTTTTGTGATCAAAACTGATCACATGCCACTTAAAGGTTTGCTAGAGTCTCCCATACAAAACAGGAAAATACAAACGTGGGCGCTCAATATACAAGCGTATAACGCTAGGATTGAGTACATTCCAGGAACAACGAATACTATAGCTGATTTATTATCAAGAGTTCCCTACAAGGACAGTCCAGATGAGACGGATGTTGGAGATCCAGACATAAACGACCACACGTGGGAAATACATGCTATCAATACAAACAGATTAGAGGGACAAGGTATTAGAGACGAACAGGACGAAACAGGAGAAATCCATGAGGAGACAGGGAGTGACCTTATGGGTTTTGACATGAAAATTGAACAGGAAAAAGACGAAGAAATAAGAAGTATAATAGAGGAATTAAAAACAAACAAAACGTATAAGAAAAAAAAAAAATGTCTGATCCTACCAGAGGATGGACAGTTATATATTATATAACAAATAAGGAAGATGACCCGATTTTAAGGAAATATATCCCCAGGCATCTATACTTGAGAGTGCTGAACCAGTATCATAATGACAATGGCCACTTGGGAATAGATCGCACTTACGATGCTATTAGAACGAAATATTATTTTCCAGATCTATACCGCAGGGTATACGAGCATGTGAGTAATTGTGAAACTTGCAAACTGAGGAATATGAAGGCCATTAAATGTCCCATGCAGGAACCAGACCAGTCCCTGTTCCCCATGCAAAAGATTAGCTTAGATATTTCAGGACCACACCCTAGAACCTTATCTGGTAACAGGTATATTCTACACATTGTCGACTACTATAGTTCCTGGCCAGAGGCGTACCCAATACCGGATAAGACAACAGATACCGTAATAAGACTCTTTCTTCAGGAATTCGTGTCGCGATTTGGTACTTGTCAAGTTCTAATCTCAGACAATGGCGGTGAATTTGCTTCTCACAAATTTGAGAAAGTAATGAAGGAGATGAATATTAAACATATTAAAACTTCAATTTACCACCCAAATAGTAATGGCAAGAATGAACGCCAACATCGCACCATTTATGATATTATTGCAAAACACGTACATGACAACAAGAGAGACTGGGATCTTTATTTAAATCAAGCGTTAGGAGCCATACGAACAAATATAAATGAGAGCACTAAACATTCACCATATTTTTTACTGCACGGTCGACAGCCATTACTACCACTTGATAACTTGCTTAAACCCCGCAGAAAGTACATGGGTGAAGATTTTCATGAGATAGTATTACAGGAAATGCATAAGGCTCACGTGAAAGTACGGAGGAATGTTAAAAAAGCGTTTGACAAACGTAAACAGTACGCAGACAAAAATGTTGTGTTAGCAGAGTTTAATATCGGAGATAACGTATTTTTCAAAAAACACGTCAGAGAATCTAAGTTTGACAACCGGTGGACGGCCGGATACTTCGTGTTAGAACGTCTAGGGCCGGTAACCTACCTTATTAAAAACCAACTAACAGGACACACCGCCCGAGTTCATGTCGGTCATCTTAAATACAATGACACGCTAAACACAGAGTGTCCGCAACAGGTAGAACAGGATACACACAGGAGAACTACTTTAGCATGTCCGCCAGAGACTGACACTGACAGTCAAATGAGTACCGAAAAAACGAAAGTGACATAGCAAACAAGGGAACATGCACAGAGGGACACGTAACGACTGCGGAGGTAGAACCGGCACCGACTAACAGGTCGGAGAGTGAGGAGGGTTCAACAGTTAATGAGTCAGATATCGCCGATTTTACAGACGCCCCGTTTATGCATACTAGAGCAGCAACGAAAAGAAACATTAACATAGAAGAAGAAAAAGAAATTAGGCGAGCGTGTAAAGAACGCTCCGCTTCATCTAGCGAAGGAAATCTGCCGATTTTTGAAAGACAGAAAATTATGTCAGAGAGAGAACGTAGGGCATTATTACTTGAGGCGGAGTCTACTGAAGCGTCAGAAAGCTCAGAGGAGATGAAAAGCGACACAGATAGTTGTGGAAACGCGGCGATTATTATGAAACAGATCAGGACATGGCCGAGCCCAGAGGAGGAAAGAGAAACCGAAAGCAAACGTCATCCAGTCAGGATGACTGCAACCCACCACATAAAAAGAGGGAGGTAAAAGTGAGTGCAATACATACACGCAGAAAAATGAAAGAGGGAAGACTAACGTTTCAGTGGTCTTTAGATTGTTAGGATAACACATGTGGTAGACAAAACGCTCACAATATTAAAAATCGCGAAACTAGAAGTTCTTCAGAATAGAGAGAAGCTTAATCGCTTAGGAGATTTGATGACCTACATGTTACAGTACAGCAACGAAAACGATTAACATATTAAAAACTGAAATCATAACACTTGATAAACTTACCAGGACGTATATTATTTACATTCCGTCCTCGATAAAAGTAAAGAATTAGTAGATAGAGTTCAACAAGCAGTAGACAAATTATGGAAGAAATTAAATTTTGCCGTCACCGGAAAATTCATAACCAGTTTGCTAATGCCGAGTGAACTTAAACAGTTGCTGCTGATTATCAGACAGATTTTACCCGAAACATTAGATCTAACCCTAGATGTCGATGTCAGCCTAGTACAGTATTATACATCTCTAGTCTGTGATACTGTGATCACGAGGGATCACCTTGTAATGGTTGTTGAGATACCTTTAGTAGAGATACGACCAAAATTTTAGTTATATAGCGTACATAACATTCCCGTACCCATGAAAATTCAGCAAGAATCAGGTACCCCCCCCCCCCCCTCCCTTTCCCCATGACTGACTGAAATGGGATCGTTCGTAAAATGGTTCAATAAATGTGGGATTGTAGGGTGTATAACAAGTAATTAGTTTCATTTATTACAATTTACGTACGCTATATTGCTGTGTACAGAGGTACCGCGCTCGCTACACATATTCTGTTGTTGTGTCTACATGTCATTTGTCCGACAATATTAAATATATACCGTAGTTTTGTCCCTACCATTTAATATTTACATTTGGTTTTGCACTATGAACGTTTTTTAATCGTGTTGTACTCTCTCGGACAAGTGAAAATCCACACGTTCGGTTTTGGGTGAAGATTACAATATCTACATGTTTTATGTTCGCTAAGAGAGTTACTGGCCACAAAACCTCTCTTATACATTCTGTCAGAATGTTGACTGATTTGAGTTTACCAGACTTTACTGAGGTACACAGTTAGAAACGTACTTGGCGATAAGCCAGTCCAAAGCATGACATGATTGGTAACTGAATATAGGCCGGCTATTTATTTACAGAAGATGCGATATGCATTAAACAGAGGAAGCAACCTCTTAGGGAAGCAACAATAAACCCTGTGGATTATCACAGTAGATAAATGCCTGTAAATACAGGTGGTGGCATTGTACATTCGACTGGAGGAAATGCTACTATTGTTTCTGAGAAATTTCTCTCCAATTAATATACCTAACGTTATAAGAATTATTTATACTCTGTAAAGGTTATACCTTATTATTCAATCTATGTTGACTTTCTCAGAGATTCTGTTTTCATCCTTTCTTGGGGAGATGACATTTTCGAGTTTTATTTTATTGATAACTGGGGATACATGGCATGTCATTTCTTGTATACAATGTTTTCAGGTTTGAGTTTATAAAGGAGGAATACAGATACTATTCCTTTATACTTCAGACAACTCCGCACATTCATTAGGGATACCAGTGAATAAGAGGTCGTTATGCTAATACAACGAGGGAGTTGTATCGTTTTTTTTTTTTTTTTATGTCTTTAGAATTATTGACTATTAGTTATTGTATGCATGTCACGTTTTCATTATACTGCATGAATTTTATGATGTTACATGTTATGTTGTATGCTTTCATTACGTGGCTAGATGTTCACATAAGGTTTAGTTAGGTAGCGGGTATAATTAGAGTAGTTTTTATAAAATTGAAGATAGGAAACAATTTTGTTAAAAAGTGTGAAGGGCGAATGTAACGAAATATAGGCAGAAAAGGGGTTAAATGAACAAGCATACATTTCAGACCACCACACAGCGTACTAATCCATCACTGTGTGAAATGACAGAAATAGGTGATTAGAAAGCCATGGCCTAGCCAGCTATGCAGAACACACCGCCATGACATCTGACAGTGAGGGATGAAACATTCGACGAGTGCCCGTGAACTGTGAGATACGTTCACCCAGACGTGACCACCAAAGACAGGTGACAGAGAAGTGATGGAGAGGGTACGCCAGAAAGGCGGGAAAGCGGGGGAATAAAGTTAGTCCCGGAACCGCTGGAGAGGACAGTTAGCCCCGGAACCGCCATGAGAAGACAGTTAGGGCTAGACCGCTAAAGAAACCGGTTAGGAGAAAACTAGTGCTGTACTTCATTAGAAGGTATATGTTAAACTTGGAGTTTAGCTAGAACAGTGGTTAAGGAACTCGTAGAGAGTCATACGAATAGCCTGTATCCAGATAATACAGTGTTCATATACTATTGAATTTATAAAGCCTCTATGACTGGAATATTGTAAATAAACAGCTCTTGTGTAATTGTTACATCACTGGCCTTGTTCTTGAGTACGATTGAAGAGAGATACGAACTATATTCATTCACTTGGCCGACTTAGGCACATCTATTTCTTGGGGGATGTATAGGCACGACTGTGCCACACAATGATTCGATTGCCTCTCAAAGGCCAACACCGCTACGGTAGCCATGAAGGCCACCCTGGGTCACCCCGAAATGTCCTGGCAAACGGGGCTCTGGTGAAGTTGCGACAGGCCTAGCAAGCCGGCAATGGATTTATTACCGCTACAGAAATCAAAATGAGATATAAACGGACTGATCAAACAGTATCCGTAGTTAGAATAAATCAGGGAACATCTCATCCTTTCACAGTGACATCTGGAGTAAGACCACTGCTGTTTATCACCTACATCGACAGTATATGCAAGAATGCCAAGCCCATGAATGAAGATCTTGATAAGATCAAGGAATTACTCTTTGCAGATGACCAGGCCTTGATAGCAGATACAGCCATGAAATTTCAACAACATCTAACATCCATGAATGAAGAATGTAAAACAAATAATATGAGAATCAACACTGAAAAGACAGTAGTAATATCAATAGGAAAAAAAGAAGACAGATCTAAACATAGCAATAGAATACAAAGGCATTAAACAGGCATCTGAGTTTAAATATCTGGGAACTACATTTACCGAAGATGGGAAATTGGATAAAGAAATTGACATTAGATGCAGTAAAGCAAACCAAGTATTGGGACAGCTAGTCCCCCTCTTACAGCATAAGACAATCCCAATCAGCACAAAGAGACATCTTATTCAAAGCATATTTATTCCAACTCTGTGCTACCAGTGCCAGACATGGTCACTCACAACAAACCTTCAAAGAAAATTAGTAACCACGGAAATGAGATGTCTGAGAAGGGCTGTAGGAGTGACCATAAGAGATAAGATCAGGAATGAGATCATAAGAGAACAAGTCGGCACAGAACCAATTCTGGATTACATACAAAGACAGCAAGTGAAATGGTTTGCCCACTAAGAGAGAATGCCTTGTGACACCATACCATACAAAGCATACATGGAAAGAGAAGAAGGACGTAGAGCACGGGGTAGACCAAGAACCAGATGGAAGGATAACATCAGAGAAACTCTACAACAGCACGATGGCCTATGGTCGAGGCAGCCTGAAGAGATAGAAACAGAACCTTATATCTCCCTCGACACCCACAGCGGTAAAAGAGGAAGTGAAGAAGAAGAGGAAGAAGAAATTATTCGATACTCACGAAGTGTCGCGCCTGCGGGGCTTCTGTATGCGGCAGTTCTTTCTTGCAAAACAGGCGCCTTCGACGCCTAAGACCAACTCACAAAAACACATTTCAGAAACAACAGTCGTTGACAGAAAAGAAAGTTGCGAAAAGACACCAGCGCACTTTCGTCTGCTCTGAGGACCAGTAATAACACTTTCTATCCTTTCTCAAACGCTGGTAGTTGGCTGTCATTCTATCACGTTGTTATCCATTGCCTCCTTCCTTCTCCAAACATTCCTGTACAACACATTTTCACTATTCAGATCTTAATATTCAGACTGACTGACTGACTGACTGACTGACTGACTGACTGACTGACTGACTGACTGACGTCCAACCCCAACAGGACATCACAGCGAGGGATAAACACCCGTTGACACAAAGTGCCATCATTCGGATGAGGATAATCCGAGGAAATGTCCCAGAAACCCCGTTCAACCCACAAGTTGGGTTATATTAGGACGCTCAGCAACAGTCAGAGCGAGGCTTTAAAACAACAACAATTGCCTCAGACTTTGGGACGTAGCAGCAAGAACTGTTGTGAGTATTGGCACGTGCAAAATTGGCCTTATATATTCTGTTGGATATTCACTTGTTTATCCTTTATCGGTCGGCGTCTGTGACTTGGGCGTTGCGAACTCGCTTCGCAATGCCGCGGTGCTGGATACGATCTCTGCTGCAGACGATTTGTCTCGCGCTAGTTTCGACAGTGGTACCTAAAGCTGACCGTCCATGGGCAATGGCAAACTACTGAACGAGACATTTGCCTAGAAAAACCACGACAGCTAATAAATGCTGGGGCTGGTTCTGCAACGTCCTGTAAAGGATACGCAACTAACTTTTTTAACCTTTATGGGGATCATTACACATACAAAGGGAAATAATCATAGAACAATGGATCCACCTTCTAGTGAATTTGTGCCGGTATTTTCCCTTGATGTCCTTCTCAATCTCGGCTTCTAACCTCTATTGCTCTGACGAATCGTTGGAGCGAGAGAATAAACGAACAAACACACTTTTAAGGGCTTAAGAACTGAAGATATATGAATATGAAAACTAACAGAACACTGTTCAACACAATATTCTTACCAACTTTATGCTTTCACCTGCACAAAGTCGAAAGCAATAAACCAGGTCAGCCCACCCTCCGTGATTGTCTAGGACAGCGCTTCTCAACCTGCTGGTTCAACCCTTCCTTTGGGTAAAACGATCCTTTCACAGGGGTCGCCTAAGACCATCGGAAAACATGTATTTATCGAAGATGTGAAGGGAAATAATTGCTTGGAGTTAGCCACAACATAAGGAAACTGTATTAAAGGGTCGAAGCATTAGGAAGGTTGAGAACCACTGGTCTTGGGTGATAATGGACTGAAACAATTGTTGACGAGAGACCCACCTACAGATAAACGGTAGACTCCTGCTGTCATGCTCCCACTGCGGATTTCTTCTAATTTTATGTGGTATGTTCACACGACAACCAGGATAGACGAGCGACGATCGGGGAAGACCATTTGACGCCCTGAAAGACTGGCGCCCCGGAATCTCTGGGGTGTAAATTAGCCCTTTGGCAAAGGAGGGTTAACTGGAGATTGGGCTAACCCCCACCCCCCCCCCTTTTTTTCCCTCTTTATTCAGTATAATAAATAGATTGCGAATGCTACAACTAAAAATGAAATATGCCCTCAAGCCTTCCGAAAGGGAGGGTGAATGAAGGACCCACTCAAACTGATATCAAAGCTGTTGACCCAACAGGCCCCCGGACATAAATGTTTCCCCGACGACCGGGCTGGCAATGTACTTGTGGAAGAAGCTTCACGGAGGAGCATGGTTTGAGAACGCACACCAGAAAAATGAAATGCAAAAGTGAGCGAAGTAGTAGGCGTTGGCGCAAGGCTACACTGGTAGCATGTGAGTCGTTAGGGAACGACAGTCAGGGTTCACTCCATATGCCTGGAGAGGCCAAGACGTCCATCACGGAGGCGCACGTTTGATGATTCCTTATGAAGTGCGGACGATGACCAGGTTTCCACCCGCAAGCGATAGGGTGTCGTGGTGCAAGCGGGCGGTATTTTATGTGAGGATATTGATAGTGAATTAAAGTAAAAGTCGCTAGAGGACACGCTAAAACAGTTTGATGACATGATTTACACTCATTGTGCCCGCCAAATCAGGAGGTCGAGAATATGCAGCAGGGCGTTACACACGAAAAAAAAAAGCAAAAGGCAAACAGACATTGAGAAGTGCCAAACAGGCAAGAATGCACTAAGAAAACGGTTCAAAATCGGTCTACATTCCCAAGGAGCGAGACTCCTCTAATCTATCCCAATTCAGACCTATCTCGCTGTTAAACGTTGAGGGCAGGATATTCTTCTCGTTTATGGCACGCATACTCCCGCAGTATCTGATGGAGAACAAATATATTGACACAGCGGTGCAAAACAAGATGGCATTCCAGCGTCCCTGTGTGTCTTGAACATGCAATCATGATCTGGGAGAGTATCCAGAGAGCTAAGGCAAAGAGAACCGATTTGCGCGTGATATGGTTAGACCTTGTCAACGATGATGGGTCGGTACCCTATAAGGTATTGTGGCAGGCCTTTCGCATGTTCCACGTAACGACACAAATCACCAAAAAATGATAGAGTAATATTTCTCAAAGTTCGCCATAGGCTTCTCTACTCCCACATTTACATCGATGTGGACTGAGCTCCAGGTTGTGATAGCAATGGGGTGTTAGAATTCTACGATACTGTTCGTTATGGTTGTCCAGGTAATGTTAGTCGGCTCTGCCGGCACCGGTCAGGGCGTTCCAAATGGAGACCATTGGATGCCATCACTAAGAGCATTTATGGATGATAGATACCACTTTCATAACGGGCAGTAAAAATCGTTCCCGCGTTTCTGAAGATGCTTGATTGCGTGGTTGAATGTTGCAAAATGCAATACAAGTCACAGAAGTCCGGAAGTATCTCAGTCCGTAAAGCTAAAATAGCTTTTGAAAAATACCCAGAATCAATCCGAAAGACCGGTCTGAGACCAGACATGGTTCTGTACTCTGCGTCAGAACGCCAGCTTATCCTGATAAAGTTTAGCGTGCCGTACAAGTCGCGGATGGAAGTAAATCTCATGTACAAGCTTGAAAGTTACAGTGAACTGGTGGTCAGTTTGAGGAGAGATGATGCGCACACATTAAAACACTTCGCTGTTGAGGTAGGCGCAACAGGGCTAATCTCCACCTCCAAATGATCACAGCGGAAATTGACACTAAAGCAACTGCGTGAAGCGGTTGAAAACGCTTCAAGCTGGCTGTAAACGCAACGAAATGTCGTGGGGGATAGACCTTAGTAGACTGGTCGGAGGCTCTAGTGGGAAAGAACGTTCAGAAAAGCCGGTGTCCGATTACGTATGCCAGTGTCTCTCTGCCAATTGCCAAAGTCTGTCATTTTTCCGATGAACCAACAGTCCACTTGTCACTCTGGTCGTGAAGGTAGTCGCCCGATTTGCTACCATAACGACACCTATATAACAAAAACCTCAAAATACCTGTCGCAAAACCACCTTTTCGTTTTGTCCGAACGTCTATCGTGGCAGCAACAGCAGGAGTAAAACGAGAAGGAAGGGGAGTAGAAGAAGGATAATAAGAAGAAGAGGAGGAAGAAGAACAACATCAACAACAAGACGAAAAGATTTGGACGAACGAGAAAGACATATTGGAATTGTCACATTACCAATACTCTACAAAGGAGTATACGTTGAGCAAAACTGTGCACCAAGGCGCTCTCGTGATCACTTTATTGAACCAGAACTGAAAATCTCAGTTTGACAGCTGATACGTTCTTTTTAGTTCTCCCATCCCGCAAAATTAGATTACAGTAGATTAGGGCGGTTACTGATTCACACTAAGGGCTTTAGGTGCATACGCAGAGGCTTGGTATCCGCTCCAGGAAAATAATTAAAGATTGAATCGAATTACAGATAGGGAAATGACAAATCTGCGATATGGCTGGCAACGTCAAATGAGACGGTCACTGTTAGTCGCACCAGTCCTATCAAGTTCGCACTACAAATGACAGAGGTCGTAGATTGGCAGTTTTAACGGTATGTGTTCATATATTTTTACTTTCAAAGTTATCATGAGGATTTTCGGTGCTTTCTTTTTAGCTGACCCTAAATGACCCTAATATTTTAAAGGGTGGTTATAGCGGGTTTCCATGGGTTACTGTGCTTTAGGCGTTTCTTCCAAGGTCAAGGTTTTCGCGCGTTTACCTAACCCTAACCTTAACCCTAACCCTAACCCTAACCAAAACTATACACCTAATTTACCACTCCGTCAAATATTTTTGACTGTCTTGTGACCTGTCAATTCCCCCTGTTTGTTGTCGGCTAATAAGCAAGTACCGGATTTTTTTTTTTTTTTTTTTTTTTTTTTTTTGTTGTTGTTGTTGCAGACAACTACCAACCAAAACAAGAGGGTAAAATATGTAATTTTTTGAATGAGTTGAGTTGATTTAAGAACCGACATCACAGCACTCAGGGTACTCCCATAAGCACTCCGTCTCCATCTTCAGCAGCCAGAGCAGATTTCCAATACCAGTGGTGCAAGTAGCGTTCTCATTATACGTCCGACTTGCCTTTCCTCTAGATGTCGAGTATCGGCCAGATCCCCTCGTCACTCCCCCCTGAATCAATCTCACCAGACTGTGGTGATCCATTGGAGCCTCCAAACTGTAAACGTTCTCCCAGAAGGCACCAACTACATGAGTCTTATCTTTGATCAATATTCTACCAAGTTGTGCAGAGACAGCCAGATTTTGTTTGATTTATTCAAAGTTAATGTTTGGCAAACATTTTCAGCATTTTTATTATACTTGCTTATAATAATCCGAATAAATGAACGGCTGGCCGAATGGTTAAAACGATGGGCTTTCAAGCGGGAGACCCGGGTTCGAATCCTCGGTATGGCTGAGGATATTTTCAGTCGGAGGGGGGGGGGGTAAAAATGCTCACCTGCACAGTCGTGGCGTCAACACTAGCCATGCGGCCGAAAATACTCAGGCTCAAAGACCCCCCACCCCCCCCCCCCCCCACCCCCACCCTCCCCCACCCCCACTCCCCGTGCCTTCTAAAAAAAAGTGGTATAATTATGGCAGAAATCCAGATTTTCAGCTCTACCAGCCATCATCATCATCATCATAAACCCCTTTTGCCGTTGAGCACCGTGGGGAGGAATAATTTGCGATCAAGTGCACGTTGGCTGCCACTGGTATTGTCATGTCGTGAAGGCGTAGAGTGTCTTTAATGTTGTCGATCCATGTTTTACGCGGCCGTCCTTTTGCTCTTGTAGTTGATCTTCTGAGATCTACCAGCCATGAAAACCAAAAACAAAAGCAGCGTTGCCAGCTTGATGCGGAGAGTGATCCTGGTGGTGCCTTGTCCAACGTCAGACCACAAATAGCAGAGTCATCAAGACCAAACAGTGTCAACAATCCACTGATATCTAGACACTCAATCGCAAGTTCTGGGTGATTGCTTTAAGGTATCAGACACTTTGAATTATGTGTTGTTGTTTTTTTTTAACTCAAAGTTCTTGTTAACGGTATGTTGTTAACGGTGTGTTGTTAACAGTATGCGGGTTTCGTCTTTTTTTTTAAATGCCTTTTTTTTCAATTGGAGGAAAGAAAGGTGTGGCGTGGGGGGGGGGGGGGTATGGAGTCCCTTGGCATATACTCAACAAAATAAGGGTTGGGACGGGGACATGAAGGTCTTATCATATACACAATGGGGTGCCGCCTGAAAAAGTTGGAGACCACATTTTTATGTCGACAGTTTGGTGCGGTCCGATGCTTTGAAAAGATCACGTTACTTAGCTAACTGTCAGCACGCTAACTGTTTTTTTTTTTAATCGGAGTCGGAGTCTGTTTGTTTTTGTTTTTCTCTATACACTGACTTTCACTGGCACAGGAACGGAGCAAGTATAGGATCATCTGATTGCAGTAAAGTTGAAACCTCGACTAACATTTAAACTAATCTCTCTCTCTCTCTCTCTCTCTCTCTCTCTCTCTCTCTCTCTCTCTCTCTCTCTCTCTCTCTCTCTCTCTTCTCTCGCACTAAGTGCTGATGTCTGAGCGAACGCATTTAGCGCCAATGTCTATTTTGCAATATGGAACAATTAAAACTAGATATTAGTTCAATATAAACAAAACAATTCTGACAAGGAAATGAATATTACCAGGCCTCATGCCAAATTTCAACAACCTACCTCGAACAGTTACTCAATTACAGATTTTTTAATGTTGTCACAACTTTTGGAACGGATTTAAAAATGATAAAAACGAGACTCGAGCATCAGTACGCGGCAAATGTGTATAGCTCTTGCTATTTTAAAAACTTGGAGGGGAAAGGAACCCTAGACATACACACTAGCCAATGTGCAATGTACAACATGCTCAGACGACGGCCATACAAGAAAGTTCAAAAGGAGATTCTATTTTATCTAAGTTGAAAGAAATACTATTAATCATTGGTGGCGAGGTTTTCATCGAACCTCTACCAGCATCTGGCAAGAGCAACTTTGCTGTTTAACTGTATTTCAAGGCCGCCCTCTGGTTAAAACAAAGAAGGTCTTCTGAAAAATTGCAGCATTCTTGTCATTCTGAAGCGGCTGGCAATGACTGTGTGCAGTCGTGAGGTTTTTGAACGTGTGTTGACATTGCGTTCTGCGTTGTTTTCAGGGAACACTGGCATGTCAACCAGCGTGTGTGGACAGAGATCGACTTCAGACAATAGGCCACGGCTGTGTCTGGTTGTCGGATAACTTCAACCAGGCAACCGGTCAGAACACGACTTGTTGACCCCTGAGTCGGTTCTCTGTGGTGACAGGGTATCCAAATGTTTAACGCTACAAACTGCAACAAATAATGAGTTTTCGAACATTATCAATTGCGTGGTGAAGCGGTACAGTTTACAAAGGGTACTGCCATGGACTCACTTACAGGTGTGAGTAGAGTAAAGTAAAAATCCCTTTTCATGCCCTTTAGGCGCATCGGGTACATAGAAAAAGCATCCATATTTTCACAGACCAACTGAACTAGGTCGGTAATGTGGTCAGCTTTACGTCGGCCGTCTTTACTTTCCCCGATCGTACATCCTGGTACCCATTTTAGGCTGGGTCGACCTGCGACGCCTCATAACATGATAAAAATCCAAGCAGCCAGCAGTGGGTTTCGATCGCGGTACGTTAGAATTACGAGTCGGACTCGCAACGCCTAAGCCACGGAGGCCGCTACTTACAGGTGTACGACTGTTTGTGTAGCGGTGATTTGAAAAACTATTGTTTGTGCACCGCTACTTACAGGTGTCCGACTGTTTTAGTAGCGTTGATTTGAAAGACTATTGTTTGTGTACCGCTACTTACAGGTGTACGACTGTTTGTGTAGCGGTGATTTGAAAAACTATTGTTTGTGCACCGCTACTTACAGGTGTACGACTGTTTTAGTAGCGTTGATTTGAAAGACTATTGTTTGTGCACCGCTACTTACAGGTGTCCGACTGTTTTAGTAGCGTTGAATTGAAAGACTATTGTTTGTGCACCGCTACTTACAGGTGTACGACTGTTTTAGTAGCGTTGAATTGAAAGACTATTGTTTGTGCACCGCTACTTACAGGTGTCCGACTGTTTTAGTAGCGTTGAATTGAAAGACTATTGTTTGTGCACCGCTACTTACAGGTGTACGACTGTTTGTGTAGCGGTGATTTGAAAGACTATTGTTTGTGTACCGCTACTTACAGGTGTACGACTGTTTTAGTAGCGTTGAATTGAAAGACTATTGTTTGTGCACCGCTATACATTTAGACAGCGGTGTTTAAATCGAGAGTGAACAGTGTAATGTTGGGAGAAGCAGATGGATCACCACGGTCTGGTGAGATTGATGCAGCGGGGAGTGACGAGGGGTTCTGGCAGATGCTCGAAGTTCAAAGGAAAAGCAAGACAGAAGTTTATTAAGAATGCTACGGGCTTCATTATTATTGGAAATTTGTGCTGGCTGCTAAAGATGGAGACAGCGCGCTTATGGGAATGCCTCGAGTGCTGTGATATTGGTTCTTGAATCAACTCAACTTAACAACTATACATTTGGACATCAGCGCATAACACGAGAGAAAAGAGAGCGATATTCGTTTTCCTCTAAGTCGTGGTTTAAACTTCACTGCAATCAGGGCACCCCGTACTTGCCCCGTTCCTGTGCCTATGGAAATCAAACGTCCTTTTTAAAGAAAAACTGATAAACAATTAGTCCTGGAACAATAAAGAAATATGCGTTCGCAGTAAATGCATACGTCAGTTGCTCGAGGTGCCGAAGCCAACAGTCGCCACCAGAATTGCAGTTTGTCCTTGATGAAAGTAGCCATGCACGATAGGTTGGCTGTACACACGTATAATTAATACCTAAGGCTTTTCACCAGTCTACGCGTGAACTGGCTAACGACCTGATTGAATACCACGATTCAACCGCTGCACAAACGAAAGGCATTCCACACGAAAAACACAGCTCACAGGGGCTGCACCAAGCACTAAACTCAGTAGCTCAGGCAGCGAAACCGTAGACTACCGTTCATATATGGAAATTGCATTAGCAAAGCGCTGTCGGAAGCTAAAATAACCTTGAAGCTAAACATTCTGACACGCATAGTCCTCCATTTTAGACCGGAAATTTCATATGAATATATATATATATATATATATATATATATATATATATATATATATATATATATATATATGTGTGTGTGTGTGTGTGTGTGTGTGTGTGTGTGTGTATGTGTGTGTGTGTGTGTTGAGAGAAATTAAAGAGAATGCAGGAGTAAGAGTTGGAGTATACAATATAAACAATCTGCGTTATGTAGACGATGCAGTTTTGATAGCTGAAAACGCAACTGATTTACAACAACTGCTGGATATTGTGGGGATGGAAAGGGCTAAGAAAGGACTTTCATTGAATATTAGGAAAACGGAAGCAGTGGTTATATCAAAGAAGAAGATACTTGCGTAGATAATCGCAAACTGATCCTCCCCACAACGCTTAATGGAAGATGTGGAAATGATGGTGCTGGTGATGAGTACCCGATGCGGGAGAACTGGCATGAGATCACGTTGCTTTCAGACAAACCGTGATGAAAGCGACGTTCTGCAAAGGACCTGCTACACGACGACGATGAGTGACAGTTTAGTACAGGACATACAAATATCCACTCCGTTGGCGCCATAGGGCTTGTGGTTTTAAGCCCATATTTCTGTAGACAAACGAAGACTGAAAGACCCATGTGGTCAACAGCATTGATACAGTTATAAGTAAGTAAGTAGGTAAAGGATCTTTTCCACGCCTTTAGGCGTTTAGGGCATATAGGGCTAGACCTATATTTTTATAGACCAATCGGCACAAGATGGATGATGTGGTCAGCATCACGCCAGCCGCCTCTACTTCCCGGGACTGCACCCGGTACCCACTCAAGGCTGGGTCGACCTGGGAGCCAATGTCATTTTTGAAAATAGTCCGGCTCCGCCAGGGAGCGAACCCACGGCCTTCTGATCCGCGGCGAGCGTCTAGCCGCTCGGCCACCGCGACCCCCTGATACAGTTATAATATATTTTTATTGTGAGTTTGGGAAGCACACCAGAAACTTGTCTTTTTCGTCTGTTCAGTTCTGCATCTAGGAAAAGCTCATCTGCAATGTGAGAGACTCTGTGCTCAAACTCATGTACAATCTTATAATAAAACAGCCTGCATGTCTTTGCTGATATAGGCTTTGCCGTGAGCATACTAAGAGCCATGCGTGTAATCAAAACGTGTTCAGCATGTGGTAATGGATTGTTACGGATACAATTAAATCACAATGGCAGTGTCCAGAGCAGCTGCGGAGCCATGGGTAGTGAACACACACGGATAAGGGAGCTAGGGAGTGACGTTAAAAAGATAGGGAGAACATGAGGTGAACTGTGTGAAATAGCGAAGGGTAGAACGAGATGGCGTGACTTGGTTGAGGGCCTATCCTTCACTGGGGGATAAAAGGCAGAAGAAGCAGAAGTAACCATACTAATATGCACCATTACCTTTGCCGAACAGGAAGCGCCCGAGATGACTTAGCTTGCATTAGTGACTGACATCACGCTGAGCGATAAATACCTGGTGATACAAAGTGCCACCATTCAGATGAAGATCACTAGTGGAGAGGTAGCAGAAACCCAGTTCAACTGTAAGGTTATATTAAGGACCCCGGCAACAACCAAGGTGGAGGCTTCAAAATAGGGAACAATTCTTTTTTAAACAAACTGAACTCACGACTATGGTTAGCTTCACCATCATTCATCGCAATCTAAACACTCACCACTATGGGTAGCTTCACCATCCTCCATCGCAATCTAAACACTCACCACTAGGGGTAGCTTCACCATCCTCCATCGCAATCTAAACACTCACCACTAGGGGTAGCTTCACCATCCTCCATCGCAATCTAAACACTCACCACTAGGGGTAGCTTCACTATCCTCCATCGCAATCTAAACACTCACCACTAGCGGTAGCTTCACACGCGCAAGTTTTTGCATGCACTTTACAACTCATGCTTTTGTGTTCTTTTATAATATTCATAATATGCATAACATCATATGATCATAACATGCTTTATTAGTAAAATACAACTGCTGTGCGAAAGATGGTTGACTGGAAGGGCCGAATGTAAGACGGGCCTGCGTGCCCAATTTGTGACCCTTTGAAAATAAAGTTCGTTCGTTCGTTCGTTCGTTCCATCGCAATCTAAACACTCACCACTAGCGGTAGCTTCACCATCCTCCATCGCAATCTAAACACTCACCACTAGCGGTAGCTTCACCATCCTCCATCGCAATCTAAACACTCACCACTATGGGTAGCTTCACCATCCTCCATCGCAATCTAAACACTCACCACTAGCGGTAGCTTCACCATCCTCCATCGCAATCTAAACACTCACCACTAGGGGTAGCTTCACCATCCTCCATCGCAATCTAAACACTCACCACTAGCGGTAGCTTCACCATCCTCCATCACAATCTAAACACTCACCACTAGCGGTAGCTTCACCATCCTCCATCACAATCTAAACACTCACCACTAGGGGTAGCTTCACCATCCTCCATCACAATCTAAACACTCACCACTATGGGTAGCTTCACCATCCTCCATCACAATCTAAACTCTCACCACTAGGAGTTGCTTCACCATCCTCCATCGCAATCTAAACACTCACCACTAGCGGTAGCTTCACCATCCTCCATCACAATCTAAACACTCACCACTAGGAGTTGCTTCACCATCCTCCATCACAATCTAAACTCTCACCACTAGGAGTTGCTTCACCATCCTCCATCACAATCTAAACACTCACCACTAGCGGTAGCTTCACCATCCTCCATCACAATCTAAACACTCACCACTATGGGTAGCTTCACCATCCTCCATCACAATCTAAACACTCACCACTAGGAGTAGCTTCACCATCCTCCATCACAATCTAAACACCCACCACTAGGGGTAGCTTCACCATCCTCCATCGCAATCTACACGCACTGGCATGCTGGTGGTGCAGTTGTACTGTGACTCCGCGAGTATAGAGATCCTTACGCTGATCTACGTAGAGGGTAGAATTTAAGCCTTTTTTCCTGTTAGTCAATGAAGATTAACGATGTGCTATCAATGTTAAATGTGGACACTGTCTACGGAAGGCAGAAGGATAATCAACACGACGGAAAGAAAATGTTTGCGTACTCTGCTAGGTGTAATGAGAAAATATCCACTTAGGAATGATGATATCAGGAGGAGAGTCAGCACAGAACTAATACTGAACTTTACAGGTAGACAACCAAATGAAAAGGTTTGGCTATGTAACAAGATTGGCATCAGACAGTGCACCACAGAAAAAAAAATGTTATACAGAAACAGCGGTAACAGAGTCAGTGGTCAACCGCGTAGAACATGGACCGCAGAAACATCAAAGACACTGAAAAGTACGTTGTACAAAGCGAACAGAAGGGCCCGTTCCAGAGATCTTTTCCTGGCCTGACGACGCGAGGCATTCTAGAAGTAGAGAAAAGAAGAAGTAGAAGAAGTGATTGTAGATTCGTCAGCGTACTGATTTGACCCAAGTTCACAAAAAGGGTGGTGGAATCCCCCAAACACACAAACAAAAACCTTGCAAAGGGCAAAGTGCCCAGCTCCCTCCCAAACCAGGTATCAACGGTTTTTTCTTTCTTTTTAAGTATGTGTTTATGTGTGCGAATCATTATCAGCATAAGAAGAAACTCCACAAAGTAGCATGTACAGCAGAAGTCTACCAATCATCAGTAGAAGTGATTCCTCGTCAACAATTGTTTCGGCCCACGAGCTCATACCGAACGGTCAGCTCAATCAGTACGAGCTGTCGCTTCTCCGCAGAGTGTAGGACTATTTCGGGTCGCAGGCCGGTCTTCCGGATTAACTCTGGGTACTTTTCGTGACCAGGTAGGTCAACCGCCAGTAACCAGTCCCTCGCACAATTAGGCATCAATGGAGCGTATACGACCTTGTTAAATTTACCTTTATACATTTGCCCAGCCTTGAGGAAGCGCACGGGGACAACGGTAGGACTGACCCTCTCATTGGCCCTCATCCTAGCTTGGTCCACAACGAACCCCAACTCTTTCAGTACCCTGTTGTGGCGCCAAGTATATCTTTCCTGACGTAGGGCTTTTTTTTTCATGCGGACAATACCTGCTCGAGCATCTGTTTAGCTCTGCCTAGTGGGTCGCCGGGTCGGTAGCCGCATGCGATTTGACCATGTTGACACCAGAGGGTAACACATCGTATGCAGATCGTACGCTAAAGCTTACCAGCAGCTGGGGAATTCACCAGATCTCACCCCATGTGAGTGAGTATTTGTGGCAAGGCGCTCTCGAGGCCGTTCCACTGGCCTTGCTGCGACTGTTGAGCGGCTTTTTGGACCCGAATCTCGTTTTCGGCGTCCTTTATCTGCTGTAATAATATGTCTCGGCGCTCTTTGGTTGTGGCTTTGGACCACCAACTGACTTTCCCGTGCCCTAGGCTTCGACGGTCGGTTTGTGTGTAACCCATCACTTTTATCAATGTCAGTGCATCTTGGGCAGATTCAATCGCATCTAGGACCTTCCATTTCTGACCTGTCTTTAGAGCAGTCTGAAGACTCGCACAGCATCATCGTGAGTCTTACTTAGCCAACTTTAAACTCTTCGGTTATTGATTTGCACTGGAGTACCAGCTTCGTCTGCTTACAATACAGAGCAACATCAGTCAGACAAGGTGGTGCTCCCAGCCATTTTTTCATGGAAAAATTGATGATCAAAGAATGTTTACTTTCAACCACTTGCAGGTACCGTACCTAAAGGCTCTTCATGTTGTTAAGCCTCTGCGGTGCTAACGTCTTTTTGTCTTTTCCTTATACGAGTACATTTCGTATTATTTGACGTATATTTTTATATCTGTTAATAATTTGGCATATTATTAGTGTTGTTGTTGTTATACACTTAAACAAGGCCTAGCCTCTTGGAGCCTAAAAACTTTGTAACCGGGTTACCCCCCCCCCCCCACCCCCACCTTTCCACTCAAATCTAAAAACACCCAAAGTTTTCTTTGTGTCATGACGCGCGACACCCGTTTAGTTAAGGCTGCCCCAAACCCCCCCCCCCCCTTTTTCCCCCACCCCCAGCAGCCACACAGCCCAGTTGTGGTAATCAAAACTCAGCCGAACTCAGCTAACCATGTAGACCATGTATCGGTCTTCACTGGGAAGACTTAAAGGGGCACCAGGTAAAGTCCTGGGAAGTAAAGGTGGCCGGTGTCATGTTGACCGCATCACTCATCGAGTGACGATTGGTCTATTAAATAAAGGTCTTGCCTTGTATACCCAGTGCGTCTGAAGGTGAACACTGTCTTTTACATCACTTTATCAGTTTATCACATCACACAGTTGAGTTGAGTTGAGTTGAGTCAAGAATTGACTTCACAGCACTCGGGGCATTCCCATGCGTGCTCCGTCCTCATCTTCAGCAGCCAGCGCAGAGTTTCAATGCTGATGGTACCGACGCATAACACACTAAGTCCCGATTGCTCTATACAATTTAGATCTAGCCCTATACGCCCATCGAGCATGAAAGCGTGAAAAAAGGTTCTTTACTTTATCAGTCCGCATTCCTTTCTGAATTCAGACGTTCCGTTACTGAGTGATTATGCAACGAGTGTCATAGAAACGGCCTTGCCCACAACTCCAAGGTCAGTGAAAACATATTGTCTTTAAAGGAAAACGTGACGGACAAAGACTTGCAGCCGTATGCATAAGGGTGTCGCTGTTTGATGATTCAATTTGACTGTTTGCGCTCTTTTTTAACTTGCAAAGTTACAAATATTTTGAGTTTGAAATGTCGAGGCAGGTGAGGAAACTTCAACATGTTTGTTCAATTAGCAACAGTGCATAGCTGTTGTCAATTTGTTAAACTTCTTGTGTCTTGTAGGCGTTAAAGCTACATTTTGTTTTTCAACATGGCTGTAGAAAGTACTGTATAATATGTTTGTAACATATATTAGCAACTAATCGCTCTCATTTAATGTCAGAAAGAGGTTGCTAAAATGTTACATAGAACCGGTTATGCTGTATGTCAGCGAATCTTGGAATGTCAGTGAAAAAAAAATTAAGAAGAATTTGAAAGCAAGAGAGATGTGGTTTGTGAGACGAATGTTACGAATACCTTGGACGGCTAGAGTAACTAACAACGATTGCTTGAAAGAAGCTGATGAAGGTAGGTATCTATATTCAACAGTAAGAAAGAGAAAAACACTGTTCTTTGGCCATATGAATAGAAGAGAGACACTGGAGAACATCATGACAACTGGAAAGATCAGTGGAAAAAGGGATAGAGCAAGGCAAAGAAAAATGATGCTGGGTGGGCTGAAACGAAGGCATGGGGGGATATCCTCACGAGAGCTGTTCCAGGCAACCAGGGATCGTGATCTGTGTAGACGCATGAGCGCTTACGCCAGTTGGCAGGGTACATGATGATAATGAACATAAACATGTATGAACACAGTATTTCAACATACCCCCCCCCCCCTCCTACATAAAATAATATGATTAACTGTAACTATAAAGCTAGACGAAAAGTGGAAGGAAGTGGAACAACACACACACAACAATTCTACTGTTTCTCACAAATATCTCCTTCCTATGTCGACTCGCCTTCTATCCCGAACACATCCTGCAAGAAACTGGGAAGAAATTACGACACATCAACAGGAGAGATTCTTTACCTACCAAACGTAGTTCAACTAGTGATGGCCCAGATTGATTTTAACTTTTCATCCAAAAAATGTTGTTGCTTCGCCACTTCGACATCCTCCGCTCTAAAACAGACATCCGGATGATCTTCAGTGGGAAACCTAGATTAGTATACAGACGAGACAGCAGTCTAAAAGATTTACTTGTCGGAAGCGGACTTTCTCCGATTCACACAGCTCTTTCTTTTAGGACTAAGGACCGATTTTGGAACATCTTTAGTGCATACGACATCGAAATATCTAGAATGAGAATGGAGGTGGAGGCAGTAACTGCGGCTCTCCGGTAGCTGGAAAACAAGGTGCATACAAAGTCGTAATTGTAACAGACTATGAAAGCATGACGAGAAAGGTGAAGATAGGGATGCTTCGAGCAGAGTGGCAAGCTTCACTGGAAAGGTCACAGGTAGTGAGCATACTCTTGATCTTTTCTCCAGGCCATGCCGGCGTGGTGGGTAATGAACAGGCAAACAGATTTGCTGGGTCTGCACCACTGGGTAATACACTGATACATGATAAGGCAGATGTGGTCAATGCCCTTTTGGAACAAGTAACGGAATCAGTAGAGAAAGAAGGGTATTATGGCCTGGAGAGAATGAGCTACCTGGGTGTAACCACAGAGTCTGATCGGCTCACTACACTCAGATGAAAGGCAAGACGGGCATATAATCAGATTGTGACCCGGACCATATCATTATGAGAATACATCGAGTGCTGTGATGTCAATTCTTGACTTTACTCAACGCAACTAAACTTTGGACTACGGAATACTCCCGCAAAAGACAGAGAAGTAGACAACGATACAGTTGGGAGGAGAACATCAAGAGATGGATAAACTGCAGTCTGAGAGTCTCTACAACCAAAACAAGATACAGAGAGTGTTGGAGATCTATTAAAACCAATTTTTAAGTTGGAGACTGCATCTGGTTGACTGACACATAACGAGCCGATCGAAGGAAATTTCCAGGCCATCGACACAAAATGTCCACCCAATTAAATTGGGGTGAGGGAAATAATTCTGAGCCAAGACCGACCCATACTGGACCATTGGTGACTGTTTTATGGCAAAAGGACCCTCTTCCATGCATTCATGTGTACTGGGCATATAGGGCTAGACCTATTTTTATAGAATAATCGACACTGGGTGGGTGATGAGGTCAGAATCACGACGGTCCCTTTACTTCCCAGGACTGTTACTGGTAGGCATTCAAGGCCTAAGAGCCAAGGTCAGTCAACATAAAGTCCAGTTCCGTTACTACCCAAATCCACGATCTTTCTATCCGCAGGCGGAACACCTAGCCACTTGACCACGGTGGCTCTTAACCACTTTAGGGTGCCCCAGTATAATTGTGCTATCTGGTTATACGTCTGAACGGGGTTTTCGGGATTAGTACCTGTGTGATTCTCATCTTTGAGATGTTAAAACTGTAAACCTAGAAGGATAAAACTACACCACCACCGCCCCACCCCCCCCCCCGCACCCCCGGCGCCACACACACACACCAATCTCCCCTCCCCAAAAACTGCAGCTGCATATATAAGCTTCCTAACATCCACAAAAAGCAGATGTTGCATTTGATAAAACTGTAATTTGATAACGCGATTTTCATCATCATCATCATCATCATCATCATCATCATCATCATCATCATCATCATCATCATAATCTTCTCCCTCAGCATCATCATCCTCTTCATCATCATCCTCTTCATCATCATCCTCTTCACCATCTTCATCATCATCATCATCTTTATCATCACCATCATCCTCTTCATCATCATCATAATCATTATCTTCATCATCATCATCATCATCATTATCAGGTGCCTTGAAGACTGACGCAGGCGATCATGCCTCTTCACAATCTGCGATCTCCTGCAGCATGTATTATTTCGTGTGCTGACACACCTAGATGCCATGCAACAAGACTGTCAAGAAACTTCTCTCGTTGTCTTCTTCTATCCCTCCTTCCACAGATCTTTCAAGTGGTCACAACATGTTCAATTTTCCCTCTTCTTATAACATAACCGAAAAATGATGACTGTCTCCTTCTGATGTCTGTGATAAGTTGTCTTCGGGCTTCCGCCTCTTTCAAAACCTCTTGGTTGTTCTTTCTGGCTGTCTAAGGTATTAAGCATTCCTCTGTAAAACCACATCTCTGAGGCCTCAAGAAATTGTTTAACCTGTCTACCGATTGTGTAGGAATCACAGCCATATGTTAAAACTGGATGTATGTAGCAAGCAAGAATTCTTTTTCTAACCTTCAGTTACTAAAGTAGAGATCCCTTTACACGCCCTTAGGCGTATTGAGCATATTGGAAAAGCGCCTATATTTTTATAGACCGTCGGCACTGGGTGGGTAATGTGGTCAGTATTACGCCGGCCGTCTTTACCACCCTAGGACAGCCATCCTGGTACCTATTTAAGGCTGGGTCGACCTGCGACGCGTCATACCATGATAAAAATCCGCGCAGCCAGCAGTGCTTTTCGGTCGCGGTTTGTTGGAATTACAAGTCAGACTCGCAACGCCTAAGATGCCACTATAACCTTCAGTGACAGAGACTTTTGCTTTACACCATATTCAATAAATACAATGCTATCTTCACTTGCTTTTGTTTTCTGTTAACTCTTAGCTAGTCCCCAAAATATTTCTCTTAGTTTTTTCCCTCCTCGGGTGTGGAAAGGTTAAAATCCCAAAAAACCACTTCCCCCATGTAAAGATTAGAAATAACAAAACAGTGTACATTTCTTATAAATTTTTGAACAGGTTCGCATTGCCATCCAACAATGAACCTAATGTTCTGCACCTGCACGTTCTAAATTTACGTCAGCAGTGCCCGCGACACGAAAGACAATCAAACATTCCAACAGGGAGTTTTAAAAAAAACACGTTTCAGTAAACGACGTCGGCGTTTATTTTCAACAGTATCATCTAATCTTTGTCCCTTCTTTCCAAGAGGCTGCTAAAAGTTAGCTTAAGGAGGAGCAACTAAAGTCACGGGGGTGTAACACTTTACGTAAAAATACATCCAAATGTGTAACTAGGCGCAAACAGAGACTGAAACTTCGGCACGGAGGCAGTATTTATCCTGCTAAAACAATGATAACATTGACGGCTGAGGAAACAAATATAAAGGGAGCTTGGTCCGTCCGGCCATTCAAACTGCAAAGCCAAGGTGGCTTAAGTCCGACGAGTTTTCGTGCTAGGAGTATGAACGAATAAGCGTCGGCGCCTGGCTGTACAGATAGACATCGAATCCTTAAGCTGTTCTGTAACTGTTCAGATCTGGACGAATAATAAAAGTTCAAGAGTAATATTTTGGATAACACATTACTTCCGAAGACTGGATGTTAGTGCTGCTGTTGCCCTCCTCTTCGATATAATAAAAAGGTAAAGCCAGATTCTGGCGGCTGTCTTATGTATGTAATGCGTATGCGCGTTGCTAATGGAAGTCCGGCCTCCGTCTGATCTAACTGAGCTACCGTTTAACACTAGTCTTTACTACCTTTTCTGTTATCTTGTTTAGATATGACTGATTTGCTCACCTGTCGGGTGAGTTTTTTTTAAAACTATCTTTGTCAGTCAGTTAGTCAGTCAGTCAGCCAGTCAGACAGTCAGAAGCGTGTACTTTGCAGAACCTTGCTCCCATAACAACCCTCCGGAAAATTTCTTGATCACAAGCAAGATGTCCCGAAGTGATACACCCATCTGGAGATCATCCGTCACATCATGTACCCATCTTCTCTCTGGCCTTCCTCTTCCCAGGCATATACCGCTCCATTATTGTTGTATCCAAACTTTCGTGAATTTCAAGTGACCAAAATATTTTAATTTTCTGTGTTTTATCGTCTTTAATAGTCAGTCTTCTGCAATTTTCAGTTCTTAAAGAATGGACGCATTTCCCCCCCCCCCCTTTTTTTCTCCCCCCCCCCCCCCCCCTCTATGATATTCTTAGAACTCTTCTATAACAATTGTATTCAAAGGCGTTTATGCGCTGTTTTGCTTATTTAGTAAGTGTCCAGGTCTCACCGGCGTATGTTCGAATGGGAAAGATGCATGCTCCTAGAAATCTAATTTTTATAGTTCTGTCTGTCCCACTCCATAATTTATTCAATTGTCTTAGTCTTTAAAGAGTAATTGATAGTGGTCGTTCAATTTCTTTTATTGTGTCACTATTGCTGGTAATCAGTGACCCGAGACATTCAAAAATTTCCACAACCTCCAATCTTTCCTAATAACTATCTTTGTAAAACGTAAAAATAGACCTATTTTTGTTTATGATTTATCTATCAAAAGAGTGCTCATTCTCTGTATGTGTGTTTGTTTGTTTTTTTTCCTCCGGTTATCATTGTTTCTATAAATACTTTTGTTTGTACGAAGAACAAGTATTCCTAGTTTTACGCCATTAATTCTTTTGGAGAAATCATCGCATAACGCAAAAACGCATGTAGTCAATGTATTTTAACAGTCGGCAACAATCAACATGGGGACAGACAACACAAAAACTAGGACACCTTGCGAAGACTTTAAATGACGAGAAGCATACCAGCCAAGCCAAAACAGTCATCGAAGATGGTGGGAAAGTCTTTATTGATAAACAAACAGCACATCTTCTGGTCGGCAGCTTTGCAGTGGAAAGCAAAATCTGCATATCAGCAGAAAAAGAGGTGAAGGAAAAACTCAAGAAAATCAGAACGAAGGGAGACAATAACCAAGATATAATGAACAAACTCTTTATCTTCAAGAACTTGAGTGTGCATTAAGAAAACTTAAGAAATAGAAGGCACTTGGACTTGACCAAACAACAAGTAAAAAAACAATACACTTGGGACTAGCTAGTAGACAACGAATCCCAAACCGTATTAGCCAATTCTCAACATAAGGACTATTTTTTTCCCCGGCTCGCTAGTGTAGTTGGCTAAACCGGATTGCGCGGTGACCGTGTGACGAACTCTTAGTCGTACGGGTTCACACCCGGTGGGTAGGCAGAAAAGCCACATTTCTCCCAGATTTACGGTATTTATCATGGAATCAACACCTAAGAATTGCGATATCCATAACACCGAGCCTAAGGGTTAACAATTAATGGCTTCTAGATACTTTTAAAAAAAAACACACACAGAATGGAAGGAGAAAGAAATAGTCGTCATAGACAGGAAAGAAGGCCCGTGGGGAAAAACATAAGTTACCTCAGCATAAGCCTCCTCAGCTGCTTCAGAAAAGTCATGGAAAGACTGGCGAACAACAGATTACATCGATCTCCAGGAAGAAAACAAAATATTGGACGACAGCCAGTCAGGCTTAAGAAAATAAAGAAGCACATATGACCAAACCCCTTTTCTCGCACTCGAAACTGAAGGCGCTACCCAGATAAAATACAAACTGCTAGCTACTTTCTTTAACCTGATCTTGACAAGGTCTTGAAAAAAAAAGGACTATTAAATTAGCACACATCGGGATAAAATGACGTATGTTTGCCTTGTTAAGAGATTTTATTTACAGACGCTGCGCAAGTGAGACTGAAAGGACACAGAAGCAGATCCGCCAGACTACACAAAGGTGTTCCGCAAGGAGGTGTTATACTCTCACCCTTTATATTCTCTTAAAAAATGACCTCCCCAAACAATTCACATCTCACATAAGATCAATTCTGCATGCAGATGACTGAGCAATATGGACCTCATCTGAACATATTCGAACAACTAAAACAAGAATGCAGGAAGCCATAAATACAGTTGAGATATGTGCAGACTTGGGAAGTCAATAAACCAGAATAAGATCGTCTCAGCAATATTCCTCTCTCCCCAAAGCCAGAACAAGTTGATCTATATCTAATAGACTAAATTCTTCCAAAAGGTACAACCCCGTATATTTGTGAATCAGATTCAACAGAAGACATACCTGCAGCCCTTACATCGAAGACACTTAATGAAAGCTACTTCTGTCTGATACTTACCGGAACAAGCTGGGGTGCAGATTTTGTACACTGTGCGACAAGCATACACAGGATACGAATGACAAAAACAGGAGTTTGACATGGGAGCAAACTCTACTGGTGAAAAAAATCACATCTAAAACACACTGGACAAAATACTGATCATCGGTCTTAGAATCATCACTGGAGGCATAAGAAGTACATCAGTCATTGACCTGGGGGCACTTGCTGACCTTCACAGCTTGAAAAAATTCCGTTACCAACCGGACCCGAACCCACGACCTTCCGATCCGCCTCCAGCGTCTAGCCGCTACACCACGACGGCTCCCCGGTTTGTTATAACTAGGGGTTTTAAAATATGCTTACATCGACTGTCGATGTTTGGATCATTCTGCTTAATCAGCGTAATTGCATTGTGAATGGGCGAAATAATTATGTCTGTAATGCCGCAGAAAGGTGTTTGACTGATTTAATACAAAGCTTCGATCGTTATCATTCTCCCTGTCGTACTCTATTTCGAGAAGATTGTCATTAGCGAGCTCTGATACATGATACCGGAGAAATTCGTCTACCATGGGATGGTCTTCGTTCTCGTATCCTACAGATCATGCCATCTTCTTCTTCTTCTTGTTCACCGGCTGTGAATTCCGGCAGAAAGTCAAGACTGTTCGTCCATTTGGACTTTGGCTTTGTACCAGGACCTGAGTTGTGCGTGTAGATCATGCCGTATCAGTGATGTCATGTCTTGGGTTTGAAAGCTCGTTTTCTAGATTAAATAATGTCAGATCTACTTCCAAATCCCTTTGATTCTAGATTTATGTGACACATTTCCTACAGTTACAAGTTTCCATTGTCTCGTTTTTACACTTGGAATTATTTTTTTTAATTTTTTTTTTTTATTTTGTAGGGAAAGGGAGTTGGGGAAAAAGGGGGGGGGGGGTGCAGAATTAAGCCTGCTTCTTTTGTTTTTCATTCCATTGGAAATAAATGAACTACCATCTGAGACAACAAGGGTAGCTATAGTGCATTTATAAATTGCTACCGATGTTCAAGAAATTATATATAAGCTGTAGTGGAATATAAATGGATGAAATTATGTATTATTATATACTTTCTGTTCAACGTTACGTCTGATTTTTTGGTCCCGCATAGCGAGGAATTAGAACGCATTTTTGCTTATTCGGGGTATATAAATATACGACCATCCTGCTGGATTGCCTTTTAAGAGTTATACGGAACAAAGTTCAAACTTAACCAATCGACCTTTCCAAAAATAACGTGAGCGTTGAGTTTTACGTACATTCTGAATAGGACCAGGACTGTTGCGCTAAAAGTGTCGCAACGCGCTATAATATTAGTGCACACACAAACACACACACACACACACACACAAGACAGTACAGTATCGTTTACAGAACGTTGCAAAACCAATCCAAGCATTTTAATTATTATATGTGTGTGGGGGGGGGGGCTGTGTGTGGGGGGCTGTGTGCGGGGGGGGGGAGGCTATGTGGTGGGGGGGGGGCTATGAAAAAGGGGGAGGAATGTTTGTGATTTCACAAGACAATTTCAGGTTCAGTAGTTTGCCACTAAAAATCTAAACTGTCAGCTATTGATGTCACTCTAGAAGCAAACGCAAGTCCGTCTGCTGCCAGTACGACAGCAATTGGGATCGGACCCACCCACTCGCAATTACGAAGCGAATTCCCAGTGCCTTAGCTTCAAACGTGGACACGCACACAAAAACACACACACAAACACTGTGTGTGTGGGTGTATATATAAATACACACACACACACACACACACACACATATATATATATATATATATATATATATATATATATAGAGAGAGAGAGAGAGAGAGAGAGAGAGAGAGAGAGAGAGAGACGACACAGACAAAAGATTGCAGAATTTATTTCCTGGCATATTTATCTGTGTCTCAGTATCTATGGTAACAATTACAAAAATGAAACAAATAAGCGAATTTTGTATAAATGAAGTACAAATTCAAACACTCTCAGATAACAACTGCTTGTTTTACCGGGACAAGCGCAGGTTCACTACCATATCTTTGTGTTTACATAATTCTGGGTGAAAATGGCGAAAAATGGCGGCTTCAAAAAATCTTAGCACTCTGCATTTGGACGACGTATGAAGAATTCGAAATGCATATTTCTTGTTTACAGCCTCTCCGGAGAGCAACATGTGGTGCGCAACCGAGGAAGGGTGGTCTTTCCTACTAGTCACCTGGGTGGTGTTTACAGCCTCTCCGGAGAGCAACATGTGGTGCGCAACGGAGGAAGGGTGGTCTTTCCTACTAGTCACCTGGGTCGTGTCTATTGAATTATTGTTCTGGGTGCTATTTTGATTTTGCATTACTGTTTCCACCTATGCTGGAATATGTTTAGCGACTCGATTCTCCGGGCGTCAATCAATTATGCCCACACAAGTAACTTTACAACTACATTCAAACTGGTAGACACAATTTGATATGGCCTACACCGACAATTGTTCTTGCACTGAGGGAGTCGGTATGGGCGACATTTTAAACATATTAATATGTATAGCCGCGTAGAAAGTTTGGTTGACTGCTATTTTCTCCAGAGATACGCTACAGTGAGAATTACAAGTCCTCACGCAGACGTTTTTAGCTCATGGATATCTAGCTGGATTAATTTCGCGCCATTGTCAGCCGCCCAAACCAATCTACAACAGAAACGTCGCCTAAAAATCAAGCCTCTATCTGATTGTTCGAGGCGATGACATGACATGTTTTCACTGTCTTGGTTAAAGAGTTGCCTTTGAGAGTCGTTGAATTTGTACTTCAATTGTAAAATATTGACTTATTTGATTTCGTTTTATTTAACTGTTACTCTATTAAGCACCTGACAAGATACAGCGAAATATGCCAGACAATAAATTGTTCAATGTATTGTTTGTGTCTTCTTTGTTCAAATGTACACATATATATATATATATATATATATATATATATATATATATATATATATATATATATATATATATATATATATATAAATATATACATATATACATATATATATATATATATATATATATATATATATATATATATATATATATATATATATATTCATATGCGGCGTCCGTGGCTTTGACGTTGCGAGTCCAACTCTTAATTCCAGCGTACTGCGATTAAAACCCATTGCTGCCTGCGTGGATTTTAATCATGGTATAGGGCGTCGCAGGTAGGCCCAGCCTAAAATAGGTAATAGGCAGTCCTGTGGAAGTAAAGATGGCCGGCGTAAGGCTGGCCACATTGCTCACTTAGTGCAGAATGGTATGTAAAACATATGGTATGCTTTTCCCATATGCCCTTTGCACCTAAGGCGTGTAAATGGATCTTTACTTATGTACATAGATATTCATATATACCTATATATATATATATATATATATATATATATATATATATATATATATATATATAAGCAATGCACAAAATAATCTAACAACCGCTGGTGCTGTTCTGTAATGCAGATTGAACAAACACAGAAAGCATGGAAGGAAGTGACTGCAGATGGCATATTTTCGCCGCTCTCTGTGTGCTTATCTTCTCCGACACAACAAATCTAATCACAGCACAGGCAACCAAAGGTAAAGTATTGATTTTAATCTCATCCGAATCTCCTTTACAAGACTTGAGAAACCCACATCACACAACAAATCTAATCACAGCACAGGCAACCAAAGGTAAAGTACTGATTTTAATCTCATCCGAATCTCCTTTACAAGACTTTAGAAACCCACATAACACAACAAATCTGATCACAGCACAGGCAACCAAAGGTAAAGTATTGATTTTAATCTTATCTGCATCTCCTTTACAAGACTTTAGAAACCCACATCACACACCAAAGGCAGAAATCAGGCATGGGACTACCATTTTATTTGTATGTTTATATTCATGTTTATTCGAGGGATCAACATCATGGCACGTGGGTGTAACCCACAAGTGCTCCTTTCGTCTTCTAACTCAAGCCTGAGTCTGAAGAATCGCAGCGGAGTGCACGAACTCTGTTGCACCAGGGAGGATCCTAAAATACTTTGGGTAGATTTTAAACTCCAAATTTTGTCTGGGCAGCGCCATTAGGCTACTCTTTTTCGATTTCCAACTGCTAGGCTATTTTTTACGTGCGCAACAATAAACAGGAGCGTCCGGTCTTACTACCTAGAAACCAGAGGAAATTACTAGAATTCCATGTGGAAAAAAAATTGAAGCCTTCACTGAGTTTAAACCCGGGACCTCCAGCACTCGGGCGGATGCCATACCTCGAGATCACTCAGTCCCAGTATTGAGACCAAAGGCTATCGTATGGTGACGGTTACTTCCATCAGTAATGAGTGGCAGATCTAGCTGGAGCCTGTTAGAGCTTGCAGTCTTACGCGGGGGTGGGGTGGTGGTGGTTGGGGGGGGGGGGAGACAATGCATTTACTTTGCAAGTGCAAACTTTTAGATGTTTCAAGTGCGGATTTTTTCCCACTAGTTCTCAAATGGTACAGTCAACGGTCATTACGTATGATTTTTCACTGGCATAGGAACAGAGCAAATACAGGTGATCTATTTGCCGGGAAGTTGGAACTTTAACTAATGACCAGTGATTGCTAAACATAAAAGTTAAGTAAAATACCCTTCTCCAGGCATTCTAGCGTATTGAGCATATAGGGCTAGACCTATATTTTATACTTAGTGGGTGATGTGATCATCATCAAGCCAACCGCCTTACTTCCCAGGACTGCACCTGGTACCCACTCAAGGATGGGTCGACCTGGGACCCAAGGTTATTTTTTAAAGTTGTCCGGTTCCGTCAGGACCCGAACCCACGACCTTCCGATCCGCAGGCCAGCGCCTAGCCGCTACACCACGGCGACTCCCACGTACAAATGTTCTAGTTAAACAAAAATGATATGTACAAACTTCGATGCATAGCTGGCAGTAGGGGACTTAACTCTCACAAATCTAGAGCCGGGGCAGCAACCTCAGCCTAAATCAGCGGTTCTCAACATACTTTTTCACAGGGGTCGCCTAAGACCATCGGAAAACACATACTCATTGAGGTAGTAACAAAAAAATTTTTGTTTGGAGGGTCGCCACAACATGAGGGTATTTAAGGGTAGCGGCATTAGGACAGTTGAGAGCCACTGGCCTTACATTAAGGTGACTGGATGCAAAAAGGGGGGGGGGGTCGAGAAGGCTATGCGCCCAAGTTTATGGGCCCCTGGAAGAGTTTATAAAGGAGCTGCATGTGTGTCTCTTTCTAGAAGCTAAAACACAGCAGAAGATAATTCAATAGAACAATGTTTGAGTAAAGTATAAAGTTACAAAAGCTGCGACTTATGTGAAAGACAGACTGTTCATCAGGATCGGGTCAGGCACAACCAATAGTGACCCCTAGAGTCCATTGGCACACGCCGTTTTGACGCTGGCTTCTCTACTCCTACACTAGCCGCACTGAGAAGCATGCATTGACTGATTGGATCTTTATTCGCCGATGAATTTCTATAGGTTTCGCCCTTTCACTGATTAAAAAAGGGGGAGGGGGAATAACAAAAGGCTGCTCCTTTTTGGTGCATGTCAAACGTGAGGCGGCCATCATTAAACTATCCTTATGACGTCATCGCATTCGTCTACACCGTGATGTCAAGTTCCTAATACCCCTGACACCCTAACAGCAATATTAACAGGTTTCAAGACGATGACATGTTTTCTGTAATGTCCATCACACTTAAATAGTTTTCATATGAAGCCCTGTCGTACAACAGAACACTGTATGGTTCAGCAATATGTCTGTGTTTCTCACCAGGTTCTCCGCCTCCTAAAGAATACAAAAGAGTCTGCTACTACACCAACTGGAGCCAGTACCGCCGAGACCAGAGCAAGTTCATGCCTAACGATATCGATCCCTTTCTGTGTACTCACCTCATCTTCGCTTTCGCCAAGATCGACAAGGACCATCACCTAGCTCCCTATGAGTGGAACGATATACAGTATCCATGTAAGTTGTTCTTATCCGCCAGGACTATAGTCCGTTCCTGAAATCCTGCCAAATTTTAAAAATCTGTAATTAAGTAACCGTTAGATGTCAATTGTTGAAATTTGGCATGCAAACTGTTAATATTCATGTCCTTGTAAAATTGTATTTTCAATTTAAGCCAAAAAAAAAAAAAAAAAAAAAAAAAAAAAAGCAAACATCTAGTTTTCATTTCGCCTACAGACATCCATTCTTCCTCTTCTTCTTTATTGGGGGGGGTCGTTCACAAACTGTAAACTGGAGAAAAGTTCAGATTGATCGTCCACTTCTGGACTACAGTCCTGTTCCAGAATCTAAGTGTTGCGTGTGCATCCGTTTTACAGATCTGACTCATTTGTATGCAGACTGGTTCCTTGTTTCTCAGGCAGATGCACTCCGACTTCAAAGTAAGCTCCCAATTAGTAGACTCCTACGACATGCTTTTAGGTAGGCAGTGGGTCTATTCTTGTTTTTCTCTGTAAAAGAACCCCAGAACCCATACGGGGAAGAGACCCATTCAAAGTAGCAAACAATCAGCATCATTATAGTGACTTAAGCGCCGTACGTGGCTTAGGCAATGCGAGTCCGACTCGTCATTCCAACGTACCGCGATCGAAACCCACAGCCATTGCTGCGTGGGTTTTTATCATGGTATGGGGCGTCGCAGGTCAACCCAACCTAAAATGGTTACAAGGATGGTTGTCCTGGGGAAGTAAAGACGGCCGGTGTAATGCTGACCAAATTACCCACCTAGTGCCGATCGGTCTGTAAAAATATGGGATGCTCTTCCCATGGACCCGATGCGCCTAAGGCGTAAAAAAGGATCTTTACTTACTTACTACAGTGGCTTGAGTAAACTGGGTAAGTGGGACTTTTCCAAACAAAAAACTGCACGCTTTTCACTCTGAGATGGTCATCTCCAGCATAGGTATTCTGTGAGTTGCTGATCTGTCATTGAGCAGGGGATAGGCGATCAAAATAATCATCATGCGTCAATGCACGTGTGAACTGATTTCCAAATAATCTCTATACATGTGTCAGCTACTGTATATTTTTAGGGGTACATAAATGTCAAATGACGATTAAAGCAATTCGCCACTTTAGGAAAACAGCAGCATCTATGCAATTGTAAATTATAAAATCATAAGGACATTGGAAATCTAAAGCCGTATGTAAAATTCCAATTGATGAGTACAGGGGTTTTCGAGATTTCTGTTCAAGTGTCAGGGCACTAGTTTTGAAGCGCAGTATAACTGCTTCTTCTCTGCCACATCCATTTCGACAGCGTATAACCCATCCATCCATTTATGAAAACAAAACACAAAAATCGACCACATTCAATCTACTGCGAGCAGTATTGTCTACACTTGTGGTCTGGTTTCTTTGTGCCAAGTATGTAATTTGTTTCAAGGTTTTTCAGGATAACATTTTCATCATTGTGTAATTAAGGATGCCCGCTTTTGCTGCAGTGTTGGATTTTCCACTTTCAGCACTAAACATGGCAATAGAGTGCAAAGGCATTAAACTGGCATCTGAGTTTAAATATCTTGGAACTACATTT
>CAJHNH020008569.1:57500-277500 GCA_905116865.2 Candidula unifasciata | reverse complement strand
GCCACCATCAGCTCAAGTAGTACTACTATCACCACTACTACTACAGACACTGCCAATTCTGATGTTACAACGATCACGTGTATTATTACTGTTATAACTGCCTCTTTTGTTGATGCTAACTGGCTGGCACTGCGCCACTTGGTGGTGAACTGATGTATGATAAGTTACTCATTGGGAGCGAGTAGACAGTGCGGAGGCGCAGATAGATCATTACGGTCTAAGGAGAATGGCGCTGCGAGGAGTTACTAGGGGATCTGGCCGACGCTCAACATTCGGGGAATGATGAAACGGATATACAATCAGACAGTTACTGGTACCATCGGAATTGGAACTCTTCGCTTGCTGCTGAAGATAAAGCCTGAGCACTTATATGAGTGTCCCGAGCGCTGTGATGTCGATTCTTAATTCAACATTCAGCATTCTGTTGATGCTACTGATGTTACCACTACTACTCACACTCCCATAATAGCGGCTACTAGCACTTCCAATACTACGAGGACAACTTATACTACAACAACAACAACATCAACTAATAATACTACTATACCACTACTACTACTACTGGTACTACTACTACGACTACTACTACTTCTACTACCACCACCACTACCACCTCACCCAATAAAAATACTGCTACTACCAGAAACTTAAACTGAAAAGATCCCTTTTAAGTCAATACCGCATGAGGCATATGATGCTTCACTCCAATTGTACCGCTTCTTCCTCTTCTTCCTCTTCTTCCTCTTCTTCCTCTTCTGATCTGTACTCAGACCAATGCATCACAGCCCCTAAAACGACTCGTCCTATCATTCGCTATGGCTTACAGCTCACCCTGTGTTATTCCTTTCTTTCTGACTCAATTATCCTTTCGGATAGTTTGACGTTAGTCTCCTCAAATAGAGTAGGTCACTTTTCATTAACAAGTTTTTGTTAGGCTGGTCGACTTTCCTGAAAGTTACGGGTGTGTTCTGCTCTGTTGTTTAGTTTCTGTGATGTATTGCATTTACGTTTTCATTCCGAGAAAGAGAATGCCTGTAACATAGGTTGCAGCACTCTCGGGGGGGGGGGGGAGGGGGGGAGGGGGGGGGTTAGACCCAGTTTCTTTATGCTTATGGAGTGCTAAAAGCGGTGGCGAGCTCAAATATACAACATCCGATATCAACGTTATTGCGGAACACCCCCGTAAACTTGTGCGAAGGGCACGGCGCTCAGGAACTACAAATCAGAAGTGAGCTAGTGTGTATAAGAGCGGGATCTGGAAAGACTAACATTACTTTTACCATCTTTTCCCTTCTACTTATGTGTGTGACTTTTTACGTTTTTTGTTGGGGGGGGGGGGGTGTATGTAGGCATCAGTGTATTGCCTTTATAGTTATATAATTCTCAAGTTCTCTCAACATGTGCCTGTGTCCATCCAATGACAGCATCTTTATTCACTGGAATTAGTTCAGCTCTCTCCCAAAACTCAACATCAGCGATTCTATCATACCCTTTAATTGACCCCCCCCCCCTCCCCCCCCCCCCCCTTTTTTGCGTGCACCACTTAATGAACGTTTGTAGTTTATTACTAATTGTTCTTCGTGTGTTTTCTTGGGTCACTGGTTTTAATTATATTTGTTTTCTAACACGATTTCATGATTTCAGTTTTATACAAACAGTTCAACTCTTTGAAGAAGAAAAACCCCGCCCTGAAGACGCTACTGGCAGTTGGAGGCTGGACCCATGGATCTCAGCCGTTCACAGGTGAATACCCGTTAAGCGCAGTGCATAGCTAGTTCATTTGACGATTGCTTAGTTACAGCAATGAAGAGAAAATCACAGAAAGAATAGTAAAGGAAAATTTAAAGGAAGAAAGAAAGAAAGAAAGAAAGAAAGAAAGAAAGAAAGAAAGAAAGAAAGAAAGAAAGAAAGAAAGAAAGAAAGAAAGAAAGAAAGAAAGAAAGAAAGAAAGAAAGAAAGAAAGAAAGACAGACAGACAGACAGACAGACAGACAGACAGACAGACAGACAGACAGACAGACAGACAGAAAGAAAGAAAGAAAGAAAGAAAGAAAGAAAGAAAGAAAGAAAGAAAGAAAGAAAGAAAGAAAGAAAGAAAGAAAGAAAGAAAGAAAGAAAGAAAGAAAGAAAGAAAGAAAGAAAGAAAGAAAGAAAGAAAGAAAGAAAGAAAGAAAGAAAGAAAGAAAGAAAGAAAGAAAGAAAAGAAAGAAAGAAAGAAAAAGAAAGAAAGAAAGAAAGAAAGAGAAAGAAAGAAAGAAAGAAAGAAAGAAAGAAAGAAAGAAAGAAAGAAAGAAAGAAAGAAAGAAAGAAAGAAAGAAAGAAAGAAAGAAAGAAAGAAAGAAATTAGATACTGTGACATGTGTGACGTATAAGAAAAAAAGACAGACAGAATAAAAGAATGAGCAAAGGATAAGAAAAAGAAAGAAAATAGGTATACAGTCTTAGAAAACAAAATAAGAGATTAGATAACGAAAGAAAGAAAGAAAGAAAGAAAGAAAGAAAGAAAGAAAGAAAGAAAAGAAAGAAAGAAAGAAAGAAAGAAAGAAAAGAAAGAAAGAAAGAAAGAAAGAAAGAAAGAAAGAAAGAAAGAAAGAAAGAAAGAAAGAAAGAAGAAAGAAAGAAAGAAAGAAAGAAAGAAAGAAAGAAGATAAGAAAGAAAGAAAGAAAGAAAGAAAGAAAAGAAAGAAAGAAAGAAAGAAAGAAAGAAAGAAAGAAAGAAAGAAAGAAAGAAAGAAAAAAGAAAGAAAGAAAGAAAGAAAGAAAGAAAGAAAGAAAGAAAAAGAAAAAGAAAGAAGAAGAAAGAAAGAAAGAAAGAAAGAAAGAAAGAAAGAAAGAAAGAAAGAAAGAAAGAAAGAAAGAAAGAAAGAAAGAAAGAAAGAAAGAAAGAAAGAAAGAAAGAAAGAAAGAAAGAAAGAAAGAAAGAAAGAAAGAAAGAAAGAAAGAAAGAAAGAAAGCAGAAATATCCTCAATCAGACAGAAAAAGAGACACATAGGAAGATATAAAATGACCACCGTATCTACTATTCCAGACATGGTCAGCACGGAAGCCAGAAGAAAATCATTCATCCAGTATGCAGTGGAGTACCTTCGGACTCATGAATTCGACGGTCTTGACTTAGACTGGGAGTACCCGGCTAACAGGGGCAGTCCTCCAGAAGATAAACAGAGATTCGTGCACCTGTCCAAGGTATGGCTCATGTGTGCTGTGGAGTCGACTGTGTCGGTGTGAGTTCATTGGTTATTATGGGGTCCATTATGGGGAAGACCATGACTGGCTCCATCTGACAAGGGGTGCTGCTGACGTCACAGGGTGGGGCTAAAGATGTCTTCACGCAGCGGTTCTCAAACAAGAAATAAACTATTCTCGACAGTGGCGAGAGAAGACAACTTCAATTTTAATTTTTAAGTATTAAGTACCATTTTTCTTACAATTTTTAGCCGACCGTTCTTGATTATTGCCGCCGCACTCCTGGCATACTCTCAAGGCACCCCTGGGTGCCTCGACGCCAAGTTTATTAACCACTGCAGTAATGCATCGTTAGCCTGACCCGGTGACGTCAGTAGCACCTCCCGTCAGCTGGAGCCGTTCGAGGATAGACTATGTTGAGATCGGAGTTTACTACGATATAAAGATGATTTCAAGCGGGACATGAATAATACGTGTATTGATGTAGATTTGTAGGAACAAAATGTTATTGACTGCGTTGTAAGACTGCATTACTACAGTGTTACAACAATATATAGAAAGGACAGGAACTGAATTAATTCTGCTGAAACAGAAATGGTCTCTCTCGAAACATTGTTCGTGTAATCGCCAGACGTTTATAATAGTCATGTGACTTACCGGTATAACTTCAAATGTATAATGAACTCCTTTTGTTTACACAAGAGGGGTTTGCTCATAAATATCCTTGAAGCTTGGGCTAATCTCAGCATTCTGTTGTTTTGCAGAGGTATTTTTAGAGAAAATTCTGGTTGTTCGTCTACTTCTGGACTTTAGTCTTGTTCAAGAATCTGAGCTTTGCGTGCATGTACGTTTTACAGATCTTGCTTATATGTATGCAGAGTGATGGTTCTTCCCCTCTCAGGAGAGTGAACTCCGAGGTCGAAATAATCGTTTCTAATTAATCTACTTCTACAACATGCTTTTTTGTGTGCGGGGGGTGGGGGCGAAGGGGTTGGGGAGAGGAAGGGTTGGTGAATATTTAACACCATTGTCGATTATTAGACAGACTGATTTCGTGTGCAGGAACTTCGCCAAGCTTTTGATCTGGAGGCATCTAAAACTGGCAAGGAGCGGCTGTTGCTGACCATGGCAGTACCTGGCGGTCCCCGAACTGTGGAGTCCGGATATGACGTCAAGAGTTTAAACAAGTAATTCATTTTTTGTCAAATCAACAGACGCATGAATGGACAAACATATTGACAAATCAGCATATATATATATATATATATATATATATATATATATATATATATATATATATATATATATATATATATATATATATATATAGTCGCAGTCTGACAGTTACATAAAAAGAGTGATTTTATTATGGTCAAATAAGTGCCCTCATTAAAGAAGCCAAAAAAGTCATCTAAACAAGCAACATTTATTGATACTTTGACAAAATTGTAACCCTGCCCGGTCAGCGGACACACACACACACACACACACACACACACACACACACACACACACACACACCACCCCGCATTTTGTTAAGCGAATGAGAGTTATGTGGTTACGTATGCAACGTCGAGCAAAGAGTGAAGATTAAATTATGTTTTGATCAGGAGAAAGTGCTCCTGAAACAGCTGAATTCATGGGATAAATTTATGAGTAAATATTGACCAAATTCAACATCAACTTTATCTGTCAGTATCCAAACAGTCAAACTTACTATTTTCGTGTTTCCGTTCTCTGATTATTAGTCAGCTGATCATTGAAAACTGAAATTGGACGGCCCTGTCTTATCTTCACCTTTATTCCATTACAAATCAATTCCTAGTCTCGAACACCACCTGAATATCTGCTATCGAGATAAATATTAATTCCTATCAACTAGTCTCCTCAATCCACCTGACTCAATATCACATTCTTTGAAGACTTTCACACAAAATTGCATGTTCGATCGAGGCTCCTGCGTACAAATAATAAGTACTACAGAGGTAAGCGCCGAAGTCACGATTGTTCGATTGTTCGTGAGTATCGAAACTTGGATGTTTTTGCATTTCTACTTTCCTTGGCGGTGGCTTCCCCCCCCCCCCCCCACCCCACCCCTTTCCAAGAAAATAAAGTCACTGACAAAGAGCGTAGAAATACAAAAACAACCCAGTTTCGATACGCACAAACCGTCGAAAGGTAACACAATGGGGAAATAATCACACAAGAAAGCGGTGACAACACGAGAAAACAGAGAACAGTTAAACCGTTTTTAAAAAAAAAATAATAAGAAGAAATACATGGCACCCCCACAGCATAAGACGGATGAATGGGAACGGAAGTAAATCTCGCCGTGCGGGCAGGTTTGTGATAAGTACCGGTTAACCATACGAAGCTGAGTACACAAGCTCGCTCTCATGATGCAATGACATTCCAACCGTCGTTATAAAAACCGAAACAGGTGAAAACGACAAAGCGACACACAAAATAAACAGTGCTTCGGTTTTAACGCTCGCCCTACGCCATATTTGTTTCCTCTGAGTCGACTTCCGTTTCTTGATGTAGTTCAAGGTCGCAGTCGTAATTTCTTTTAAATAAAAGCTCTTTGAGGGAGTGAGCACAAAAGGAGGTTCAGATTATCAGAACCATCTCCTTTCTGCGTATGTTTAGGCTCAGTGTTTTCTTGATATTATCTATGTAATGTTATGTTGTCACAATCAACGTCACTGCACACTGGGCATTTCCATGCGTGCTCAGTCCTCCGATACAGCAGCCACTCCAAGATACTTCTACTGATTGTTCCCATGAGAAGCTGGTTATAATGTCTCCTGTCTCGGCCTTCAGTGTGGCATAGACGTGCTTCCATGCTTTACTCCCATGTTATCTATGGTCTGGCCCCGCCCACCAGTGGATTAACTTTTTGTGTATTCTCTTAGTTGCTGTTCTGTCTTTGGAAAGTGTTGGCTCCTTGAATCATTAGATCACAGTGTATTACATTTGACTTTCTCTCTCTCTCTCTCTCTCTCTCTCTCTCTCTCTCTCTCTCCTCTCTCTCTCTCTCTCTCTCTCTGCCTCCCCAATCCATCCATCATTCACTCTCTCTCTCTCTCTATCTCTCTCTCTCTCTCTCTCTCTCTCTCTCTCTCTCTCTCTCTCTCTCTCTCTCTCTCTCGTGTAGCTAACGTAACCATCTAAAAGCCACTTGCACCAAGAAGGTAAACTATACAGCTGGATATCTCACCATCGTTCTCACTGACGGATCCCAGTCGGTAGTGAGCCAGTTTCTCTCCCTTTTTGATTGAGCCGATTTTGGTACATTTTATTTACTACACTAAAAAAAAAAAAAAATAGTAATATATAGGCTTTCTTTTTGTGCTTTGGAAAAAAATTTTTTTATTCTTTTAAAATACTTGTATCAATCTAAACGCAACAGATACGTGGATTTCTTTAACCTGATGAGCTACGATCTCCATGGTTCCTGGAGCCCTGTCATCGGCCACCACTCTCCGCTGTTTGGGGGAGACAAATGGTTTGACTCCAAGACTGATGCTACAAATGTGGTATGTCTCGTTTAAATTTTTGTCATGTGATCGTTTAATAAGTAATTTATTAAATCCTGCATTCAACTTATTCACTGAGCAGTTTACTTATTCATCTGCTCAGCAATAACAACCCCCACGCACAAATTTATCGGTGTATCCATACATTTGCCTCACAGACAATTATTTATTCGGTCAACCATTTAACCGATGAGCTAACTCGACCATTTATGTATTGAGTAGATTAAATTGCCCGTTTCGCCACATATGGTTACAGAAAATTGTGTGTGGGGAAATCAACCACATGGCGCCTAGGAAGGCGTAACTAGGTTATTTGGCGCCAGTGAGAACCAAGGGTATTTGGCGCTCATGGCAATCAAGGGTATTTGGAGCCCCTGGCAAACAGGGGTATTTGCCGGCCATGGCAACTTAATAGTATTTGGCACCAGCCATGACAACAATGGGAAATTGACGCGCATAGCAACCTTTAGTATTTGGCGCCTATGGCTACCAAGGGTATTTGGTGCCCATGGCAACAAAGGCTATTTGGTGCCCATCGCAAACTGTGATATTTAGCGCCCATGGTAACCTGTGATATTTGGTGCCCATGGCAACAAAAGGCATTTGGCACCCATGGCAACAAAAGGCATTTGGCGCCCATGGCAACAAAAGGCATTTGGCGCCCATGGCAAACAAGGGTATTTGACGTCCATGGCAACAAGTGGCATTTGGCGCCTATGGTAACTTATGGTGTTAGGCGCCCATGGCACTAAAGGGCATTTGGCGCCCATGGCAACCAAGGGTATTCAACATCCATACCGGAAAGGTAGGGGGAAGAGTGTGGTATGAGGAGTTTTTAAAAATTTGCCTTAGCCATCGCCCTATTGTGGGGGCTTCTTTTAGAGACACTGTAGTGCGTAATTAGGAAGTCGTTTAATGTCTTTGCAAATAAAGAAAACTGAATGTAACCGTTCCCTACTTCACCTCTCTCTCCACCGATGCCGTATGTTTGGACTTTGTCCCTAACTGCACCTTAGGCTGCTACCACCCTCTCACCTGTTCAATCATCCCTCAGATCTGATTTCGGTCGTTCATTTGTTCACATAGCAACCAAATTTTTACTGATTAGCCAAATTCTGAGGAAGGGGAGATAGTGAAATAAAGAGAGTGTTAGTGAAATAGAAAGACGTCATAAGACTGTGAGTGTGTGTCTGTGTAAGAGAGACAGACAGACAGAGACAGAATCAGACAGAGATTGAGCGAGCGAGGGAGAGTTGCTTAATGGTAGGACATTCGTCTCCAACTTGAATACAATTCAAGTGTGCCAGTAGTTGCGTTGTTGAACACAACAAGAAGCTGTTTTTTCACAGAAAAACCCATTGATCTAAACTCTTGATTTGGCACAGGAAAAGACGGTGGATCTCTACACAGAAATGGGCGCCCAGCCCGAGAAGATCGTTCTGGGACTTCCACTTTACGGCAAGACGTTCAAACTCTGCGAGAAAGGTCATTCGCCAGGAGATAAGAGTTGCGGCGCTGCCAATCCGGACACCATGAACTATTACGAGGTAGGCTGAGTTAAGTTATATTCTTCTGCATTCATTTAATATTTATTTAATTGTTTTTGAGTATAGACCCGACATCGGCGTATGTGGCTTATGCGTTGCAAACGCTCTTTGTAATGATGGGGTCCTGGGTTCGATTCCAACTGCGGGCCCTGCGCCTTGCGTTGGTTTCGACAGTGGTATCGAGAAGCCGACCGCCCAGAAAGCAATGGCAAACTACTGGACGTAAATTTGCCTAGAAAAACCACAACAGCCAAAAAAAGGCTGGGGTTGGTTCTGCAACGCCATGAAAAAATGAGCAACTAACTATAGACCCGACAGACTGAGTGGAACTTTTTTCAAAAATTATTTTTGGCTCCCTGGTCGACCAGCACTGAGGGGTACCAGGTATAGTTCTGGGAAGAAAATGCGGCCGGTGTAATGGTGACCACATCACCCACCTTGTGCCAATTAGTCTCTAAAATATAGGTCTAGCCCTATATGCCCAAAACGCATGAAGGCGAGGAAAAGGCTCCTTGTCTTTTATAGACCCGACAAGAAAGAACGGATGAGAGGAAGCAAAATACGTACGTGCAACCACTACGTTACTAAAACAATAAGCATCTTTTAGTTATAAGTTTAGCTGTGGGTGATATAATATTTCTCATGTTCCTTGATTACAGAGACACTAAGACAATCATACATCTCATCTCCCATGTTCCCTGATTATACAATGAGTTAACATAATTCAGCCTCTCATCTCACATGTTCCCTGATTATACAATGAGTTAACATAATTCAGCCTCTCATCTCCTATGTTTCCTGATTATACAATGAGTTAACATAATTCAGCCTCTCATCTCCCATGTTTCCTGATTATACAATGAGTTAACATAATTCAGCCTCTCATCTCCCATGTTCCCTGATTATACAATGAGTTAACATAATTCAGCCTCTCATCTCCCATGTTTCCTGATTATACAATGAGTTAACATAATTCAGCCTCTCATCTCCCATGTTCCCTGATTATACAATGAGTTAACATAATTCAGCCTCTCATCTCCCATGTTTCCTGATTATACAATGAGTTAACATAATTCAGCCTCTCATCTCCCATGTTTCCTGATTATACAATGAGTTAACATAATTCAGCCTCTCATCTCCCATGTTCCCTGATTATACAATGAGTTAACATAATTCAGCCTCTCATCTCCCATGTTTCCTGATTATACAATGAGTTAACATAATTCAGCCTCTCATCTCCCATGTTCCCTGATTATACAATGAGTTAACATAATTCAGCCTCTCATCTCCCATGTTTCCTGATTATACAAAGAGTTAACATAATTCAGACTCTCATCTCCCATGTTCCCTGATTATACAATAAGTTAACATAATTCAGCCTCTCATCTCCCATGTTCCCTGATTATACAATGAGTTAACATAATTCAGCCTCTCATCTCCCATGTTTCCTGATTATACAAAGAGTTAACATAATTCAGACTCTCATCTCCCATGTTCCCTGATTATTCAATAAGTTAACATAATTCAGCCTCTCATCTCCCATGTTCCCTGATTATACAATGAGTTAACATAATTCAGCCTCTCATCTCCCATGTTCCCTGATTATACAATAAGTTAACATAATTCAGCCTCTCATCTCCCATGTTTCCTGATTATACAAAGAGTTAACATAATTCAGCCTCTCATCTCCCATGTTCCCTGATTATACAATGAGTTAACATAATTCAGCCTCTCATCTCCCATGTTCCCTGATTATACAAAGAGTTAACATAATTCAGCCTCTCATCTCCCATGTTCCCTGATTATACAATAAGTTAACATAATTCAGACTCTATTCTCCCATGTTCACTGATTATACAATAAGTTAACATAATTCAGCCTCTCATCTCCCATGTTCCCTGATTATACAAAAAGTTAACATAATTCAGACTCTCATCTCCCATGTTCCCTGATTATACAATAAGTTAACATAATTCAGCCTCTCATCTCCCATGTTCCCTGATTATACAATAAGTTAACATAATTCAGACTCTTATCTTCCATGTCCCCTGATTATACAATAAGTTAACATAATTCAGCCTCTCATCTCCCATGTTCCCTGATTATACAATAAGTTAACATAATTCAGACTCTCATCTCCCATGTTCCCTGATTATACAATAAGTTAACATAATTCAGCCTCTCACCTCCCATGTTCCCTGATTATACAATAAGTTAACCTAATTCAGCCTCTTATCTCCCATGTTCCCTGATTATACAATAAGTTAACATAATTCAGCCTCTCATCTCCCATGATCCCTGATTATACAATAAGTTAACATAATTCAGCCTCTTATCTCCCATGGTCACTGATTATACAATAAGTTAACCTAATTCAGCCTCTCATCTCCCATGTTCCCCTGATTATACAGTGAGTTAATTTGAACAAAGAAAACATCAACAATAAATTGCAGAATTTATTGCCTGGCATATTTTGCTGTATCTCCCCAGGTGCATACTACAGTAACAATTACATAAATGAAGTAGATAAGTGAATTCTTTATTAGTGAACTACAAATTCAACAACGATGAAACACAACTACCTATTTTAACCAGGGCAGCCTTAATGTCTTTCTGTATACAGTGTTTACAGCGCAGGTGAAGAATCGCGGCAGCTTCAGGAATTCTTAGCGTTCTGAAACTGGCTGACGTGTGAAAGATTCGAAAAAAAGTTGTCCTTGGTTACGGTATGTCCGGATTTTAAAAGATGGCGGACTGTTGCGGATGGATGATCTTTTCGGCCGTTATTCTCATTTTTAATATTGTTTTGCATGACTTTTTCCACCCTTACTGGAATGTGCTTTACTGGTATGTGCTCAGCGACTCGTTTCTCCAGGCGTCGATAAGTTCTGCTCACACAGATCTTAGATCACATAGATACACATAGATAAGGATCAGCCTCTCATATCTCATGTTCCCTAATTATACAGTGAGTTAAAACAAAGCAGCCACTCATATCGCACGCTTCGTGATTACACAGTGTTTAAAGAAACTCCAGCATCTTATCTCTCGTGTTCCCTGATTACACAGTGTTTCAAGAAACTCCAGCATCTTATCTCTCGTGTTCCCTGATTACACAGTGTTTCAAGAAACTCCAGCATCTTATCTCTCGTGTTCCCTGATTATACAGTGTTTCAAGAAACTCCAGCATCTTATCTCTCGTGTTCCCTGATTACACAGTGTTTCAAGAAACTCCAGCATCTTATCTCTCGTGTTCCCTGATTACACAATGTTTCAAGAAACTCCAGCATCGTATCTCTCGTGTTCCCTGATTACACTTGTCTACAGATCCTGAAGAGACTCAAGGAGGGCTCCCTTGTGAGACATTGGATGGAGGACGAGCTGGTGCCTTACGCAGTCAGTCTGAAGGACAGGTTATGGATCGGGTACGATGACGAGGAGAGTGTTCGAGCAAAGGTGAGAGAGTGCATTGTCTTCAATCCTGGGATAGGTAACAGAGTGAGTGAGTGAGTAAGTGAGTGAGTGAGAGAGAGAGAGAGAGAGAAAGAGAGAGAGAGAGAGAAAGAAAGAGAGAGAGAGCGCTAGGAAAAAAGTAAACGACACCTAAATGAAACCAGTAATACTTCGGGCATGGAAGTTGAAGTCGACAGGACTGACTTTATTGCACCGAATGTTATTCTTTATTTCTTGGTCTCTGTCCGCAGAACGAGTGGCCACTCTCGAGACCGTCGCACAAAGCATTAAACCCTTAGCTCCGGTGAAGATCCCCATTAATCTCTGTAAAACTGCCCTCGTGAACCGAACGACGTAGCCGTGAAACGAACCAACGACTTTTAGAGCGGGAGGCAACCGGCTTGACCACTTGGCCACGAAGATCCTGGAATCGGGGCATGCTGTAAATTCAAATTGCTACAATGCATGATTCTGCTCACTTAGGAAGAATGCTTCGCTACGCCACACCATTTCAGGCATACACTAAAGAAGGGGTAGGGTGTAGATCAAGGGAGACAAAGAACGATATGGAAAGAGAGCATCAGAGAAACTCGTTAACAATACGATTTGTCTACGGTCGAGGGCGGCCAGAAAAGGAACACGACGAATCTTTTATCTCCCTCGATACCCTAAACGGTGAAAAGAGGAAGTGAAGAAGACGACGATGATCCAATATGGGATCTGGTGAATATAATGTTGGTTGTTTTTATTTTACATGAAACTTCCTGGTACACATTTAGACTAGCGCGACCTGGGGTCTAAAGTAAATTACTAAAATAACCAATTTTGGTTCAGATTGGAACCCAATTTCTTCAAGTCGACCAGAAGGCAGTTAACTACTGTGCTGCCTTGACTTTCTGTGTTGGATGTGTTAGAGGCAAGATGAGAGTCAGTTGTTTCTTCTGATATAAGTGTGTGAGAACTGAAGTGGTGAAACATTTTCTGACCGTTTGCTGAAATCCAAGCATGTTAACATCTAATGAGAAAATTGAAGCAGAAGTGGAGTATAGATGTAATCAAGCAAATGATGCCCTATAGAAGGATTGGGTTCTCTCTTAGATCAGTCAATAAGCGAGAACCTAATCCTAATGACAGGAAGTCATTTGTTTGACTTTGGAAATGTAGTTGATAAAGACTGAGCTTTCAGGATTATTCACCAAACATTAAACAGACGTTTGCTAAACGTGATCCAGGTTGTCTCAATAAACTAAGCTCACCCATGTTTTGAAAACAGAAAGATCACGTGATCAATTGGAAGTTACCATGGTAATCATGTGACTGATTTTTCTACTTCTGGCGGATAGATGTACAGCAGTTCGACAATGTAGTTTATGCATTTCAGCAAGAAAATTATTCAATTTGTGCTGCATTATTTGTTGGTTTGACTCCGTAGTAACGCCCCTGACAAGACACAGAGAAATATGCCTGGCAATAGACTGTGCAATGTATTTTTTTTTTTTTTTTAATCGATCACCGGCTGTGAATTCCAGTGGAAGGTCCAGGATAATCGTCCGCTTGGACTTTTGGCTTTCACCTGGACCTGATTTTTGCGTGTACAACCGTTTTTCATTTTTCTGCCTCCTGGGCAGCTGTACTCCGACTTCGAAGGAAGACGTCAGGCCTATTTCTAGGGTGACTGTGGCCATTGTTTTGTGTGGGTCGAGACGTTGCCTGACTTTTGTGGTGTCCACTTTGTCTCCTTCGCAGCAGGTATTGCCCCCGGAGTACCCCTTTGGGGCAGCCCCCTGTGGAACAGTTAGCCTTCAAGGGAAGGCAGGGGCAGATCATGGGCATTCCCCGCCATCCAAGGAGGCTTCCATGCATGCAGAGCCGGCACATGGCGCTCTGGTTCTGGGCTCACCCAAGGAATCGTCACGTCCTGCACATGCCTGCTTAACCTCACAACCGTATCAGGCCTCCCGCTCGACAGGGGCTGCGCCCTCTGGAAGTCAGCGGGGAGCAGCCCGTGGGTTTTGGACTTTTGTGACCACACAGATAGGTACATTCTTTTTTTTTTTTTTTTCCTCGCACGTTAGATTTCTTTGACGAGCCGTTAGCTCGACAGAATTTTACATCCTGCATCCGGCATATCGTTATCAGTTTTGTCTCAACACTCGGGCGAGTGGGGTCTTTGGGTGTGGACATTCGGTCTTTTTCAGTTCAATACAAATTTTGATGGTCAGATTTTGATCCGTATGATCTAGTTTTGTCGGACATTTAGGCTTAGCCATCCGATGGATGGCTGCTGTTGTGGTGAACCTCAGCGCGGTGACGACGACACTGAGGGTTAACCGAGGATGTACAAGGATGGCCAGCCTATGGATGGTTGCTGTTGTGGAGTACCTCAGCGCGGTGACGACGACACTGAGGGTTAACAGAGGATGTGCAGTGAACATTGTTCTCTTTACTCCGCAGTCTTTTAACCAAGGGTTGTAATTTTGGCTGTACGTTTGGCAAACCTACTCATGTTCCTAATGAGTTTTGATAACATTTTTCACCCAAGCGTTTGGAGGCGGGCTGATGAGAGCCACAAGGACACCTCACCTCTGGGGGCCGCCGAACTCCGAGATCCCCTGACAGCTCTGTTAATGCTCATTTGAGACATTATCCGTGGCGCACGACGAGGACGTGCTGTAGGGGTCTTGCGTGAGGTTCCGTACAACCAGGATAGTAAAGGACTGGCGCCCGAGTGACGTACGGAGTATCTCCTTATACACATCATGTTGGACTTAACTTCCCCTCACGCCTGTGACATAAATCAACGCGCCACTGCAATGTATTATTTGTGTTAGCATTATTTAAATAGTAAAGGTTGCCACACACGCACACACACACACACACACACACACACTCACACACACACACACAAAATACTTACACAGTAATCTCCCAGTAGTGACTGACTGACTGACTGACTGATGCTCAACCCCAACAGGACCGCGTGGCGTGCGATAAACACGCAGTGACACAAAGTGCCACCACTCGGATGAGAATCACCCAGGTGCAAGTCCCAGAAACCCCGTTCAACCCCTAAGCTATATTTAGGGAAAGGGAAAGTTGAAGGCAAGAGGCAGACATTGATACAAGTGAGAAGATAACATCAAGAGATGGACGAACAGCAGTAAGACACGTCAGTGGTGAAATAAAGAGCATGCTGGAGCCCCACCAAAGCCAGTCTTCATTGTGGACGCGGCACCTGATTGACTGACTGATTGACTGATTGACTGAAATCTCCCCAGGTGAACTACGCCAAGAAGAGAAAACTTGCTGGTGTCATGGTGTGGGCTATAGACACGGACGACTTCTCGGGCCACTTCGGAAATCAGGGCGTCAAATATCCATTGCTGACGGCGATAAGGGACACACTAGAAGGGAAGAGCGAGGACATTACCAAGCGGAAGGACAGCACCCAGAAGGTATCAGGGTTTCTATGTGAATGTTGTTTCTGAAAAAAAAGTGATTTCTTACGTTTTTCTTCTGTCTTTCTTCTATTCTCTGCCTCTTCCTCTTTCTGCCTAATCCCTCACGCTACGTAGTTTCAGAAACACGACAATGAAAGCAGTCATTATTCTATACAGGAGCCATACTCAAGTCCACACCTCCAAGTCATAACTCTAAACCAAATCTCTATGCTATACCTCGAAGTCATAACTCTAATCCATATCTCTATGCTTTAGCTTTAAGTCATAACTCTAAGCCATTTATCTGTGCTACATTTTAAAGTCATACCTCTGAGCCATATCTCTATGCTATATCTTTAAGTACAACTCTAAACCACGTTTCTATGCTATGCCTCTGTCATAACTCTAATCTTTCTTTCTATGCTATATATTTAGGTCATAACTCTAACCCATATCTCTATGCTATATCTTTAAGTCACAACTCGAATCCATATCTATGTGCTTTATCTGTAAGTCATAACTCTAATCCATATCTCTATGCTATATATTTAAATCATAACTCTAAGCCATATCTCTAAGCTATATAATCAATGCTATACCCCTGTGTAACACGTCTGAGCCATACTTCAGAATAATACCTCTAAGCCACATAACCATGTATTTACTACATTCATGTATTTACTGCATTCATGTATTTACTGCATTCATGTATGTACTGCACTCATGTATTTAGCATCCCCAAATGACAAAATATAAAATGCTCCAACTCCAAAGTCGGCTCTGTGGCTAAGTCGATGCGAACGCTTCGTAATGCCGGGGTGCAGGTTCGATCCCAGCTTCAGGCCATGCGCCTTGCGTTGGTTTTGACAGTGGTATCAGAGAGCCTACCGTCCAGTAGCAATGGGAAACTACTGGACGTAAATTTGCCTAGATAAACCACACAACAGCCAGTGGTTGCTGGGGTTGGTTCTGCAACGTCCTGTAAATGATACGCAACTAACCTTCACCAGCGCCAAGACAGTGTCTTCTAAAAGGAGCGCTGCCGTGCGTTGTGTAGGTGGGAGGGGGGTCTAAAGGGTGGTTGCTGCCTCGGTCACATTTGGGGGAGGCGAGGCCGAGGGATTGAAATGGTTTAGGGAGAGGGGTGTAAGTAGGAGACTTATGTGGATCAATAGCATTCAATATAAGCAAAGGAGTAGTGGATCAAAAAAGAAGAAAAACAGCAGAAGAAATGAAAACATTGTGTTAATTCTGTTGGCACAAATATGAATACTGTGTAACAGATTATATTCGTAGAGACTATTTAATTTTAAAAATAAAGTAAGAAATAATCATTTATTACCAATAAGGTTAAACTTTCTCCTAAACATAAATTTAAATGATGGTAGCTGATTCCAGTATTTTCCACACTGTGAAAATGGAGCGGAGCAGAAAATTCCAGTTCTATAAGCAGGAGTTACAACATATATTCTTGGATCAGAGATGTCCTGTACACGGGTGAGGAGTATTGTCTGGATTTTTTCACCGGGGACGCCGGTGTGTTCGGAAATAAACAGGCGGACAGACTGGCTGGCTCTGCACAACTTTGTGGAATACTGATACATGATAAGGCAGACGTGGTTAGTGCCTTGTGGGAGAACGTGTACAGTTCGGAGGAGCAGATGGATCACCACAGTCTGGTGTGATTAATGCAGCGGGGAGTGACGAGAGGTTCTGGCAGATGCTCGATGCTTAGAGGAAAGGCAAGACGGACGTTTAATCAGAATGCTACTGGCACCATTAGTATCGGAACTCTTTGCTGGCTGCTGAAGATGGGGACGGAGCGCTTATGGGAATGCCCCGAATGCTGTGATGTCGGTTCTTGAATCAAATCAAATCAGTTCAAATGTCCTGTACCAATGATTGATTGGCGTTAAACAACAGTCAGTCATTCACTCAGTAAAAAACGGAGTCGCTCGGAGCAGTATAACAGCGCCCAGTCTATTCTTACTTTACAATTAATGCCCGTTTAACGACTGTATTTCAAGAGAAGCTTTCATAGCAATAATGTTAAATCATAACTGTTGTATGGAGCGGAAACACGAGGAACAACTAATTACTAGTAAACTACCAACATTCATTAACTGGTGCCTGCGCAGAATAGAGGGAATTAGAAGGACTTTCCGGTCTTCCCTTGTCCCTTGGTGTTTCGATTTTCATGTTGTACGTTCTGGCTGCTAGCTTCGTTGGTTTAGCATGAGCTGGTTGAAGGCCTATGCTCCATTGGGGTGCTAGAAAGGCAGAAGAAGAACATTGCCAGTATTTACCCTTTTTGCTGTGTAGGCAGGGAGGTCTGGCATCATGAGAGCTAATAGGCTGAAATGGTTGGGGCACATTGAAAGAATGTCAGATGACAGAGAAGTAAAAACTGTATACACCAGGGAGATAAATGGTCGTAGACCACGAGGGAGATGAATTGTCGTAGACCACGAGGGAGACCAAGAACACGATGGAGAGATAATATCCAGACAGACCTGCAAACACTTGGTGTTACCAACTGGAAAGAGAAGGCCAACCAGACAGATGAATGGAGGCGGGTGATATCTGCAGCAATGAACCTCAAGGGCTCGGAATGCTGAAAAAGAAGAAGAAGAAGGCAGGAAGTTCGTTGAGACTGAGAATTGAGAATCGCATGGCTATTGCTGTTGCCAAGTAGTTATGTATGTTCAGACGTTAAAACTTCAATGGCTACGGTAAAACTTCGGATCACTACACCTTATTTAATCACCTTACTTGTTATCTCTACATTTTTTTAGAGGTTTGAATACAGACCATCTGACCAGCACGTGATGTTGCTAACTGTGTGCAAACCCTGCTCATAAAGATTAGTATACTGTACAAAGGGAGTCGCCGTAGCCGAGCGACTTGACGTTCGCAGCAGATCAGGAGGTCGTGGGTTCGTTTGCTGGCGAAGCCGATCTTTTTTCAAAAATGACATTGGCTTCCAGGTTGACCCAGCCCTGAGTGGGTACCAGGTACAGTCCAGGGATGTGAAGGTGGTCGGTGTGATGCTGACCACATCACCCATCTTGTGCCGATCGTCTATAAAATATAGGCTAGCCCTATATGCCCTATACGCCTAAAAGCGTGGAAAAGGGTCCTTCAATTTTTGTTTATACTGCAGTAATTATGTTACATGTATTACAGATAGCTTAGCAATGTTACATTGTTGATGTTACTTATATTATACTAACAGTATATTTTACTCTCATCGTCTCATAGCTTAACAAGTCAATGAAAACTCTAAAAGAGTTTAAAGAAGAGGCCCTGAAACAACAATTCCTGGAAAGCAACCCACAGAACGAAAGAAACATCCTCATTAAGCCGCTCATGACTCTGGACACCCAAGAACAACTACTGAAACATCCGATGGCAGTGCCGCTTCGATCGAATCTCGTCACAGAAACGGCAAAACCTGAAACTTTGCCTGCGAAATCAAACCAGCAAAGAGCAGACAACTCCAGTTTGCCCAAGAACCTGATTTCCAATCGAATTCGAGGCAAACCCCGAAAGATTCACGGAAGTTTTGGCCAGTCATTAAGCGCAGGTCAAATGACAACTGAAAATCTATCGAAGAAAGAGAAGTTGGAGAACAGTGCTGGAATCACACAGACAAAAGTTAATAAGTCCACTATCGGTGCAAAGTATAAACCTCCAGTAGATGAAAACAACGAGAAAAATTATAATAAAAATGCTGTCCCGTTTGCTGCAACAGTATCTACAAAGACAAATTCACAGAAGCAGGAACAATTGCGGCGGCAGCGTGAAATGAAGAAGCAAAACGAAATGAAAGAGGTATATACAAAATACACAAAACAGAAATTTCTAAATCACAAACCTCGTCAAGCCTTTAGTGGACACCTCTCGAATGTTTCAGCAGAAGGCAAACAACCCAACCCAACGGATGTCGGTAACGGCGACAAAACCCGCAGACCACACTATTTCACATCTTTCAGGCAGGGGCAAGCCGGCACGAAACTTCTTCGTAAAGGGTTGATGTCTTCAAACCTGAAGAACGACCAGTCTTTGCTGAAAGCCAACAGTTTATACTCTCCCGGAGTAACCAAGCCAAGGATTAGCCTCTTCCATGCCATGCCTTTCATAAATATGGACACCGATTCCCAGGAAGTTGCATTTAACAGCAGTTCCGGATTAGAGAATAAGGAAAACAGCATCGATAAAACACAATCTAGACTTGAAGAAAGGGACAATGGCATCACCAAAACACGCTCTAGACTTGGAGATAGGGACAATGGCATCACCAAAACACGCTCTAGACTAAGAGATAGGGAAAACAACATCGTCAAAGCACGTTATAGACTTGGGGACAGAGGGAATCGCATCGAAAAAACAGTTTCGGAGACTACTTCTGGAGCCGACAAAGTCTACCAGTTAACTGATATTTCAGCTGGAGTAGATAATAAGCATATAATTCCAGCCACATCTGAGGATCAAGAAACCTCTCTGTCGACATTCACGACGGAATTGACAACTCTCGGAAATTACAGAATAACGGAGAATCGTAACTACAGACCAAAAGCCGAACTTTCAACTGCGTTAAAGTATAAATTGTCATCAGATACGTCTGATGCAAGAAAATACAGTTCGGATGCGGACACAAACGCGTTAAAAAAATTCCCCCAATACGACGATAGAAAGACGAGCGGTACACATCAAGGGATATATAGCAACAGCAAACAGGCAACACCGATTCAAGAAAAAGTACACACACAACAGCAGAATCAACAGAAACGGCTGAAAGGACAAGCTAAACGGTTGAAGTCTTCCTTAGAAAATGATGATGACATACATCAGACAGAGCAAATTCCTAAAGCGAGCGGTGTACAAGAGAAAGGATTTGAAAGGTATAAATCTACAGCGGACAATCTCAATAGACAGGATAATACAAAAGTTGCCACAAAATGGTACAACGCAGCGAAGTCGACAGCTGAGTTTGATATCCCAGTGAAGATCAGTATTGGGACACAAGATTCCATTGATTTCCAAACCTCTAGTGACAACTTGAAAACTGCACTTGATAACAAGACTCAAGGAAAAGACAGGAACCAAAAGTCAGCAATATATGAATTTGCACAAGAAAGACAAACAACCCCCGATGTAACTTCTACACAGAACAAACTCCAGGCCAACAAGACACCACACACGTCTCTGGGAACAAAACCGTCGGCTGATCATTCATTAAACAAGGCAGAATCGGGTTCAGAAAGTACAACCCCCAAATCAAGGCTTCGGTGGATCTCTGGGGATCCCATGAAAGCAGGTCATTCCTTTGAAAAGACTCCCGAAAACCATAATTATGCCAGTCAAAATAACTTAGCTGATAAAGTTACCAAGCATTCGTTAAATTCTACAAAAGGCGATGCAAACGAAGAATCCACAACAACGGGGTTTTCAGCCATGAATAACGAAGATAACATCAAATCATCCAAATCTAACACAAATACTGTGCTGTCTTTGAGTCTCAGTGAAACGCCAGATTTGAATTTGTTACAAGATAATTCATCGCAAAAACATACTACTAAAATTCATGGAGAATTAACGGACACTGAAGTTCACAGTGCGACAGAGAGAAGCGAACCTCTTGATAGTAACATTAAACCGCCTACAAGTATTGATCCCGAACCTATACCTGAGGTTTATCATTCCCGTCTTTCAAAATCCCCATTTAAACCTCACCCAAACATCATGCGTTACCATAAAGATGACAGAAACAATCATCCCACAGATAAAGCGAATGATTTAGATAATGAACCAACCAAGCCAAACGAAGAAGATGAGGACTGGATCGAAATTCAGAAACTATTACAGAATTCGACAGTTGTGTCCGAAATCAAGTCTAAACTAGATGAGATACACGAAAAAATGTCTAGTTTGTCGAGCACCAATAGTACTAGAGCTCCCGTCACTTCTGAAACAGAGAAATCTAGTCGACAGCCAACAACCCTCTGGTATGAGCGACCCAAAGAAGATACAAAACAAACTGACATATCCAACGATCAAACCAAAGACACTGCTTCAAAATATTTTGATCCTGTCCCTGGGTCAGAGTTGAAGACGACACAGGAGCTTGCAAACTCTGAAGGAAGCATTCATCTAGAACCTTCAGGTCTGTCCATTTCAAAGAATAACCTTTCTCAAGACAACAACATCATTAACCCTGCAGATAATCAGTCTTTCAAGCAAACTCCACTTGAAACATCTAAAATCTCCAAATATGCTGCCAGTGTACATTCCGAGAATTCAGACCAGACAGAGAAAACCAAAACGCCCAGCTGGCATAACAGAAGCATTCAGAACAGCCTATCAGAGATGCCGGTCCCATCAAAATCACCCTCTTTTTGGTGGGAGAAAGGGACGGAAAAGGACAACGACGAGGCAACAAACAAAAGCAACGACGATAAGGTTGAAAATATAACAAACTTCAATACAGAACCATTATTAAACGGCAAAGAGTCCGACATTGTCCACGAAGATGCGACAAAGATTAAAAGTCTTTCTGAAAACAAAATGATAAATGAAGCTATGGGCAAGTCTTTAGATGCCGAGGATTTACGCCCTTTGGCAAATACAATTGCACTAATTGTGAAAGAGCTTCAACCGTTGGATAAAGAGCACATTCAGCAGTCTATTGTAAATATCGACAATCTCTTAGATGAGGAATCAACAAAGGAAGCACTGAATGTATCGCCACCAAAGAATGACGACAAAAATATTGTAAAACTCAACTTCAAGAAAGGCAGAAAACGGTTAAGCAATCGTGGCCACCAATGGAGGAGTGAACAATCAGTGGAGCTAACTGAGACCAATAAACCTCCAACTAGGGAACAGACCGAGGACAGCGTTAAACAAATCGACAAAGAAAACACGAAAGATATGAGTTACGAAACTGTAACTAAAACCAAATCAGATAAAATAAAGGACAAAGACAATCAAGACCAAGTATACACAATACACAGCATCGCCGGCCAGGACCTGGGTTATGGAAACAGCCAAGATAAAGAAATCCTGGTGAAATCTGCAGAAAGCGATACAGGGCGACCAGACAGTGCTATCGGCGATAGTCTTAACACTTCACTGGCTTCAAGGGCAAGCCAGGATTTCATCAATGCGGACTCCAGACACGACGATGTCCTGCTTCAGGTAAGGGAAGAGATAGATCAGACTTTAACTGTAGATAACAAACTTTCTTTCCCTCATCTTTCGCTATCGTATTTTCTGTTCCTTGTTGACTGTGTAATTCTATAGAACACAGTAAGTTTTGACTAGATAGATAGACACGCAGACAGGCAGACATATAGATAACAAACGAAATGATAGACAGACAGGTAGGCAGAAAGATAGGCATAAAGACAGTAGGCAGACAGTTACATAGACAGAAAGATGGACATATAGACAGACAGACATATGAACGGACGGACCCACCGACAGGCAGACTGACAGACATACATACATACATATGGACGGAGGGACGCACCGACACACACAGATACACGCAGACAGACAGACAGACAGACAGACAGACAGACAGACAGACAGACAGACAGACAGACAGACAGACAGACAGACAGACAGACAGACAGACAGACAGATAGACAGATAGGCAGACAGACTAGCTGACAGACAGACAGACAGACAGACAGACAGACAGACAGACAGACAGACAGACAGACAGACAGACAGACAGACAGACAGACAGACAGACAGACAGACAGATAGATAGATAGATAGATAGATAGATAGATAGATAGATAGATAGATAGATAGATAGATAGATAGATAGATAGATAGATAGATAGATAGACAGATAGACAGATAGACAGATAGACAGATAGACAGATAGACAGATAGATAGATAGATAGATAGATAGATAGATAGATAGATAGATAGATAGATAGATAGATAGATAGATAGATAGATAGATAGATAGATAGATAGATAGATAGATAGATAGATAGATAGATAGATAGATAGATCGATAGATAGATAGATAGATAGATAGATAGATAGATAGATAGATAGATAGATAGATAGATAGATAGATAGATAGATAGATAGATAGATAGATAGATAGATAGATAGATAGATAGATAGATAGATAGATAGATAGATAGATAGATAGATAGATAGATAGATAGATAGATAGATAGATAGATAGATAGATAGATAGATAGATAGATAGATAGATAGATAGATAGATAGATAGATAGAGATAGATAGATAGATAGATAGATAGATAGATAGATAGATAGATAGATAGATAGATAGATAGATAGATAGATAGATAGATAGATAGATAGATAGATAGATAGATAGATAGATAGATAGATAGATAGATAGATAGATAGATAGATAGATAGATAGATAGATAGATAGATAGATAGATAGATAGATAGATAGATAGATAGATAGATAGATAGATAGATAGATAGATAGATAGATAGATAGATAGATAGATAGATAGATAGATAGATAGATAGATAGATAGATAGATAGATAGATAGATAGATAGATAGATAGATAGATAGATAGATAGATAGATAGATAGATAGATAGATAGATAGATTCTGCGTTCATGTACAATCCGTCGTAACTGTGACGGACCAACTCGAGTTTGTAAGGCTTGGGTTTCAAGCTCCATACGTATTGTCTGGTTGCGAACTGTAATTTCTTGTTACTTGGACCCCCCTTCCCAAATACCTTAACTCAGAGGGCTAAAGATGGTTTTTCTGAGACCTGTTTTCATTGCCCATGACTATCATCTCAACGTTTATTCTATTTGCACAGTGTCGTTATTGGTGCTATTTACTTCACTCAATTAACAACGCTTAGCACATTTATTTTTTCAATCCAGAGTAACAGATATCAAAAAGAGCTTCTAGAAAATCCTATTAACGAAATCGGCTCCAATAAAGTCAATGAACAGGAAAACTACAACACAGAACCAGAGCAACAGACCCTAACACCCAGTCGTCTGCTGGGAAAAGCACCAAGCGGAAGTAAGTAGCATTCCAACATGGCATTACTTCCATCTATGTCGGAGCATTAGAATTGTTTCAAGATTTTTGTTTTTAAATTACCTGGTTATGCTTCCAATGGGGTATTCATCTATGAGCAACCGTTAATCAAAATTGCACTCAATAATGAAGGAAATGAAAGTGTTACAAAATTGTTATGGAAAAATCAAAAATCGATTGGCATAGCAGGATTGGGGGGGGGGGGAGAGAAAGGAGGGGGGAGGGGGGGGTAAGGGTTGGAATTAGAGGCCTTTTAACACACTGACAAACAAATTAGGAACAAATTATTTCTAATCGTCTTTTCTGTGGCCCTATGTGGATTTGAATCATGAAGCATTTCGCAATCAGTAAAGAGAGAAAAACAGTTTGCCTTTTCTAAAGAATAAGAGAGAAAATCTAAATGCCTGTGAAATTAGATGTTGCGAACACAACCATAAGAGATTGTGTGACAAATGAATCAATCTATCAGAAAAACTATATTTCAACAATATGCATTGTTTAATTTCACAGAGAAACAAGGACTGAAATGGTTCGACCTCCTGGGGAGAATGACCCAGTATATGAACAGAAACACCGATAGGCAGAGAGAGAGAGAGAGAGAGAGAGAGAGAGAGAGAGAGAGAGAGAGAGAGAGCATAAACAAATATGGACTGAAGGAGTTACTGACAGCCTAAAACGTCACAACATCCAATATATCAAGCAACCGAGCGTGCCCTAGTTGGGCTATCTATCCTCTGTTAAAATACCTAGCGGCAAAAAGATACTCAAGGAGGGGAGGGCTGAGGTGGGCTAGAGAAAAAAAGAAATCGGAAAACTGAATGTAACGGTGCTCGTATGCTTCCACCTCCCCCCCCCCCCCCCCCCCCCCCCCCCCCATTCCATCCTGTCCTGCTCAGTCATTGAGATATCACGCATAGAATTCAGCCCAGAAGCTTTGGCCTCTAACAACAACGTTTATCTTATAGTTTCTCTTGGACGTTTTTGTTTCCTCAGTCTCTTTGTTTCTCGTTTCAGTGCCTGTTTTGTAATTCTTTGTCTGCTTCTCGTCATAATATGCCCAACATTTTGCCCTCGACTTTGTCATTTTGTCATATACCTGTTAAAACAATTAGTCGTCCATACATGTCTCTTTTTTTTAAGCATTTCTTTATTCTCCACACACACACACACACACACACACACACACACACACACACACACACACACATACACACACAATAGATTGCCGATGATGCATTCATATTCAGAGAGAGAGAGAGAGAGAGAGAGAGAGAGAGAGACGCATAGTTATCCAATGACGCGTTTATATTAGCTGATGGGAAAGACCTCAGGCCTAAAAACTACCCATGACCCAAATGCAAAGGAACTGCCAGCTGACTGCTTGAAACCTTAAGGTGTTCTAATTTGCAGAGTGAAAAATTTCACTAATTAAATTTAAAAGATTTTGAATGTCAAATAAATGCCAAAATTATGTTTCTTTCAGTAACTCTCTCTCTCTCTCTCTCTCTCTCTCTCTCTCTCTCTCTCTCTCTCTCTCTCTCTCTCTCTCTCTCTCTCTCTCTCTCTCTCTCTCTCTCTCTCTCTCTCTCTCTTACAGGAAAACACTTCTGAACATATATGCTTTTTTTAACACTATAGTATGTAATACGTATATAAATTCGGTGTTGTAAATTTTACAGGTCAGTTCTCGTGTCCTACAACGTTTGGCATCTACACGGACTCACAAGACTGTCGAATGTTCTACCAGTGTGTCTGGAGTGTTGCCTTCCATCATATTTGTGGACGAGGTACTGCATGGAACCATCAGAATCGTATCTGTGACTGGCCAGCTAAAACAGACTGCAAACTTGCCAGTTGATACTTTCATCTTTCCAAACAAAATGCATTTATACGTGAAAAGTGTAGGCTTTTTTGTGACTTAATGTAATGCTTGAAACTTTGTATAAGCTGAAACTTTAGTAGATTTAATAGGTGTCCTACATTGATAAAGAAAAAAAAAACATTTAAAACATTGATTCACAAAGTATTCATGTGCTGCTAATCCTTTCTTTTTTAATTAAAAACAAAATAGGTACATCGTACAATCATACCTGAATGTTTTTGAATGTTGAATTAAGACTCGATATCACAGCACTCGGGACAACCCTATAAGCGCCACGTCCTCATCTTCAGAAGCAAGCGAAGAGTTCCAATTCCGATGTTACCAGTAAATGTCTAATTGTATATCCGTCTCGCCACTCCCCCGAGTGTCGAGCGTCGGCCAGATCCCCTTGTAACTCCTCGCACTGCCATTCTCCTCAGACCGTAATGATCTATCTGTGCCTCAGCACTGTCCACTTGCTCCCAACGGGCCCTCACAACATCCTCACAATCATACCTATGCGGTCACACATTTACCAAATTATTCAGCACGAATTTAACTATCTTTAGAACAGATAAAATAGTCACAACTGGATTTGTTTTGTTTCTCTTTAAAAGTATTTGCTGCCTTTCTATGTTTCTAATATCACGACGTCTAGTTTAAGAATGGAGGTGGAGGCTGTCACTACTGCCTTCCGCTGGCTTGAGAATCAGCTGTACACACATGTGGTAATCGTAACTGACTCACAGAGCATGTTAAGAAAGGTGGAGACAGGCAGGCTCTGCAGAGTGGCAAGCATCACTTCAGAGTTTCCGGGTAGTTGGCGTCCTTTTGATTTATTTCTCCATGTCCATGTCTGTTGGGAAACGAGTAACCAGATAGTTTTGCCGGTTCTGCAACACTTGGTGGTGAACTGATGCATAACTTGCTAAATGCTATAAGGGCCGTTTGGGGGCGAGTGAACAGTGCACAGATAGATTATTACGGTCTGAGGAGAATGGCGCAGCGAGGAGTTACCAGGGGATCTGGCCGACGCTCAACACTCAATGGAAAGGCGACACGGATATACAATCAGACGGTTACTGGTGCCCTCAGAATAGGAACTCTTCACTTGCTGCTGATGATAGGGGCAGAGCGCCTATGGGAGTGTCCCGAGTGCTGGGATGTCGATTCTTTTTTCCACATTGAACATTCTATTATATTTTTGTGCCTCTATAATCCCTTATTTTTATTTACTGCATTTCTCTGCCAAATGCATCCGACGTTACTACCGACCCAGGATCGTTCCAAGAGGGAGAGTATCGGTTTGAGAAACTAGGCTCGTATAATTTGAAGTACATAATAATACATTCGAAAATCAGATTCGTCTTTTTAGTATACCGACCCGACAGTCTTGAACAAAATCACGGACAACTATTAAAAGGTTATAAACGTAAGAGAAAAACAGAGACTATGAGTAGGTAGAGAAAGAGTCGATGAGATCACATATAGTGGACGTAAAGCAATTAAAATAAACAGAAATGTAACAAGTTATTATTTTGGTCAAGGTAAACGACAAAAGAATTTCGAATACGACATTGAAGGCGGTGGAATTTAAGACAACCGAGAACTTGTAGACAGAAAACAGTCAGAAAACTGCATCAAGGGATGGGAAGATAGCAGTCTGGCATTGCCAACCCCCCCCCCCCCCCCCCCCCCCCCCCCCCCCCCCTTTTCCCCCTCCCCTCCCACAGAAAGAGACCCGAAATATTATGAATCCAATCTTGGAACAGCCACGGCCAGCTCCAGATATAAGGTCGTACAGCTCGAACGGAAATTCCCGTTTTTGTAATAATTGTCATCGAGTAGATTAATACACAAATTCAATTACAGCTTAATTAATTTGCAATATATATTATTGAATGAATTATTATTTTAAAGATACATAAATGGCCTATTTTAAAATATTTATCTTCAAAACGATCATTAATTCAATAAAACATGTTACAGACTAATTAAACTTAAGTTGAACTTGTGTATAAATCTACTCGATAACAGTTGTTACCGCCGACCGGCCGTGGTACAGCCAATCTTGATTGTGCACAACCCTTGGTGAATAATCTGGCGCTGTGTTAAGTTATCTGGTGGGAAATGACTTGTAACCACAGACAATGTAAGCAGAAGATACTTTTTTTAAAAGATGTGATGACGTCAAAGAAATGGTACAAGCAAAATGTTTTTGCATGTTTGACATTCAAATATAGAGGATACCGTGATTGTAATGATGTGGAGTCGCCGTGGCGTGGCGGCTAGACGCCCGCCTGCGGATCGGAAGGTCGTGGGTTGGCGTCCCGACGAAGCCGGACTTTTTTCAAAAAATGACCTTGACTCCTAGCTCGACCCAGCCTTGAGTGAGTAACAGGTGCAGTACTGTGAAGTAAAAGCGGCCGGCGTGATGCTGACCACATCACCCACCAAGTGCTGACTGGTCTATAAAAATATAGGTCCAGCCCTATAGTCGCAACACGCCTCAAGGAGTGGAAAATGGACCTTTTTTACTTTTAATAGTAATGGAACCAGTCAAACTACCCTATATGTTGGCATTGGTGAAATATGAGCTACAGAGATGTAAAGGGCCGAGGAGCGTTTAGGTTGAGAATATCGGTAAATCTTTAAGCGACACGGACACTGGCACATTGGCCACACATTTGGCCATTTCCAGTTTTGCCTACATTTACCAATATTGATCGGCAATTCCACACACAATATTGCATAAGACATTAGTAGCTTTGTGGTATTACGGCCAGTTGACATTTTTTTAATCTACGGTTCCCAAATTAGTAACAATGGAAAGGGCTGCAGAAGTTACCGCAAGAGACATAATCAGGAATGAGGTCATAAGAGAAACATTTCTTCTTCTTCTTCTTTCATTCACTATAAATAAAAACTGGCAGACAGACTGCTGCATCTGCACTACTGGGTGGTGAAGTGATACATCACAAGTCAAATGTGGTCAGGTCCTTTGGGAACAAGCAACGGAATCAGTAGAGAAACAAGATTATTATGGCCTGGAGAGAATGAGGCACCTGAGTGTAACTAGAGGGTCTGGCCAGATCATTACACACAGAGGAAAGGAAAGACGGACATATAACCAGATTGTGACCGGTACCATCAGTACTGGAACTTTGCGCTGGCTGCTGAAGATAAGGACGGAGCACGCATCTGAAGTTCCTTAGTGTTGTGATTTCCATTCTTGACTCAACTTACTTGAAAAAAAAAGTATCTATATCAGCAATGCTGTCTAGTAAGAACTTCACTATCTCTTGTAATTCACTTAGCGGCTCGTAACGATTGGCCTCCCCCCAGTGTCTCTATTAGCCAGATATTTGCCTGGAAATGTTATATTTGCGACAGTCTTGGGGGATATGATCTCATGTCTCCATTCTAAATTACATACAAAGACAACAAATGAAATGGTTTGCCCACTTAAAAAGAATGCGTTGTGGCGATGTAGTTTGTTAGTTCCGTATCCTTTACAGGGCGTTGAAGAACCAGCCCCAGCATTTTTTGGCTGTTGTGGTTTTTCTAGGCAAATTTAAGTCCAGTAGTTTGCTATTGCTTTCTGGAAGCTCGACTACTCGATACCACTGTCAAAACCAACGTAAAGTGCAAAGCCCGCAGATGGGATCGAACCCGGCACCCCGGCATTACAAAGCGTGTTCGTAACGCCAAAGCCACCGACGCCGACCATATAAGGCAGGCACAAACAGAGGAGATGGACGAAGTACACGAGGCAGAGCAAGAACAACGTGGAAAGATAAGATCAAAAAAACTCTACATAAGCAGATGTCCAGGCGGTTAGAAGAGCAGAAAGCAGAACCGTGTATCTCCCTTGACACCCGAAGCGGTAAAAGATGCGGTGAAGAAGAGGAAAGATTCCAGTTTATTTTCATCATTTTTCTTAGGCAGTTCTTTTTGAATGCGTGTAACTTTCGTTCTGTCCTTTTTAGTTCTTCGCCGTTTCCTGTCATGTGTTAACATCGAAATAACATTAGGTGCATGAAACAGCGCGTACAGAAAAAATGACATGTTTAAAAATCTTCTTCTTCTTCGCGTTCACCAGCTGTAAACTCTGGTGTAAAGTTCTGGTTGTTCGTCCACTTCTGGACTGCAGTCCTGTTCCAGAACCTGAGTGTTGCGTGTGCATCAGTTTTACAGATCTGATTCAATTGAATGCAGACTGCTGGTTCCTTGCCTCTCAGGCAGATGCACTCCGACTTCAAAGGAAGCTCCCCAGTTAGTCGACTCTTACGACATGCTTTTGGGGAGGCAGTGGGTCTATTCTTGTTTTCCCCACAATAGGGCCCCGGAACCCACACGGGGGTGTTTAAAAATAATACACATGACTGTAATGAAATCTAACTAAAAAGACGAATAAAAATATTTATTTTAAAAAAAAAATAACAGAAAACGAATGCAAGAAGGCATATCAGATATATTCACAAACAATATCGGAGGGGGCTGCGTGGTCTTGAGGTATGGTGTTCGTCTCGTGTGCTAGAGGTGACGGGTTCAGGCCCCTGTGAGGGCTGGGTTTTTTTCTCGTGGACTTCTAGCAACTCCCCCTGGTCTCTGGGTAGTGAGATCGGACGCTAGTGTGCATTATGTCAAAATGCACTTGATAGGTGATGTGGTCAGCGTCACGCCGAAGCCTTTACTTCCCAGGATTGTACCTGGTATCTATTCAGGCTGGGTCGACCTGGGAGCCAAGGTCATATTTTAAACAAATGATCCGGCCATCATCAGGAACCGAACCCACGACCTTCTTATCCACAGGCGAGCGTCTAGCCGCTAGGCCACGGCGGCTCCGAGATGGTATATCTGTGCTTATATACCAACTGACGCCGTTTTTTTACTAACACTGTGCTACAACTGCCAGACTTGGACATTATCAAAGGTTCGCCTACGTAAAGTTAACAGCTGTGAGATAGATGCCCCAGGAAAGTTGTCAGTTTGGCGTGAGACTGAGAAATGATATCAACACAGAGACGGAAGAAAAACACCTTACAACAACTTTAATGAGAAGCAGAAGATCAAATGGTTCGGTTCTCTTGTTCTACGTCTTCTTCTTTCGTTAGCTTGAAATATATTATCGATATCTGCAATGCTGTCTCTAGTATAAACTGCAATGTCTGTTGTAATTCACGCACAGACCCTAACGTTTGGCTTGTACCGGTGTTTCTCTTGGCCAAAAGTTTTTCCTTGACATTTTGTACCTGGGACAGTCTTGGAGGACGTGATCTGTTGCCTCCGGCGCCAGTCCACATGTACACATGGCTGATTCGCCAATCAGCGTTATCTTGTTAGAATGCAGCCAAAATAGCTGCCAACCCAGGCACTACACCTTAGGAAACCACATGCCAAAGCGAGAAAGCGTTCAATGATATGTACTGATGACATCAAAGACATTCTACATCCACACCGAATAACAATAGACAATACTACGCATCCAGCAATAGATTGCAAACTGTTCCTCTCTGAATACTTAACGTCAAAAGTGATAATCTATGATGATGATGGTGATGATGATGGTGAAGACGACGAAAAGTCAGGATAACAGCAGATCTTTTTGAACTTATGCTACTAAAAGATCTGATATCATTTCTCAGTCTCACGCCAAATTGGCAACTTTCTTGGGGCATCTATCTCACAGCTGTTTACTCTACGTAGGCAAGCCTTTGATAATGTCCAAGTTGCGCCCAGAAAATGGAAAATGCCAACATTATTAATTAATCATCGGAGCACTGACAACCGGCCCGAAAACAGTCTCGTTTCTAGCAAAGTGAAATACTGCGCCCATATCTTCTTCTTCTTCTGTATGCACGGCTGTAAGCTCTAGTGAAAAGTCTTGGCTATTCGTCTCAGTGCCAGGGCCTGAGTTTTGCGTGTACATCAGTTTTACTAGCTTATTTGTGTGCAGTTGGTTGTTCCTTGCCACTCGGGCCTACCATGGAGACGGTGGGTTTATTCTTGTTTTCCCCACAATGGGGACCCCGGAACCGACACAGGAAAGCCCTATTAAACATCATGATGGTTGGGGGAGGAGAGGGGGGAGAGAAAAGTTAATACAGGTTTTATGTTCCTGTGAGAAAAGACGAGACATTCATCGCGACTGGAAAGACAGGATATCAAAAATGCCCTGGCCATGGAAGTTCTCGAGGGAAAAACTTCAAAGACGAACTCTGAGAGCCACATTAGCTAACAAATGTCTGAGAAAGGCTGATGAAAGTTGAACATCATGTACTTATAGACATTATACACTCGTATAAAGAAGGAGAAAAACGGTGTTTTATGACCATGCGATGAAAAAAAAAAAAGGCTTGAGAAAGTACCGTAACGACTAGGGAGATCACATTGAACGGTACTGGCGGTCTATGGATGTCGCCAGCAAGCATCAGATAAGGTTAGTTGCGTATCCTTTACAGGACGTTGCAGAACCAACCCCAGCAGCCCCTGGCTGTTGTGACATTAAAAATTATTATTGAAAGTAAGCAGCGTGTGACAGGAGTTGACATGGTGACACAAACTGAAGTTCCCCAAACATTACAAACTTCCTCCAGTCAGCAACAGGAAGCCAAACAACCACCGAATCAACAGGAGCAGGTTGAACAAGCTCAACAGCGCGCCTATCCAATTGACGTGAAGATAACCAATCGATTTGATGCGCTGCTGGAGCAGTCAGTCGACAGTAAACCTCCGGCTAAAACACCACTATTATGCACTCCACGCCTACAAGTCACATCGGAGGAGGTGCATAAAGATGTACAAACCGAACGACAACAATGGCAGACGCAGAGGGCAAGGCGCTCTGGCTACCAATTTACACAAGTAATACGGCCAGACTCCACCCACCTTATTATTGGCGACTCACTGCTAAAAGGTCTGTATAGTGATCTAATGTCTACATCTGACAAGGACTTAGTTTCTGTTGTTCCATTGCCCGGTGCAGGGGTGGACAGGCTTGCAGACAAAATAAAGAGACTGGACACTAACATCAACATCAAGAAAGTGACAGTTCACATAGGGATAAATGACACAATGAACAATATCTACATCACCGACTTCCAGCTGCGAGTGCTACTAGATTCATTGTGTCGTACATATCCTTCATCTACTAAAGTTTTCTCTTCTATTTTGACCCCGATGTTTGGCCATCAGCGTCGACTGGCTGACAGAAACAATAAGGTGCTAGACATCTTTTGTAAACAAAATAATTTAACTTTTATCAACCACACACCATTTTTTACGGCACAGTCTGGCGCCCCGAAGAAGCTCCTATATAAGGACCAGATCCACACTTCTACACTAGGGACGAGCATCCTGGCCAAGAATTTAAAATATCCAGTCAGGACACAGCTCGTACCCAACACAGAAGTGCCAATAGCACCTGTTTCTGCTCCACCTGATTATCAGGCCAAACGATACAAACCAAGCATTATGAATACTAGCGCCCCATTACAGGACGCTCGATCCTCCAGCACCCCTGTAGTACCCACGCCATCACGTGGAAATCAACCACACCCTCACACACCCACCTTCGTACAGGAGAGTAGCAACTATGATTATTCCTTTCCTCCACTTCCAAGTAGGGAAAAGTCCGTCAATAGGACTGATGGGCTCGGGACTGCGGCTAGAAACAACAGCGTACCCGACCGACAATATCCTTTGAATTGGAACCGAGATTTGTACCATCTCATGCGCTTCGATCCTGAAATTCTGCGACATGCATTAATGATGTCAGCACATTGCAGACCAGCCAGATACAACGCTTGCCAAAAAAAAAAAAAAAAAACAGCTTACCCTATATCAGTCGGACAAGTTTTTTTAAAGCGCTTATTTTATTATTACTGTGTTGCCCACTCGATCAGCAGTGGGTTACATAGCCATACTTATAAACAGTCATTTGTCTATCAAACTACACTTATTTTGTATATTATTTGAGCTAGTTATAATACTGCTTAAATCTGCTAAACTGTAAGTTAGGTGGTGGTGAATATGAGTTAAAACATTGTAATTCATTTTTTCTGCACTATCTCCATTTTAACTGTTTTACTTATTTTTTTTTTTTTTCTCGTTCAATACTATATTATTGTTGTAAATTTGTTTTTACTCTTGTATTGCCTGAATAATATTTTTTGTGTAACTTGGTATTTGCTGGTGCTGGCATAGCTTATATTCTATTGCCACACTGCAGTTTATAATGTCTGACAAACATAATCACTGGCTTAGTAAAACTGGGCTTAGAATAGGTCATCTGAATATTTGCCATCTTCTGGGAAAACTGCCCGAACTGTCCCTTATTCTTAGTCAAAATTTTCAGATGTTCGGTCTTAGTGAGAGTAGATTAAATGACAACATTACAGATGATGATATACATGTCAATGGTTTTAGTGTTATTAGAAGAGACCCACATAAGAAACAAGAAACGGGTATAGCGGTCTACGTCAGTAATTCCCTTAATGTCCAACGTAGACTAGACTTAGAGACTAGCGATGTAGAATGCATATTTTTAGAAGTTAGGCTACAAAACCACAAACCCATCGTAGTTGGTTATCTCTACCGCAATCCTAGCGCTGATAATATATGGTATGACAACTTTACCAATATGATGGATATGGTGTTCAACAATGCAGGGGAAATTATATTTCTTGGGGACTTCAATATAAATGCCCTAAAATCCAACAAGACGTGGGAAGACATAATTACCTCATTTAATCTCAAACAACTAGTCAAACAAGCTACTAGAATAACCAAATCGTCGTCAACCCTTATAGACCATATTTATGCAACACGTCCTGACAACATTATAGAATGCAAGGTACCCACTACAGCACTGAGTGACCATTACCCCGTAATTTGTGTGTGGAATAAAAAAGGCGTAAAAAAACTGTTAAACAAAAGCATGTAAGTATTAAATTTAGAAGCTATAAAAATTTTAATCAAGATGCATTCCAACTAGACTTGTTCAATTCACCTCTTGACCACGTTTATCAGCTCTCTGATTCAGATGACGCTCTTGAATATTGGCTGAAAACCTTCTCTAATGTATTTGAAAAGCATGTGCCAGTTAAGGAGGTCCGTGTAAAACATCAAACTAAATCCCCTTGGATCACACAGGAGGTAGTTGCAATCATGAGAGAGCGTGATAGGGCGCATAAAAAGAAGGATATAATCACATACCGGAATCTGCGAAACAAAGTCCAGTATACCATTCGTAAGGAAAAAAAGAACTTTTTTAAACAGCTAATAGTAGATAAAAGAAACAGCAAAGACATATGGAAGGCAATCAATACATTGACAAACAAAGGTACTTCCACGCGTTTGCTGACATCTAATATAACATCGAATGATTTCAGTAATTTCTTTAAAGCCAATATAGAAAATGTAAAAGCCACAATGCCAAACTGTCCATGTGATTTATCACTGCTATCAGCATTTTGTGAAAATAAATGCCCTGAAGACATTCCTTCTGACATTCCTCTCATGACAGTTGCGGAAGTTTTTATACATTTTAACAGTCTCAGAAACAGTAATACGTCCGGTTTAGATGGAATCAGCAATAGGATCCTTCGTAGTGCTGCCCCAGTTATTTGTGAGTCGATGACCTTTATTTACAACCAATGTCTTGTCAAAGGCTACTTCCCATCTGCATTTAAGATTGCCAAAGTGTATCCACGTCTAAAATCTGGTTCATTAGATAGTAGTATTCCAGGTAACTATAGACCAATCTCCCTGTTATCATCACTATCGAAACCACTAGAGAAACATATTCATAATGTAACTTTTCAGCACCTAGATCACAACAAACTTATAGTGGACAACCAATCAGGTTTTCGACCAAACTATTCTTGCCATACTGCTTTAACTAACATGATTGAAAAATGGCACCATAATGTTAATGATGAGAAAATATGTGGCGGAGTGTTTATAGACTTTAAGAAAGCTTTTGATATGATAGACCATAACATTCTTATAAGAAAATTAGAAACAATGAAATTTAACCCTAGACTATTACAGTTAATAAAATCCTTTTTGTTAAATAGAAAACAAATAATCTGTTACAATAAATCACTATCGCAAGCCACTGAATTAAATACTGGGGTACCTCAAGGCTCGATTCTCGGTCCTCTGTTATTCAATATCTACATAAATGACCTTCCTTTATGTCTGTCGTCGTCCTGCGATTTATTCGCAGACGACTGTACCATCTATGCAAATGCTCAAACATGTAATTTACTAGAGTCCTCATTACAACAAGAATTAAATAATGTAGTCCAATGGAGCAGTGCAAACCGTATGCAAATAAACATTAATAAAACCAAATCTATGCTCATAACGACCAGGCAAAAACTATAGAGTTTAAATTCTCAGAGAACGCTTTAACTCTACATTGGGTGCACTCAAGTAGAAAATGTAACTGAGCACAAGACACTGGGGTTGGTAATTGATGCAAATCTAACATTCAACTCACACGTACAAGCACTTGTGAAACAAACAGCTAAAAAGGTTTACCAGCTTGCAAAAATTAAAAACTTTCTTGATGAACACACAAAAAAGATATTCTATATTTCTCACATCCAGACACATGTAGACTATTGCTCTACAATATGGGATGGCTGTTCCAGCTCTGTTATCAAGCGACTCACATCACTGCAAAAGCGCGCCATTCGCTTAATTAGTAACAATCATGGAACACTGAGCTCCGAAACATATAAAGGTCTTAGACTACTACCGCTTCGTGAACGTCTACTTTTCAATAAGGCAAAATATACTTACAGAATATTATCTCAAAAGGCTCCATGTTACTTATGGCCGTTGTTCAAATATAATGAACGGCATAGTAAGCGTCTAAACATATTACACATCCCTAAACCTAGGATAGACCTTTATAAAACAAGTCTGTCATATTCCGCAGCTCAATTGTGGAACTATCTACCACAGCAAATCAAAAGTACCACTAGTCCATATACATACAATCGGAAACTGTTCGAATATTATCTGAGCACCGATTATATGCCCCCATAGAAGATGAAACATATGTGAAAAATAGCGCTAATTTTTCTTAGATTTGTTACAACTTATACGTTTTACTGTAGTTAGAAATGTGCACATTCCAGTGCTTGTATTGATTATTTTAATGCTATTGCTAACTTTTAATATTACTTGATGTGTGAATGAAATGATGTAAGAATGGAGGGAGACCTCGAAGGGCAGAATGTTAGACGGGCCTGCGTGCCCAATTCTTAACCCTTTAAAAATAAAGTTTGTTCGTTCGTTCGTTCGTTCGTTCGTTCGTGGTTTCATTAGGCAAATGTAAGTCCAGTAGTTTTCCATTACTTACTGCACCTTCGGCTCCCTGATACCACTGTCGAAACCTTCGCAAGGCGTATGGCCCGCAGCTGGGATCGAACCCCGTACCCTTGCATTACGAAGCGTTCGCATCGACTTAGCCACAGTGCCGACCAGCAAGCATATCAAAGTCAAAATGTTGAGTACATGAATCTTTCTTGTAGCAACGTGCGGATGTGAGTCGTGGACTCTGTAGCAGTCATGAAGAACGAAAGATTCTGTCTTTACCACAGACCAGGAGATGGAGACATACTGACATCCTAAAATTTCTTAACATCAAAGGCAATTGGCTCGTAAACAACATATATTTTATTTTGGACAAATCAAATGCAACGGTGGATTGGAAAGAACAGTATCCGAGGGCACGGTTTTTTGAGGTTTTGAGATTTTGAACAGCTGATCAACATCATTGTACACGGGTGTAACCCATAAGTGCTCCGTTCTTCTTCTAACTTAAGTCTGCGTCCGAACAAGCTCAGCACAGTGCACAGGTTTTGTAGCACCGGCGAGGATCCTGAAATACTTTGGGTAGATTTTAACTCTAAATTTTGTCCGGGCAGCGCCGTTAGACTACTTTTTTTCGATTTCCAACTGCCAAGGGATTTGTTACATGGGCGCCCGATCTCACTACCCAGAGACAAGAGGCAATTGCTAGATGTCCAAGTCCACGTGAAAAAATCCCAGCCCTGGCGGGAATTGAACCCGTAACTCTAGCACTCGAGGCGGGCTGACTTAAAGAAGAAGAACTATGAACTCAACATATTTAAAGCGCTGTAAACAGTCTTTTACTCCGATAGAAATTAAACACATGCAGTCACGTTAATGATAAATGATGGGAAAATTTCCTTTACTCTTAAACAAACTAAACACGTAAACACAATGGAACCTTCATGAAAAGGTTGATAGCCAACTCATATATTAACTAAACACGTAAACACAGTGAAACCTACATCAGAAGGTTGATAGCCAACTCATTTACAAACTAAACACGTAAACACAGTGAAACCTAACCAGAGAAGGTTGATAGCCAACTCATATATTAACTAAACATGTAAACACAGTTAAACCTACCGGAGAAGGTTGATAGCCAACTCGTATATTAACTAAACATGTAAACACAGTGAAACCTACATGAGAAGGTTGATAGCCAACTCATATACAAACTAAACACGTAAACACAGTGCAAGGAACCAAGTTAGAGGAGCGGGTTCAGAGGATAGCCCAGGACACCAATGACACTTTGGGTAGAAAGAGCGCCAGGTAGGAGATCTGGCTATGATTGAGTTTCATTCAGGCAGGCTGTGTTGGGAGCGACGTTCTCTATAGGACCTGATGAGGGAGATCACATGTAAAACAGGCAGAGTTGCATCGTGAGAACTTATACACGGTAGCCTAAGACGGTGGCACAAAGAATTGGACTGATCGAGAACAACAAGCACTGAGATCTTTGGGAAGACTTGACCTTTGCAATCTGGCAAGGAACATGGTGATTATGCACGCTGGGTACTTACTCGTTTTGTTGCATTTTACAGTCAAGTATAGCTTTTCTTTGGCTTTCAAAATCGTCATTCAAAGGGTTAGAACTGTCCTTCTGACAAACCCGGCTGTTTTGAGAAATTTCGTCCGTATCGGACTTTCGGAATTACCCAATTCTTTTCAGTAAATTTACAGTTTAAACTTAACCAAGAATAAGAAAACAAAAAACACAAACACTACTTGTTCTGGCTGTATTTACTAAAACATTCTGGACTTTGTTGTGAAAAAAAGGGGAGGGGGGAGGAAGTATATAAAAGAAGACTGGATAAAACAGTACCATTTATTTTCCTTTATGTTTGTTTATACTTCTGCTCGGCGCGCTAGCTAAGTTAGTTAAACCAGCTGGGCGGCGACCGGGTGACAAACTCCTTGTGGTCCGAATTCACGCTCAGGGCTAGACCAAAAAAAAGCTACAAATTTCCTAGATTTACGGTATCTGTCATAGAATCAAGGCCGAAGGGTTGCGATATATAAAGTACCGAGCCAAAGGGTGTAATTTACAACTCATAGTTTCTGGATACTTAACCCCCCAAAAAAGTCTTTTTTGCTAGTCGAGTGTTCACTTCATGTGTTTTCAGTATTAGCTCTGTGTCAATCACCTCTTGGTCAGCTCAGACTGATAGAAATCACGTTTGAACACAGGCAAACAGGCATTTCCTGTTGGCGGATTTCTACTTTCTGTACACAGCGCAGAGACAGAGCTTCTTTGGGAGTTACTAGGGGATCTTTTCGACGCTCAACTCTTACGGGAAAGGCGAGATAGATGTACAAGTATTTACTGATACCTTCGAAACTGTCTCTTCGCATGCTGCTGAACATGGGGCGCTTATGGGCGTTCCCCGAGTGCTGTGGTGTCGATTCTTAATTCTTCTTCTTCTTTTTCTTTGCGTTCGGTTTCATATGCTTAGATCAGACCACCAGGTGGGTTGCCTCTATGAACTCGAATGTCAGCAGCATGTCCTGCATGGTTCCCCATAGCTTGCTCTGCACACTTTGCTCTTGAGGCCAGGTGTCTTTTCGAAGTTTCAGGTAGAGTGGGCAGGTCTGCAGAATGAGCTGAGGTGTTTGTGGTCCTGTTTGACAGGCACTGGGGGGGAAGGGGGGGGGGGCTGAAGAATCTTTATTTTATGCATGTGGTAGTTGAGCCTGCAGTGTCCTGTTCGTAGATGGAAAATTGTTGTATGTTGCTTTCTGTTGAGTCTGCTAATGGGGTCTTGTGGATGTTTACTGTTAGTTTATTCTCTCCACAATCCCTTGAATTTTCCTTTGATAAGTGTTCTGATTTCTGGTAATGACAATAAATGGGCGTGTTGTTTCTCCTTTGTTCCATTTTTTACAAGTCTATCTGCTAACTCATTTCCAGGTATGCCGCAGTGAGCCGGGATCCACTTGAGAACGACTTGATTGTTTTCTGTGAGTCTGTTTAGCTGACGGGTCAGTTCTCTTTCTATGTTGTCTCGTGGATCCCTATGAGTCGCCTGGAGGACTGACACGCAGTCACAAAGGAAAACAATTTTGCTGTTTTTAATTATTTTTTCCTCGAGCACTTTAGCTGAATCAATAATTGCTTGCTGCTCTGCTCTGAAATTTGTTGAGAGTCTTCCGGAAGCGCATGACGTTTCCACTGTGGTCCCATCTTGCATGATGACCGATCCAGCTCCTCCATTTTTGTCTGCTCCCTCCAATGATCCATCGGTGTATACGTGTGTCCATTCGGGTTTTAACATAACATGAAACATTTTGATGACAGAAGACGCGCCAGAGGTACACAATGCTGTATGTTAGTGGGCAATATCAAGAGATAGTCAGGCGTACGATATTAACCATATCCAGTAGGAAAATGGAGATTGCAGGGGTTGATGCTGCGTTCCGATGGATGGAGAAAATTTCAACCACACATAATATAGAATGGAAAGAAAACAATACTAATTAAATAAAATATAAACATATATATATATATATATATATATATATATATATATATATATATATATATATATATATATATATATATATATATATATATCAGCTATAACCCAGCTAGGTTACTGTTGTTTAAATTATTACTAGTTTTTAGTTAGGTTTTTTTTTTTTTTTTTTTAGAATGGAATAGGTAGCAAGCAGCAAACCAGAATTGACAGGTTGTGACTGTCACTTAGATATTTTGTCCGGGTGTGTAGGCGTGTTTTGGGAATGAACATGCAGACAGGTTGGCTGGATTGGCCCGCACTTGGGGCTGTACTGTAACTACACAAGTCAGAAGGGTTCTCAATATAACAATAGGATATAAGATCAGGAATGAGGAAATCCGAAGGAAAATGTGAGTAGTGGTAGCTCTGGATTTAATTAAAAGACAACAGGTGAAATGGTTTGGTCATATAACGCGGATGTCAACAGCAGTATACAACAACAAGCAATGGGGTAAAGAACCGGCGGGAAGTGAAGGAGAGGCCGGTCATGCAAACCATGCATAGAGAGAATTTTTAAAAAAGTTTCTAGGAATTTCAGTTTAGGAAGCGCACAAACTAGCACTTTCAAGTAAATTATACTTCACCTGGACACCGCAAGGTACAAGAAGATCGAGATGAGATGAGATGAGATTAGATGAGATGAGGGGCCCTTTATAACCGTCCGTTTGAAAGGAATATCTGAGGTATTTACCAGAGGGATTCTATCCGAGTAATGACGCCCTGCACTCTGCGTCAAAGGGTGCTAATCACTCAGTATGCCATCCTATCTGGTTTCAATTTCACTCACTCACATCCTTACCTGTTTGCCGTTTGGACGGTTTCAATCTTGACTTAGCTAACGCACACAGTAGTTCTTCTCAAAGTCGATGCCGCGTGCCGTTGGTAGTCATCCCCAACCTTCTGTCTCATGTATATTCAATCAACTCTGAAACATATGATCTTCCATAGTCCATGCCGTGTGGCGTTGGTAATCATCCACAACCTTCTGTCTCGTGTACATTGAATCAACTGAAACAGATGATCTTCCATAGTCCATGCAGCGTGGCGTTGGTAGTCATGTGTATCCACAACCTTCTGTCTCGTGTACATTCAATCAACTCTTAAACACATATCTTCCATAGTCCATGCCGTGTGACGTTGGTAGTCATTTGTGTCCACAACCTTCTGTCTCGTGTACATTCAATCAACTTTGACACCATAGATGACCCTTCCCGCCATGATGTCAAACTCTTCAGCATCTTTTCTCTTGGTCTCCCTCTGCCTCTTCTCCCCTCCAGCTTTTCTACTGTCGCAATGTACTCCAGTCTTTACAGTCCTATAAGACACCTTTTTATATAGGTTTCCCCTAGGTTCAAATGTTTGGCGGGCTTCTACATGCGGGTTCAACAATGACCGGCTCCAGTCAGTTGGAGTCGGTCGAGGTTTGACACACCATGAGATAATACACTCTCGGATCGGCTGGCAGACCAACAGGGCCATCCCGTATACCCCCTTCAACCTCAGACAAATATACAATATCTAATTCGGTAATCTGGTAATCGTAGTTTCAGCTTTCTTCATAGCAAACGGATCACCCTATAGTTGCTCCGTTCCTGTGCCAACGAAAAACACATAAAATTTGTATCATAGTTCAAATGAAATGGGCAGCTCACAGTGTTACGCCATGCACTCAACTCAGAACCTGGGCAACGAAACTATATCCTTCCAGTCTACAAATGGAGCAAAAATGCAACGGCCACCGTCAGGCAGAAGCAAAAAAATTTACCACGGCTAAATAAAGTGGCCGTGCCTAGCGTCCATTTTGACCTGAAGCATGTTATTTTATTTCATGTTTTCACAATTGACGTCACTGCACATTAGGCATTCCCATGCGTGCCCAGTCCTCCGATGTAGCAGCCACTCCAAAGTACTTCAACTAATTGTTCCCATGAGAAGCTGGTTATATTGTCTCCTATCTCGGCCTCGAAGACGACAAAGACGTGCTTCACCAGGCTTTACTCACATGTCACGCAATCGTGTTAGTGTCAGGGATTCCTCATTAACCACTAGCCCAGTTCGTACAGCGTTGACGATATCTGCTCTGTCCATGCTTTTCCCCGCAATCCTTAGTGTTGTGCTTGCCAGCTGGTCCGCTAGCTCATTTCCCTTTACATTTCCCTACATGACCCGGTGTGTAGATCCAGGTTACGGAGGTTAAGTGCGATTTTCGAATGCTTTCTACCTATTCAGAGGGCATACCGCCTGTTGCTATCTTCTGAAGCATATTCATGGAGTCTGATACAATTACTGCCTTTGTGGCGGTTTGCTCGGATACCCATGCTAGTGCTCTAGAAGCAGCGGCTGTTTATACGGTCATGCTTGACGTGGTAGTCTTGTAAGCGCGGCTGTCCTCCTGTATTGTTTTTCTCCTTCTTTGCGCTGTGTATGCCCATGCTGACCTTGATCCGCGCTTCACGGATCCATCTGTGAAGATAAAGATATATTCTGGGTCTGAATGCTGATCTATCAGTTCCCTTACTTCTGTGTCTACGGCCGCAGGAATCTCATCCCGGGAGTACCTTCCGAGTGTGACGACAACCTTAGAGATGCCATGCATGTCTACTGGTGTACTCGTCCATTCTTTTCCATGAATGATCACGTCCAGGTCACATACCTGCTTGATTAAATCCTCAGCCTTTGCCATCCAAGAGCGGACTGTTTTGAGACGCGCTCCTCTCGTGTCGTGTTTAGCTTTGTGCTATGGGTGGTTAACGTCTGCTGATACCCTCATGTAAGCCTTGACTTGTGCCACTTTGTATCTGCTAGTCATCGTCGGCAGACCCAGGACATATCGCATGGCGTTGCAGGAGGTGTCTTTTGTACAGCCGAGTATGAGTCTCATTGCCTCATTTTGTACTCGGTCCAGTCTTTCTAGCTGGGTTTTGCTGACAGTGAAGAGGCCGAGACCATAGTCAATTACGCTAAGCACAAGCCCTTGATAGAGAAGGAATAGTAAGCGTTGTTCAATATCATCTGCTGCTAGCACCCTGAGTTGATGTGGATATACACGAGATATCTGATAACCGGGGCGTCAGTAACAGCTATACCAGCTTAGTGAAACCTGCGGTCCTATGCGGGTACGTGTCAGTTATTGTATAGCAGGTTTCCCCGAGTGTTTTCCGGGGCCCTATTATATGGAAAACAAGAATAGGCCCACTGCCAAACGCATGTCGTAAGAGTCGATTGACTGGGTGCTTCCTTCGAAGTCGGGGTGCGTCTGCCTGAGAGACAAAAAACACAAATGAGTCAGATTTGTAAAACGGATTCACACGCAACACTCAGGTTCTGAAACAGGACTGCAGTCCAGCAGTGGACGAACAACCAGAACTTTCTGCCGGAGTTTACAGCCAGTGAAGACGAAGTAGAAGAATAAGAGTAGCAGATTTATTAGACATAAAGCGCTCTTCTTATTCTTTAGCATTCCGAGCCCTTGAGGCGGCGTCTATGGCTCAGGCGTTTCGTGGTGCTGGGCTCGATTCCACCACAGGCGATTTGACAGCAGACTTTCTGGTGCTGCTTTCAACAGTAATATAGAGAGCTGACCGTTTAGAAAGCACTGGCAAACTACAGAACGTAAAATTTGGCTAGAAAAACCCCAACAGCCCAAAAATTATGTAGTCGGTTTTATAACTTCTTGTAAATGATACTACAGCTCAAAAGTGCATTCAAAACATGTGCAAAAACATTTATTCTAAAATGTAATAAACCTTTTAAGTGCACTGAATGAACCAACCTACAACACGGGACAAGATTTGACATAACGAAGAACGTCCTACGGCTGTTTACCTGTCCCCTTTCATCTCAACCCCTGAAATACTTCGACCTACTTGCATCAGCTAGTGATGAAATTTCCCTCCTATTTTTAGCCCCCACGTTTCGTCAGAATCCACACGGAAAATATCAAGGATTTAAAGTCCATGATCGTATTTAAGTTAGTGAATTCGCATGGTTTTCACGTCAGAAATTTGGATACTTACGAAAGCTTTCCACCAACTTAGAGGTGGTGTGTTTGTTTTGCTTGAACGATTTCAAGAAAGCTAGTGTTTGTAATTACGTGCTCATGCCGACTGTCCCTCGAGTCGTGGTGTTATTTATTCACACAGCTGATCGTTTTATCCAGGCCTGAGTTTGGGTCATTATACCCACGCGTTTAACAACACAACTGCTGCTGCTAAGCCACCTACAATTGGCTCTAACATTATTCTGTGATACCCCGATATCTTCTATAAGCAGCGATTAAAGTAGTGATTTATTTAAATATACAGTTGTGACTGAATCAGCCGACCACTACCAGACTATCAATGACTATGTCTATGTCAGTAGTTTCAAACGTGAGAGGGGCTGTTATATGCAGAAGCAAATGTAGTTCACTAATTTCATTGATCGTTTCGCCTGCTACCACTACTAAAGCTTTCTCTACTGCTGCTCCAGCAAACTGGGGATGTCTGTCAACACAACGGCCTCTAGTTTCACCACAGTACGGTCAGAATGTCTTTCTTCAGGCGAGTAACAATTTTATGTCAATCAATACCTAGGACGGTAGGTAGTGGTGATTTTCCCATTCAACTCTCAGTGAATAACTGGGGTATATGAGTCTATTGTATTTTCAGTGTATACATTTTCTAGTTTTTGTACTATCAAGTATTATAGTTATACAATACGATTTCTCTAGTCATTCGTGCCCATTGTATTTTAGTTTATTACTGTATGCTTACTCAAAATACTTACTTTTTCTTTTTTTAATTTTATATATTATAATTATGATTTCATTTATATATATATATATATTCTTTTTTTTTTGCCAGCTTATTCTTAGTCCTCTTCCTTTCTTCTTCTGCTGCTGCAGCAATTTCTCCTCCTTTTTCTTTCTGTCCTTCTGTGTGCCCTTAAAATGACAGCACATTGTTATATGGTTTACAGCTAGGCTGTGTATCTGCACCTTTCAGTGATGGGTTTAGTCATAAGCTAAATAAGCTATAACTCAGGGCTTCACAATCTGCAGAGGCTTCAAAAGCTGTTTTTTTACAAATGCAGTTTTGTTTTAATTAATAAATTTTAATGCGATTTTATTTTAATATATTTTTAATTTATACAAATGTTATAAGTTGTAACTCAGAGCTTTTAGAGGATTGTATAATATATAATTTGTAGCATAATTATTTTAAAATACTGTCCAATTCAGATTTTGGGTTGTGGTTTCTTGCACTAAGAATATTTTGATCACATTCATTTGTGTGCGCCTTAAAGTAGTTGGTAAATTTCACCCCACTAGGACATAACACAGCAATATACACCCGGTGACACAAAGTGCCTCTATGCGGACGAGGATCACTCGTGGAGAGGTTCCTGAAACTCCGTTCAACCATAAGGCCATATTTAGGCCTGGCTATATTTAGGACCCCGACATCAGCCAGGGTGTGGCTTCAAAAGGGGATGACTTATGAGTATGACAGTGTGCTTGAAAACAGTAGATTCCTCACTACTGAATTTATGCTGTCAAATAATTGTCAAACTTGATTTTATTATCATCCTTGGATTTTTCAGCATTTAACAAGCATATGCACAAGCTTTTTCTAAGTAGTTCACCATTGTGCCTGTGTGGGCTGTATGTGCGGATTACAGAGAACATGTCCTGCAAGCATGTCGCTTGTACAGCGCATTAAGGAGTGAATACTGGCCCACTGAGTCAACACTGCACTCAAAGCTATATGGAACTCTTCAAAACAGTCAATTTTTTCACATGAACTTGTCTGTCAGTGTAAATCAGACAACAAACACAAGAAGAAGGATATTTTAGCTTATAAAATAAATACAACACTGACAGACAGTAGTCTGAACTAACAGAGAAGATGAATGTCTTCTCCCAATGAAAGTGATAATTATTAATTCCAGATCTTTCTTTCTCTTGGGCAATTCATGTAGTGGTTTGTTGAAAATTAAACAGTATTGCTTATTGTCCCTTTATGTAATTATTATTATTATTATTCCTGGTTCTTTATTAATATCCTACCCCCAGATGACTTCACAGGATGGTCCAACATTTTAGAGGATGGTAGGACTGGGTTTTCCTTCTTTCTGATGCTTCTAGTGACCCCAAAACACCTTGAACTTGCCCTAACATTAACCCACCTACGTCCCACGAGAGAGTGCAGCCTAGGTCCCACGACTGCATGCAGCCAATGTCCCATGACTGCATGCAGCCTATCTACCACCTCCTGAAATATTAGACTGTCCCGTGACCTGTTGATTTCCCCTGTTCAGGGTAGGATATTAATAAAGCACCAATTCTTCTTTTTCTTTTCTTTCTTTTTACCTTCTTCTTATTATTATTTTTCTCCTTTTCCTTCTACTTTTTCTTCTTCTCCTCCTCCATTCTCTTTCTTTTTCATTCTCTTCTTCATCTACTTCTGCTGCTGCTCCTCCTCATCCTGTTTCTTTCTCTCCTTCTGTGTTTGCCCTTAAAAGGACAGTTAGGCCATTGTTTTATGGTTTATAACTAGGCTTTTGGTGGTCCAATGCATCTAATTGCAGTGAATCCTCAATTAGTTAACTTTTAAAACAGGCTTAAGGAGCAGTGGGCCTATCCCCTCCCCCCCCCCCCCCCCCCCCCTTTCCTCCTTTTTCTCCCAGGAAGTTCCCGACAACCCTATACAAAAGGTACATATATATATATAATCTTGTCACTTACTAGCTGCTTATCTATTTGTGAACAGAAAAGAAATCTGGCAGATGAAAACAAAATCAAACTGACAGAGGAGAAATTACCTCAGAAAAATGCTGTCACATTACCTGACCCCTCAGATGTTGAACATTTCAAGTAAGTTGTCAAACTGTAATATGTCTGACTTTAACAGACTGTCCAATTTATAAATGTAATAAATTTGTATCTAACAGACTATATTGAATCACTGTAATCAGTGGTACTTTGATAGTATACAATCATATCTCATCCATTGGCTTCAAGATTTGGTAGGGAAATCCCAAGAACATCCCATAGAATAGGGGGGTTAGGCTTAGTAGCAGTCACTATTCATTTAACACCCCATCAGTAATAATATGGTACTCTCCAGGGAAACCCCTAGGGATCCCTAGGCATTCCCTATGAAATCTTGAAGCTGACTAGATGCGGTGATGTAAATTAGAGTACCTAATCAGTTTCTTTTGGTAAGACCAGCTTATGAATTTCATAAGTCTGTCTCTTCCCCAACTGTTAAATATATTTGACTAGTCATTCCCTACAAGATTGTCTGTATTTATAAATTATCTAACTCTGCTCTCTCCATCATCTTGTCTGTTTTATAAATTTAAATATTCTGTTTTTATATGGTTATCTGTTTTAACAATTTAGTGTTAAAAACTCACTTTATAACTATATTATACAATCCTATCATCTCTTGTATGAATATTGTCACAATCAGTCCTTAAATTTAATAATTAATTTTTGTTTCAGTAACTCTTTGAGTCCCAGGGGATTTAGCATCAGAGGCCCAAGGGGTGGTCAAAAGAGATGTAAAATCAGCGCATTGTGCGTTTATTGGATCTCTAAGTCGGAACCTATGAACGTTGGATGTGTTCCTTGGGACTCAAAGAGCTAAGGAGGGTAACTAGATGTCATATTTTTGTTGCACTGCACAAGTAACATGCCTCCATGGTAGACCAAGCCATAAAAAGTGGGTACCAGGTAATGTCCTAGAAAATAAAGGCAGCCAGCGCGATGCTGATCACAACTATCATCAAGTGCTACATCTGTGTTTACACTGAATTCATTGAAGTACACTTTAGTACTGGCACTTTTTTTTTAAAATTATGTTTAGTTGTAATATATATATATATATATACAAATATTTATATATACATATATATTTATTTATATATTTATATATATACATATATATATATATATATATATATATATATATATATATATATATATATATATATATATATATATATGTATATATATATATATATATATATATATATGTGTATGTACACACACACACACTGTGTGTCCGTAAAGTCCTGATGCAGGTTTAAGGTTATGGACGTCAAAAGTTCACCATGACTTTACGGACACAGTGTATAAATACACACACACACACAAATATATATATATATATAGTTTGCAGCTTACTTACATGCTATATAAATTCTATGTACATTATAAATTTTTTTACGAGCTGATATGTTACTTAATTTTATGAACTATATCATGCTACACACTATTGGAAGTATCTTAATTTTGAACAATCTTTATTAAACATTTATTACTAGTTAATGTTTATTAGTTAACTGTAAGTGTACCTGTTAAAACTTCACAAGCAGTCATATAACTCTAAACCCATATTGTCATCTTTATATTTCATTCTGGTCATTAAGTGTTGTGGGGAGGAACTGGTTGTGGTCCAGTATGCAATAGGCAGCACTGGCTATTGTCATTCCATGTGGATTTAGAAGGTCTTTAATGTCATTCCATGTGGATTTAGAAGGTCTTTGTCATTCCATGTGGATTTAAAAGGTCTTTAATGTCATTCCATTTGAATTTAGGTCTTTAATGTCACTCCATGTTGATTTAGAAGGTCTTTGTCATTCCATGTGAATTTAGGTCTTTAATGTCATTCCATGTTGATTTAGAAGGTCTTTAATGTCATTCCATGTGGATTTAGAAGGTCTTTAATGTCATTCCATGTTGATTGAGAAGGTCTTTAATGTCATTCCATGTGGATTTAGAAGGTCTTTGTCATTCCATGTGGATTCAAAAGGTCTTTAATGTCATTCCATGTGGATTTAAAAGGTCTTTAATGTCATTCATTCCATGGGGATTTAGAAGGTTTTTAATATATTTTCGTTTGGATTTAAAATTAAAAGGTCTTTAATGTCATTCCATGTGGATTTAAAATTAAAAGGTCTTTAATGTCATTCCATGTTGATTTAAAAGGTCTTTAATGACATTCTATGTTGATTTAGGTCTTTAATGTCATTCCATGTGGATTTAGAAGGTCTTTGTCATTCCATGTGGATTCAAAAGGTCTTTAATGTCATTCCATGTGGATTTAAAAGGTCTTTAATGTCATTCATTCCATGGGGATTTAGAAGGTTTTTAATATCTTTTCATGTGGATTTAAAATTATAAGGTCTTTAATGTCATTCCATGTGGATTTAAAATTAAAAGGTCTTTAATGTCATACCATGTTGATTTACAAGGTCTTTAATGACATTCCATGTTGATTTAGAAGGTCTTTAATGTCATTCCATGTGGATTTAGGTCTTTAATGTCATTCCATGTGGATTTAGAAGGTCTTTGTCATTCCATGTGGATTTAAAAGGTCTTTAATGTCATTCATTCCATGGGGATTTAGGTTTTTAATATCTTTTCGTGTGGATTTAAAATTAAAAGGTCTTTAATGTCATTCCATGTTGATTTAGAAGGTCTTTAATGACATTCCATGTGGATTTAAAAGGTCTTTAATGTCATTCCATGTTGATTTAGACGGTCTTTAATGTCATTACATGTTGATTTAGAAGGTCTTTAATGACATTCCATGTGGATTTAGAATGTCTTTAATGACATTCCATGTGTATTTAGAAGGTCTTTGTCATTCCATGTGGATTCAAAAGGTCTTTAATGTCATTCCATGTGGATTTAGAAGGTCTTTAATGACATTCCATGTGGATTTAGAAGGTCTTTAATGTCATTCATTCCATGGGGATTTAAAAGGTCTTTAATGACATTCCATGTTGATTTAGAAGGTCTTTAATGACATTCCATGTGGATTTAGAAGGTCTTTAATGTCATTCCATGTGGATTCAAAAGGTCTTTAATGTCATTCATTCCATGGGGATTTAAAAGGTCTTTAATGTCATTCATTCCATGGGAATTTAGGTTTTGAATATCTTTTCGTGTGGATTTAAAAGGTCTTTAATGTCATTCTATGTGGATTTAAAAGGTCTTTAATGTCATTCCATGTGGATTTAAAAGGTCTTTAATATCATTCCATGTGGATTCAGAAGGTCTTTAATATCATTCCATGTGGATTCAGAAGGTCTTTAATGTCATTCCAACTTCTCTTTGAGCACCCGGTTCTTTCAGATTAGATTTTTTTTTAGGTTTAGCGCCTGTCTTCATTGTGGTGGCTGCATTCTAACTAAATTTTTGACTGACTTAATGTTTAATTTGGTCTCAGATTTTTAAGTTGGCGGCTGTCATCTAATCTAATAGATTTTGTGTGTGTGTGTGTGGTTACAAATGATTTATTGTCCAAGTCTGACACTGTGCTAACAGTGTTGGTATGAAAATGCTGTTTAAAACCTGTTTTTGGCAGTGATACTTATGTTTGGGTGTCGTAATATTGGTGTCAGTTCGCTTATAAATATACTGGCTCTGTGAACTTTTTTTTTTAATTCCTGATCTTTTCTGTACTTTACCATTAGTGAGCAAAAATCTTCTGTATCTAAAAAATGTTCCTCCCAATTGAATCCAATGTTGCCAGGTAGCGACACATTTTACCCAATACCTGAAATATTGCCTCTTTTGTTGAGTGGCGAGAAAACTTGAATTATGATTTAGACACTGGAAATTAGATATCAGTTTCAAGTATAATGTGCACTTAAATTTTTAAAGTAATTTCTAAAAGAGAAAAAAGTGTGCCTTTGCGTAGAAAAAATATGGTATGTGTTTCTTTAACTTTCCAATGTCATCATCATCATCTGGCTGTGCTGTTTATGCATTACATAATGCTTGCAGGTTGTTGTTTTTTTTGGTTTCTTCTATCTTATGCGGTCTTGTTGATATTATGGATGGAATTCTATCAAGTACCTTTTTGTCTCTCTCATAAATGTTCTTCACATGCTTTTTCTTGGACATCTTTCGTTCCTCAGTCCATGTGTTTCCCACTTCAGTGCCTGTTAGGTAGTTCTCTGTCTGCTTCCCTACAGGATGCGTCCAGTATATCACCATCTTCTTTGTCTCTGTGGTAACTGTTTTATAATTTTGCCACTGTTGGAATCAGCTGTTGTGTATACTTTTTTTAGATTTCTTACCTTTCTTATTTATTCCATGTATTGTTCATTAATTGCCTCAAGCATTTGTTTTAAATACTTTAACTTTTGTTCTATATCTTTAGTTGTTCCCCATTGTTCACTGGCATATGTTAAATCCATATTTTTTTTTCTTTTCATAATCGTATAAGAACTACATAATGTTTTCAGGTAACTTACTTAAATGCTTATTTTTACTTGCCTTTCCAGGATAGAAAAATTTAGTGCTTCGGAAACAATTTTACAGAATACTATGAAGGAAGTGCCACCAATTGGAACTTATGTCTTACCACATCCAATATGGTAGGTTGTTTAAAACTTTTGATTATAAGTATACTTTTCTCAGTACCGTTCTCCACACATTTTTTTCTTTTAATTTGTCGCAAGCAACTTGTGATATGTGAATATCTACTCCCCAATGAATTCTGTTTACACATGTGTATTTCATATTGTACTTTTGCTGTTCACAGTGGTCAGAAAATGCATCAATACACCTTATGTTTAGGAAATCGGTCATTTACTTTACTATATCACATTCTTGATATGATAGCAATCTTTGGCTGGGCAATACTGAAATTTTTGTGGTTAAAAAAAAATTAATAATTGATATTATTGTGTGCAATAATTCTGACTTTGTATATTTAACTCTGCTTTGTTAAAAATTATTATCTTAATTTATTTTTTATATTCATATCATTGTGAAACTTCCAATCTAGATTTAAGAACCACATTGAACCTATTAGGCGATGATTTAAAAAAAAAAAAGAAACTCACTTAGTGAATGAATTAGATTACTAATGAAGCCAACGCTGATGAAAGAGGTCAAAAATTCCAGACTTGTTACCTTTTATAACATTAAAATGACTGCAAATGATAGAATGGAACGAAGAATCAGCTGTGTGCCCAGTATGGCTGTGAGCCCAGTATGGCTGTGAGCCCAGTATGGCTGTGAGCCCAGTATGGCTGTGAGCCCAGTATGGCTGTGAGCCCAGTATGGCTGTGAGCCCAGTATGGCTGTGAGCCCAGTATGGCTGTGAGCCCAGTATGGCTGTGATCCCAGTATGGCTGTGATCCCAGTATGGCTGTAAGTCACTGGACAGGATAATAATGATTATAATGATCTCTGAACATATTTCCTGTCCTAACAGAAACGATAATAAAAATATTTTTTTTTTGGTTTAAACTGTAGGACAGAGGACCAAGTGAACAATGTACACATAACGCACAAACCACCAGCAGGATTTGTGGACAAGGTAAATTGAATGGTCTATCTTTATTCATCTGGAACAGCAGGGTAGTAAAGCTGTGACCATGGGCTTAATTAAGATCACCTAGAAGATAACTGAATTTTGCTGTTTTCTCAAGGGGTACTGCACCTACTGCCATTTTAGGGCGTACTAGAGGTAGTCAGCAGTTCCTGTGGTGAAGGGTCTAGGCTCGCGCTGCGGATTGAAAGGTAGTGGGTTTGCTCCCTGGCGGAGCCGGACTTTTTTCACAAAAAAAAACCTTAGCTGCCAGATCGACCGAGCCTTGAGTGGGTACCGGATGAAGTCCCGGGAAGTAAAGGCGGCTGGCGTGATGCTGACTACATCACTCATCTTCTGCTGATTGGTTTATAAAAATATAGGTCTTGCCCTATATGCCTAAAGGCGCGGAAAAGGGTCCTTAATTTTTTTTTTTTTTTTTTTATAGGTTGTTATTGCAATCATTAGTAATTTCATCATAGATATCCTTAGATAACTTCTTGGGTGGGTTAAAGTTAGGATATTCCCTGTGTGTGTTCTCAGACCCCATTTGTGCTGTGGGGAAAGGGGGGGGGGGGGTGGGGAATAGACCAACTGCTTCCAAACAAGTGTGTATTGAAAGTTGACTAATTAGAAGTGTTTCCTTTGAAGTTCGAGTGTGAGTTGAGGAACCAAAAATCTGCTTACAAATAAGCCAGATCTGTAAAACAGATTAGCATGCAAAGCTCAAGTTATGAAGCAGGACTAAGGTCCAGAAGTGGACAGAAAAACCAAAACTTTCCACCAGAATTTATAAGTCTCTGTGCGCAATGAAGAAGAATTGGGATAAACAGGATTTTTATAATATCAAGTATGGGATATTTATGTATGTTTTATTACTTTTAAAAAAATTTCATATTGAACAGACTTTGGGTGAGGGGGGGGGGGGGGGGTGTTGTAATTTCAAAATGTCACAAGTGTAACACATTAAAACAGACCATACTAATTCAACTGCCGCACAACATACACATATATTACATCAAAGTGACCAGGGATTGTTGAGGAATTCTATTAGAATTCTGTTATAACAATAAATTGTGTGTTGGTAATTAATTATTAGTAAATAAACAGATGGTAGTTTAGAGAAATTAATAAAAAGAAATAATAATTTTTTTTCCTACTTACCACCATGGCCACTCAAGGAAAACCAATAAAATATATACAAAATGGATCATAAATGAACATGACATTTATATAAATAAAATTGTAACGCAATATGTCCATTAAAGCTCGTTCCAAAGAAACTTTCAGAACATCATAGCAAAGCAGCATTAGTATATACACCTGAGAAAAAAAATTTTACTTTATATGACACATCTTATAGCCTATTCTCCCTCCCCCCCCCCCCCCCCCCCCCCCCCCCCCCCCCCTCCCCCCCCCCCCCCCCCCCCCCTCACAGGAAAGCACACTAAACCTGGTAGTGAAAAATGTTGTCTTTTTCACTAAAATTGAATCCTTTTGTACCAGCTGAGTTTGTTATCATCGTAGGCTTTGCGTGAGGTATGTATCAGAACAATCCCTCATCAAAGTTTGACTCTGTCAATGACTTAAACAAATCAGCTTAAACAAATCAAATTTTTTTTTGGTCTAGTTTCAGATACATCTGATAAACGTGTGTTTTACTTAAATATGATGCTTCTAAAGTCATAAATCTTGTAAGTCTGCTCGGGGGCCATATTGTTTTTACACAGACACCTAGTACTACATTTTATGCTTTTAGCCATGTTTTCGAATAAGCCTAATGGTCAACACATGTGACATCGAACTCGAAGAACAGGAAATACCATTCAAAACTGCTGGTTTTTGTTGTTATATTGGCCAATTAAAAAACCTGAATGAGTCACATGCTGATTAGCTCCTGGGTAGTAACCAGTTAGTGAGTGATGGGTTTCTTGGGGCTCAAAGAGTTCAGATTGTAAGATTAGCATTGAGTTAGGTATAAATGTACTTTTTATATATTTGTGGTTAATAAAGTTTGTTTACCTGTCTATTGATGTTATGTTATCATTATTGTCTTGTTATGCTGCTATACATCACATATGTGATTCTCAACGCAGTGCACAAACTCTTCCCCTTCTAGGAAAGAAGATTCTCAGTGCACATTTTCCTTCTTCTACAGTTATGGTCAACACCTGTGAAATCCCTTCTCCAGTAGGAGATTCTCAGTGCACAATGCCAATCTTCTACAGTAGGAGATTCTCAGTGCACAATGCCAATCTTCTACAGTAGGAGATTCTCAGTGCACAATGCCAATCTTCTACAGTAGGGGATTCTCAGTGCACAATGCCAATCTTCTACAGTAGGAGATTCTCAGTGCACAATGCCAATCTTCTACAGTAGGAGATTCCCAGTGCACTTTTCCCTTCTTCTACAATATCAGATTCACAGCTCAGTGCCCAATTTCTCCTTCTTCACTCTGAGATTCTCAGCATGAAGACAACTGCCCAGGTCTGAGCTCCATTTTTTGCTTACCAAAATACACAAGGATTTGAACAACCAAAGAGACAATTGATCCAGGGGGGAGGACAGACTTCCCATACATGTAGCATACAACACTGATCAACCCTACACTGTTTTCACCTACAAATTCACTTTGATGCTGATTATGGAGAGGTTGAATGCTAAGCAGTTTGACATCGTGGTCAGGAAGATCATCTGATCAGAAATGATCAAAAGTACATGAGACAGAAGGCTGTGGATAGACATGACTACCAGCGCCACATATTATGGACTGTAAGAAGTAATTGAATGTCAAGTGCATGCGTGCCTTAGACAGAATCCTATTGCTTTGTGTACTTCATATGTTGATGGGGAAAAAGGGGGGTGGGGGGGTGCTTGTAAAACGAGGGGTTAAGTACATCAATGTTCACTGAAAAAATTTCCTGAGAAAAAATGGGAGATTATATTATCATCCACAAAAGATTTGCAGATACGCATTTCTTGTGATTTTGGTTTATATTTCCATTTGTGAGTTTTTTTCCATTTGTTAGTGGTAACAAAATGTTAGCTAAACAGTATTGCATTTTTGAAGTTCAAAGTAAATGATTGAATCTTTTTATCCTTTGCTTTCTCCTGCAGTTGGCATATGGCAGTGTTCAATTATTGAGAGCCAACTTTGATTTGTTCTCAGGCTTCAAGTTTGGAAAGAGAAATGAGAGAAAATGGTTGAAGTGAGTTTGTACTGTAATTTGAACCTTGTCTGAGATTTAAATGGTTCAGTTATTTTGACGTTCAGTTGACTGGTGTTTAATTTTTAAAATAATATTTATTTATAGAGCCAGTTATAACATATGGCTGTGAATCCTGGACACTTAGTAAACAAGCCAATTTCTTGAGGCCTCAGAGATGTGGTTTTACAGAAAAATCCGTACAATTCCTTCGATAGTCAGAAAGAGGAACCCTGACGTTTTAAAGAAGGCGAGGGCTCAAAGACAACTTATCACAAACATCAGAAAGAGATAGTCATCATTTGTTTGTGGCCAGGTTACGAGAAGAGGGAAACTAAAACATGTTGTAACCACTGGAAAGATCTGTGGAAAAAGAGTCAGGGGAGAACACTGAAATGGTATTTGACAGCTTTTTGTCATGGCATGGAGGGGTGTCAACACACAAACTCATACATGCTGTTGGAGATCTCAGATTGTAGAGAAAGATCCAAAATTGTGGAAACATGATCACCGTTGCATGTTGGCAAGTCATATGATGATGATCTATTTATTCCATCGGGTGCCCCAAATAAAACTTATATGGTTGAATGGGGTTTCTGGAAACTGCTTTTGTTGGATTTTTGTCCAAACAGTGTCTCTTTGCATCAGCTGGGGTTAAGTCCTTGATTTCAAAACATATTTTTGGTTTCAGTTCAATTCCATTTTCCAATGCTATTCTTGTTTTCCCCACAATGGGACCCTAGAACCCACACAAGGAGGAAGAAATATATATTAGATTAAATTTGTAATTCTGTGGTGTGTTTTATTTTTTAATTTTTTTTAATTTAATTTTTTTTTTTTGAAATTTGTACATTCTGTTTAGTCATTCTATACTTTCTAAAATAGTAAATAGTCACTTTGAATGTCTTTGAGTAATTTTTTTTTTTTTAATTGTAAACAAAAACTTATGAAACAAAAGCACTGAGAAAGTTAAAGACACAAATCCCAATTGTTTTGCTACATTTAATATTACGTCATTACATTTATAAACAGAAAATTTACATTATTTTATTTCCTTACAGCCGTATCTGTTTTCTAGAAACTGTGGCAGGAGTTCCTGGCATGGTTGCAGCCATGATGCGTCATATGAGATCTTTACGACGGATGCAGAGAGACCAAGGCTGGATACACACACTTCTAGGTAGGAGTAACTCTACCTTCATTGTATGTTCAACACCTTGGCTGGGGAGAGAGATACAGGGTTATTGCAGTTGTTCTTTTGTTCTCCATGTACACACTTAACCTCTTCTTCTTCCTTTTCTTCGTGGGCTCCAGCTGCAAACTTCAGCAGAAAGTTCCGGTTGTTTATGCATTCCTGGACTTTAGACGTGATCCATAACTTGAGTGTTGCATGCGCATTCATTATACAAATCTTCTGGCTTATTTATATGCAGACTGTTGGTTCCTTGCCTCATAGGCAGGTGCAGGTGCACTTCCACTTTAAAGGAAAATCCCATAACTAGTTACCTCCAGTGACATGCTTGTGTGTGTATGCATGTTTGTGTGTGTGTTTCTGTCTGTCTGCACTGAGTCTGTTTTTTAGTTTCCAAAATAGAGCCATAGGACCCACACAGGAACACACTTAATATTTTTGTAGAGCTTCTATGATCTGATCATTCCATCTTGTTCATGTTTATCACACACCAAACAGGCAACTGCTAAGAATGGCAAAAACTTTAACAATCAAAATCAACAACCACCTCTTTCGTAACCAGACAGAATTTATAGTAAATTTGAAGTTACCCTGGTAGGTCACATGACTACAGTGAATTTCCAGCGAGTGCAGTTGACTAGACAAACCCACGATGCATCAAAAAGAAACTATTTCGGTTGGATTTATTCAGTTTTTTGCCTCATTTTATGTTGATGTAACTCTGAAGTAACACACTTCACTAGATACAGCTCAATATGCCCAGCAATAAATTGAGCAATCTATTGTTTGTGTCCGCTTTATTTAAATGTCTAGATGACCGCTGGTATATCAAGATGAGGCTATATTGAGTTCATCGGGAGAAGAAGCAAACAGAAAATAACCAAACAGGCACTGAAATGAGAATTAAATGGATTAAGGAAATGGGAATGTCCAAGAGAAACCCCAAAATAAACAATGATGAGAGAGGACAAAGATGCTGGACTGGACTCCAGCCTTGATATCAGAAGAATTGCATGGAATAAAGAAGAATGGAGGAACAGACTATAAACCCTGTGATGTAATGGGCACAACAAGTGATGATGATGAATTATTATCATACCTGCATCAGTAAAGAAAATTAATCAGGGAAAGACAAAGATAATGAGAATAAATCAAGTAAATAGTCATGTTGTTTCTCTTAATGGCACCCCACTCCAGGTGGACGTGGTCGTACACCTGTTTGGGCGGTAATGTAGATAAAGATGGGGGAACTAATAGAGATATTTAAATATAAATACAAAAGGCAAGAGGAGCTTTCATAGCACTAGGAATTCATGGAGGTTAAAAAAAAAATTAAAAGTAATTCTAAACTAAAAATTATAAATTCTTAAATCAAATCAGTACTGTTGTGTGAAGGGAAAACATGGAGAACAGCTAAGGTGATTACCATTAAACTACAAACATTTATTAACTGGTGCCTGTGCAGAATAGAATGGTATGATAGAATCACTAATGTAGAGCTTTGGAAGAGAACTAAACAAGTTCCATTAGGCCAAGAAGTGGAGAAAAAATGCTGACATTGGATAGGACACATATTGGGAAAACCTGAGTATAATATAAGTAGAATGTCTTTTCACTGGAACGAGCAGAGGCATAGAAAAAAAGTAGGACCAAAAAACACATGGAGAAGGGAGCTAGAGAGTGACGTTAAACAAATGGGGAGGATGTGGGGGAAAGCTGCATGCGATAGTGAAAGATAGAACGACTTGGCGTGATTTGGTTGAGGGCCTATGCTCCATTGGGGGTTAAAAAAGGCAGAAAATAACAGTAAAGATCTTTCTCAATCTACGCAAGTGTAGTTTGATTTGTAAACATTTCTGGGGAAATGTAATTCACCATGTCGATTTCTCTAATTCTACAGAAGAAGCAGAAAATGAACGAATGCATTTGCTCACAGCTCTCCAGTTAAAAAAGCCTTCATTGCTTTTCCGCTTGAGTGTCATTGGCTCCCAAGGTATGACCTTCACTCATAAGCAGTAACCATTTATTGCTTATGTACATTGGAGTAACCATGGTTACTTATTAATTAATGATTATGAATACTATCTAACATATGATTACTTGATAGATAGATGAGCGTTCTAACAAATGATTACTTGATAGATAGATGAGCGTTCTAACAAATGATTACTTGATAGATAGATGAGCGTTCTAACAAATGATTACTTGATAGATAGATGAGCGTTCTAACATATGATTACTTGATAGATAGATGAGCGTTCTAACAAATGATTACTTGATAGATAGATGAGCGTTCTAACAAATGATTACTTGATAGATAGATGAGCGTTCTAACAAATGATTACTTGATAGATAGATGAGCGTTCTAACAAATGATTACTTGATAGATAGATGAGCGTTCTAACAAATGATTACTTGATAGATAGATGAGCGTTCTAACAAATGATTACTTGATAGATAGATGAGCGTTCTAACAAATGATTACTTGATAGACATATGAGCGTTCTAACAAATGATTACTTGATAGATAGATGAGCGTTCTAACAAATGATTACTTGATAGACAGATGAGCGTTCTAACAAATGATTACTTGATAGATAGATAAGCGTTATAACAAATGATTACTTGATAGACAGATGAGCGTTCTAACAAATGATTACTTGATAGATAGATGAGCGTTCTAACAAATGATTACTTGATAGACAGATGAGCGTTCTAACAAATGATTACTTGATAGATAGATGAGCGTCATGGTGTTCTGGCTAGACGCTAGCCTGTAGATCTGAGTGTCATGGATTCATATCCAAACCGTGCCTTGTGGGAGAGCGTGTACAGTTCAGAGGAGCAGCAGATGGATCACCATAGTCTAGAGATATTGATGCAGTGGGGTGTGATGAGAGGTTCTGGCAGATGGCTCGCTGCTCAGATGGAAGGCAAGACGGGCGTTTAATCAGAATGCTAGTGGCACCATTAGTATCGGAACTTTGCACTGGCTGTCGAAGATGGGGACGGAGCGCTTATTGGAATGCCCTGAGTGCTGTGATGTTGATTCTTAAATCAGATCAATCCAAACAGAGGATGACTAAAAAAAATTCCAGTGTCCTTATCTTCCAGTTAAACCCAGCCTTAAATGGCTGACATGTAAAGTTCTGGAAGTGATTGCGACCGCATGAAATTGACCACATCATCCATCAGATGCCAGTTGGTCTATAAAATATAGGTCTAGCCCTATATGCCCAATACACCTGAAGGGTGGACAAGGGTCATGTATTTTATTATAACTGATAAATGAGTGAGTGGATGGAGAATGGTTGGGATAAGGTGGATGGATGGAATGAATTAAAGAAGCTGGCAGGTAAGAGAAGTGAACCTGATTGGTTGCTTTGATTTTAGTTAGCTAAAAAGGAAAGGAGTATGTGTTGTTATATATGTTTACTAGCCTCAACATGTTAACGAGATCTGCCTAGATATTTTAACGTGCAGCATTATATCTGTTACATGATAGAAAATAGTTGATTTGACACTTTGTGGCATTATTGTTGTCTTTTTTGCCTGCAGTATCCTTTTTTAGAGCAGTATAGAACATGTGGCTGTGAATCCCGGACAGTCAGTAGGCAGGCCTAACAATTTCTTGAGGCCTCAGAGATGTGGTTTTACAGAAGAATGCTTAGAATACCTTGGACAGCCAAAAAGAACAACCAAGAGGTTTTGAGAGAGGCGGGAGCCTGAAGATAACTTATCACAGACATCAGAAGGAGACAGTCATCATTTTTCAGACATTTTATGAGAAGAGGGAAAATAGAATATGTTGTGACCACTGGAAAGATATGTGGAAGGAGGGATAGAAAAAGACAACAAGAGAAGATTATTGACAGTCTTGTTGCATAGCATCTAGGTGTGTCGGCACATGAACTGATACACGCTGCAGGAGATTGTGGATTATGGAGAGGCATGATCGCCCAGTTGGCAAGGCACCTGATGATGATGATGATGATAGAACATGAGGGTTGTGAGCATAGGTTTAGGGCTTTTATTGGCCAAGTGGTTAAAACTAAGGGATCTCATGCGGGAGACCTGAGTTCGACTCCCAGTAAGGTGATGTGGTTTTTCTGGGGTGGGGGGGGGGGGGCAGAATGAAAGATCGTAACCTACACAGTTCATGGCAACAGCACCAACCATGCGGCCCTAAATCCTCAAGATTTCGTTTTTTTTTTATGGTTCTGAAACTTGGAGCATGACTGAAAGAGATGAAGCCTTATAACAAACTTTTGAATAAAAAGAGTGTTACTAAGAACCTTTGAGCCTATCTAAGATGTAAACAGCAGGGAAGGGAGAGTGAGAAGCAACCACAAAATTCATAATCTGTTTAAATCACCATTGATCACTAGCATCATGAGAGCCAATAGACTGATATCATGGCTTGGGCATATTGAGAGAAAATCAGATGACCGAGAGGTAAAAACTGAATACACAAGAGAGATGAATGGTTGTAGACCACAAGGCAGACCAAGAAGATGATAGAGAGATTACATCCAGACAGACCTACAAACACTTGGTGTCACCAACTGGAAAAAGAAGGCCAACCAGAGAGATGGATGTTTTTCAAGTTCAAGGTTCTTTTGACATTGTTTCTATTGGTTTAACTTCTTTTTCTTCTTCATCACTTAATTATGTTGTGAAAAGTCTGATTTTTATGTGTGTGTATCCACCAATAACTATTTGTTTATTTCATTAATAATAATAAGTATTTATTTTTGTAAGACTGATTGTGTAAGCAGGAATCTGTCTCCTGCCATGCTTGGAAGCCTATGTTAAAATAACTCCTTCTCTCACATCCTGCGTTAAATGACCAGTTATTTCCCATTATTCTTTTCCCAGGTATATTTGTGACACTGTTTGGAATAGGCTACATCGTCAGTCCAAAGTTTTGCCATCGCTTTGTTGGCTATTTAGAGGAAGAGGCTGTGAAGACATACACCAAATGTCTAGAAGTAAGTGCAACATTACTTTTTTTTGTGTTTTTTCTCGATGCTATCCACCTATATATATATATAATGCTCGCTTGCGGATCGGAAGGTTTTGGGTTCACTCCCTGGAGAAGCTGGACTTTTTTCAAAAATGACCTTGACTCCATGAACATGGATGGCTTAAGACAGTGGCATGGAGGAATATCATCAGTAGAAATGATCCAGAACACCCAAGACCAAGATCTGTGATGATGCATGAACGCCTACGCCAGCTGACAAGGCACTTGATGATGATCCTTATTTGTTTGCTGTTCTCCCTTCAGTATGGTTTCCGTAAGAGTGTTATGTCTTTTAATCTGACTGCTTGCCTCTTTTTTTATATACCTTTGGACATTCTCTTTGAAGATATGTTGATGCCGTCCACATGGACGAATGGCAAGATGTTCGGTGATTATTTTTTCTGATTAGATGATGTTTAAATCTGCATTTGTTGCCTCTTTAAAATGGGAAGTATAGTTAAGAGTAATCAAAGAGCCCTCTTCCCACCCCTTCAGGTGTATTGGGCATGTAGGGCTAGACCTATATTTTACAGATCAGTCGATACTCAGTGGATGATGTGGTCAGCTGCATTCCAGCCGCTTTTACTTCTCAGGACGTTTCCCAGTACCCGTATGAGGCTGGCTCGACCTGAGAGCCAAGGTCATTAGAAAAAATATAATAATAATATTTGGCTCCATAAGAACATGAACCTATGGCTTTCATATCAGCAGGTGAGCATCTAGCCACTGCACCATGGCGGCTTTCCATGGTTAAGTATGGTTGTCATATATCTCCCCATTGTTAAGTATGGTAAACATATCTCTTCCCCCCCCCCCCCCAATCCATGGTTAAGTATGGTTTTCATATATCTATAGTAAAAGTGGGTTAATACAGAAACTAGACTGGGCAAAAGAAGTTTGCCTTCTTCAGCATTCCAAGCCCTTGAGATTTATTGGTGTAGATATGACCTGCCTCCATTCCTTTCTCTGACTTGCCTTCTCATTTCAGCTGGTGACTTCATGTTACACTCAGCGTTCCACATCTTCGAAGTCCTGTAATGTTTTAGGGTTCTTGTCCATTTAAATCCATTGAAATGTGAGTCTTAGATATCTATCTGTTTTGTTGTGAAAATTATATTTTACTAAAGTAGCGGTGTCAGCCCCAAGTTTCAACTCCCAACCTGGAGGACCAGAGTGTCTCTCTTTGTCTGTTCTCTACGCTTTTGAACAGTATAGCTTGGGAGGCCTTGGTGGTAGCTTTACTACCACTGGCATAGCTTTCAGGGTCATTGAAAAGCATAAGCTCCCGCACCTCTTCAAGGTCTTACGGCAGAATGGAGTTAACTCTTTCAGCATCAGAACGTTTTGCATCAGATGCCTAATAAACACTGTAACATTAAAATCATGATAGAATTTGGAAAAACTACCACATTGATATCCCAAAAAACTTATCCTGGAAGCCAAAAGAACACCAGGTACTAAAAAGAAGAAACATAGTGACATCTCAAAAAATCTGGACATCAAGGAAAATTGGCTAGTAAAGAGCATCTTGCCTCCGAAACGGAAATAGTCTAGCCATATCAAGCACTATAGCCGATTGGAAAGAATACTAGCAGAAGGCTACCAGGAAGGAGGGGCAGGGGCTGACCAGCACAAAGATGGGCACATGATACAAGTGACACCTTGGGTAGGACAGTGCACAAGGCAGGAGATCTGACCGAGTTTTTTCAGGCAGGCTGTGGTGAGAGCTACATCCTGCAAAGGACCTACAACATTTTGATGATGAAACCAACAAACTGATGGCCAATTGCTTGGCAGTGAATAAGTTCTTTCTAATTTTGGTGTCTTTTTTTTTTTTTCTTTATTAGGATATAGACCATGGACCTATGCAACACTGGAAAACACAGCCAGCACCAGAAGTGGCTGTGAGGTACTGGAAACTCAAGGTGAGGAAGTTCAGTTTGAGTTAATATGATTTATATGTTCCAAAAAAAAAAAAAACTCCTTTAACCCTAGCAGAAGAGCAACAGGTGAGCACATAATCTATTGTCACTGTACTCAAGTCACCTAACAGTAGTTTTGGCATTTTTTAACCTTGAGGCTGTTATTTGTCACTTTGCAATATGCCAGGTGTACATATGTGAATTCCTATTCCACATAGATACCACAACATCTAGCTCAGGGCTATTCAGCTAAGTCTACTCAGTGGCTAGCTCAGGGCTATTCAGCTAAGTCTACTCAGTGGCTAGCTCAGGGCTATTCAGCTAAGTCTACTCAGTGGCTAGCTCAGGGCTATTCAGCTAAGTCTACTCAGTGGCTAGCTCAGGGCTATTCAGCTAAGTCTACTCAGTGGCTAGCTCAGGGCTATTCAGCTAAGTTTACTCAGTGGCTAGCTCAGGGCAATTCAGCTAAGTCTACTCAGTGGCTAGCTTAGGGCAATTCAGCTAAGTCCACTCAGTGGCTAGCTCAGGGCAATTCAGCTAAGTCTACTCAGTGGCTAGCTCAGGGCAATTCAGCTAAGTCTACTCAGTGGCTAGCTCAGGGCAATTCAGCTAAGTCTACTCAGTGGCTAGCTCAGGGCAATTCAGCTAAGTCTACTCAGTGGCTAGCTCAGGGCAATTCAGCTAAGTTTACTCAGTGGCTAGCTCATGGCAATTCAGCTAAGTCTACTCAGTGGCTAGCTCAGGGCAATTCAGCTAAGTTTACTCAGTGGCTAGCTCAGGGCAATTCAGCTAAGTCTACTCAGTGGCTAAAGTTTCTAAACACATCATTGTTTGAAATTATATATCCCCACGTGGCGCTCAGTTTTTTTTGTTATTTGAAGCACACCCCTGCTGTTGCCAGGGGTCCTAATATAACCCAACCTATGGGTTGAACAGGGTTTCTAGGACCTGTCTAGGGGGGTGTCACGGAGTGTTTATCGCTTGGTGTTATGTCATGGTGGGGTAAAATTTTGAAACTGGGCATCATTGCAAGCCAGAGATCCAAGCCCAAGCAAAGAAAGATCATTAATACAGTACAACTGGCAATTATCCGTGAGCCACTGGCTGGGCCTTCATGGGCTGCCAGTTAAAAACCCCTGATGTAGCTTATGAATGGAGAAGGTGGCAGACACTGCAGCTTTCCGTTGATCTGAGAACATGATACACACACGCACACATGTCATAACTGTAGGTGACTCAGAAAGCATGCTGAGGACGGGAGAGGTCAGGAAAGCTTTGTGCAGAGTGACAAGCTTCACTTCGGAGGTCACAGGTGAAGAGCATTGTCTGGATCTTTTCTCTGGGCTCTGCCGGTGAGTTGAGAAATGAACAAGCAAACAGATTGGCTGGCTCTTCCCAACTTGGTAGAATATTGATGCATGATAAGTCAGATGTGGTTAAGATCTTATGAAAGCACGTGTGCAATTCAGAGGAGCACATGGATCACCAGTCAGGTGAGAGTGTTGCAGCAAGGAGTGACGAGGGATTCTGGCCGATACTCGATGCTCAGAGGAAAAGCAAGACAGATGTATAATCAGACCACCACTGGTATCATTGGTACTGGAATCTCTATGCTGACTGCTGAAGATGGAGACAGAGCACTTATGGTAAGGCCCTGAGTGATGAAATGTCGGCCCTTGAATCAACTCAGCTCCCCGCATAGGTCAAAATGAAATTGTACTTTTCAATGTAACTTCACAATTTTCATATACCGCTCAATGGCCCAAAGCAGTTTTCTTTAAAACAAGAACTTAATGTGACTTTTAGTGTTGCCACATTATCATATGTTGTTTGCAACTGAAAGAATTAATGAAGAATTGATATTATTTTGTTTCACGCTGTCAACACATATTTGATCTGACTCCTTGAGACAAAATTGGTAATCCGGTGATCTTAGTTTCAGTTTCTTAGCAAACGTGTCACCCCATAGTTGCTCTGCTCATGTCATCTTCATCATGTGCCCTGCCAACCTGCGTAGGTACTCATGTCTCAACAGATCACGATCCCTGGTTGACTGGAACAGCTCTCTTGATGATATCCCTCCATGCCATCGTTTTAGCCCATCCAGCATCATCTCTCTTTGTCTGCCTCTATCCCTTTTTCCACTGATCTTTTAAGTTGTCACTTTGCTCTCCAATGTCTCTCTTCTTATTATGTAAGAACAGTGTTTGCCTCTTTCTTATTGTTGTGTATAGAGGTCTACACTCATTAGCTTTTTTCAAACAATCGTTGTTAGTTACTCTGGCCGTCCAAGGTATTCGTAACATTGGTCTCAGAAACCACATGTCTGTTGCTTCTAAATTCTTCTTGATTGTTCACTGACATTCCAAGATTCGCTGCCATACAGCAAAACAGGTTCTATGTAACCTTTTAGCACCCACTTTTTCACTCCTGTGCCAATGAAAAATGCACAGAATGTCCATCACTACCCCTTGTGGAAAAAAATTGACACAGATGGCAGTCTAAGTATATGCACTAACATACACATGCCTTAAAGGCATTATGCATTTCCCATTTATATGAGCTTCTGTGTGGGATTTTTTTTTTAAACTGTTAACCAATACAACAAATTTTTCTATAATTTGTAATTGTCGTTCATTTTCCAAGTCTGCATTAATGAAATTAAATCTGTTTTTTTTAACCCTATCAGCCTGATGCTACCATGAGAGATGTCATTCTTGCGATTCGAGCTGATGAAGCTCACCACCGAGTTGTCAACCACAATTTGGCCTCACTAAAAAAGGACGAGTTTAATCCGTATAAGCCAGGAGAATAATGCACGTGTTAGATATCATTATAAGAAGCTACCAGGAAGGACATCATTGTACTTGACCTTTTGCTTCTGCATAATTTAAGTCGAGTACTTCAAATCTGATGTCTCTGCTTGATATGGTGTACAAGTTTCATTCATCTGCCTTTTGGCTCAGCACATCTGATATCATCATCATCATCATCAGGTGCCTTTCCTCTCCACAATCTGCGATCTCCTGCAGCATGTATCAGTCATCTGATATCATCAAAGCCATAATTACTCACTTTTTTAACGTGCCTGTTGAGTCGGAGTCATTCCACCCCATCCCCCACCCCACCACACACCAAAAGCTTAACAGAATACACTTAGAAAATCTATAAAGCACATATATAAACCAGGAACCTCTATGGTATAGCAACTAGACAGCCGATCTGAAGTCCTTGGATTTGATTTCGCACTACTTCATTGTTTTTCCCCAGTGACCTAGGTTGACCTAGCCTAAAATTGGCACCAGGTAAAGTTCTGGGAAGTAAAGGTGGCCAGTGTGATGTTCACCACTTCTCCTATTGAGGGTTGTTTGAAAACAAGTCTGTCACCATAACCTGAATCTCTACTAATATGAACAAAAAACTGTTGTTTTTTTTCATATATTAATTATTTATTTATTTATTATTTTTTATTTTAATTGTTTATTTAGTTTTAAAACTTATTTGGTCTATTTATTAATAATTTTTTTTTACACTTAATATTATATCTGCATTTTACTGGCATCAATTAATTTTTTGGGTCCCATGAAAAGCATATGCACATAGAGGCCCAATGAATGCAAGATGTGCTGATTTTAGATCTTTCTTGACTTCCCCTGGGCCTCTGATGCTAAACCTCATGGGACCCAAAGAGTTAATAGTCTCAAATTGTGGAAAAAAAAAGTTAGTTGCATTTCCTTTACAAGACGTTGCAGAACCAACCGCAGCATTTTTTTTGTGTGTTCTTTTGTGTGGTGCTGTTGTGGATTTTCTAGGCAAAATGTTTACATTTAGTAGTTTGCCACTGATTTCTGAATGGTCAGCTCTCAGTACCCTGTCGACACCAATGCAAGACGAACTGTCCACAGCTGGAATCAAACCCGGCACCCCAGCAACGTCTAAGCCACAGATGCTGATTCCTATTGTAAGCTTTAGTTATTCCCTGTGCAGTTACTGCCATTGATGTACGAAATGGTAGGCTTTCCAATATCTTAGACCATAATATACAAGTGTCAACAGTTATAAGACAGAGAAAATTGTTGGAAAAGATGAAGAGAGAGTCACTGAACAAGCACTTAAATGGCGAATAGAAGGATTGAGGAAACCAGGACGACCAAAAGAAAGCCTAAGGCAAATGTTAATGAGAGAATGAACGGACTTTATTTTCAAAGGGTTACAAATAAGGGATGCAGGCCCGTCTGACATTTGACCCTTACAAACACCCATCTTTCACACAGCTGTTGTATTTTATCAGTAAAGCATGTCCATATAATACTATGCATATTATGAATATCCAGTCACAAACCACAGCCTGGGTGGTAAAATGTATATGCACGCTCGCGCATGCACACACCTGCATACACACGCAAACCCATTCACGCACTTACACACATACACAGACACCCAGTACACACATACATACATACGTACATAAATGCACGCATGCATACTTTAAGACACACACGCAAACAACCCAGACACATACACACACAGCTATACAGACACACACGTAGCCGCACAAAGACACCTACAAACAGACATAAACAAACATTATCAAATAGACATACATACAGATACACACTAAGACAAGGTGCAGGACTGGATTCCATCCGTGATATTAAAGAGATTGTACAGAATAAAACAGAATGGATTGGAGGAATAGGTTGCAATCCGTCTGTGACATATAAAGGTACAAAATGTTAGTTAATGAATGAGTGAATAATATACAGAACTGAGTAGGCCCGAATCCTTCCTCATCCCCTTCCAGAGAATTCCCTGAAAGTTCTAGAAAATGTCCTGGAGCTCATTTTTATTAAAGTTGACTGGGTCAACCTCCAAAGCTAGAAAAGACAAAAATAATCCTGCTTTTGCTATGAATTGAACCCAGACTCCCTTTCTTTTCAGGTAAACACACTAACAACTAAACTATCAGTAATTTTAAAAAAACTTTGGTTTTTTTCTTCTCTTTTTTCATCAGAGACCCAGCAGGCACATGATGCTGGATTCATATTTGTATAGACCAGTTTTCCATTGCTAGCTGACGTGGTCAACACCATGCCAGCCACTTTGCCCTCCAGCACATTACCTGGTACCTCCCCCGTGTGGCTTCCGGGGCCTTATAGGGAAAACAAGAATAGACTCATTGCCTACCCAAAAGCATGTCGTAAGAGTCGACTAATTGGGAGCTTCCTTTGATGTCGGAGTGCATCTGCCGGAGAAGCAAGGAACCAACAGTCTGCACACAAACGCATCAGATCTGTCAAACGGCTGCACACGCAACACTCATGTTCTGGGGCAGGGCTGCAGTCCAGAAGTGGACGAACAACCAGAACTTTCCACCAGAGTTTACAGCTGGTGAACGCAAAGAAGAAGAAGATTACCTGGTACCCATTTCACAGTGGGTCGCGAACCCTTTGGAGGTCAAACAACTCTTTCACAAGAGTTGCTTAAGATCATCAAAAAAACATATTCACTGAAGTTATGAAGTGGTTCATTATTATGTGGTGAGTATGGTTGTTTACTTTATGTTGCAGATATTATTTACTTGACTGATTTATTACGTCAGTGACATTATTCTCCCACCTTATTTACTATTATATAAAGTTTCAGACGAAACTTATTGTCAATGGATGATGTTTATTCACCAAAATTAAATATGTGAATATTTTACATATTGTAGATTGAAGCTACGATGCCAATTTGTAATATATTATATAACTTCATTTTGACATGTCAGGTTTACTGCTTTGTCATCCTGATTCACAAATAATATTGTTGCATTGATTAAATGTGTGTTTGAACTCTTTTACACATTTTTTATATAAATACTATTCCGTTATGTGAAGTGACATATTCTGACTTGAGTTGATTCAAGAACCAACATCACAGCACTTGGGGCATTTCCATAAACGCTTCGTCCCCATCCTCAGCAGCCAGTGAAGAGTTCCGATACTAATGGTGCCAGTAGCATTCTGATTAAACGTCTGTCTTGCCTTTCCTCTGAGCCTTGAGCATCTGCCAGAAGTTCCCCTCACTCCCCGCTGCATCAATTTCACCAGACTGTGGTGATCCATCTGCTTCTCTGAACTGTACACGCTCTCCCACAAGGCACTAACCACGTCTGCCTTATCATGTATCAGTATTCCACCAAGTTGTACAGAGCCAGACAGTCTGTCCACCTGTTCCTTTCCCAACACACCGGCAAATACTGATGAGAGAGGACGGAGATGCAGGATCTGTGATTCTGTCCATAATATCAAAAACATTGCAAAAGATGGATTAGAATGTAGAAATAAAATCTAAAATGAATGTAATTTATAATCAGTACAAGATGCCTTTTTTTTTTTACACTAATATCCATTTTGATCTCCAGAACTTTCAGTATTTAACTTTCTTTAGTGAGACTGCCATTTGTATATTCCATGATCCCACTGGGGGTGGGGGACCCACTGCGCCTCCTCCTCCCAGTGCACAACAAGTATGTTGTATAGGTCTACTAATTAGGGGTGGTACTTCCTCCAAAGTGTATCTGCTTGAGATGTGGGGAACCAGCAGTCGATAAACAAATCAGCCAGATATTTAAAAAGGATATGCATGCAAAACGCAAATAAGACTAACGTCCAGAAGTGGATGTACAACAAGAACATTTTGCTGGAGCTTACAGCTGGTGAATGCGAATAAGAAGAAGATGAAGATTTATTTTCATGCTCTTTAAATTCATTTTCCACTTTTCTAGAACCTCAAAATTTCTTTTCTTCTTCTTTACAAGCAATACAGCTTATCCATCAGTATCAGATTATTCCTATGGCAACCTCATTTTTTTATACTTCTGTATCCATTTTTTATACTTCTGTATCCATTGTTTGAGTTGAGTCAAGAATTGACATCACAGCACTTAGGGTATTCCCATGCATGTTCCGTCCTCATCTTAAGCAGCCAGCGCATCTTGTTACACCCAGATGCCTCATTCTCTCCAGGCCCATAATAATCTATCTCTACTGATTTCGTTGGTTGTTCTTAAAGGGCCTTGACCACACCTGCCTTGTTATGTATCAATTCACCACTCAGTGGTGCAGATCTAGCTAATCTGCCTGTTCATTACCCACTACGTCGGCATGCTCTGAAGAAAAAAATTTAAAAATGCTCACTACCCCTAATCTTTCCAGTGAAGCTTGCCACTCTGCTTGAAGAATCCGTCTTCCTCTTTCTCAGCCTGCTTTCAGAGTCTGTTACAATTACGATGTGTATGCATTTTGATCTCTAGCCACCATTGTTTATACTTCTGCATCCATTGTTTATACTTCTGCATCCATTGTTTATACTTCTGCTTCCTTTGTTTATACATTTGAATTGTTTGACGTTTTTGGTTGTTTATTTTTTATGATTTTTACGTGTATTTTGGGCCATAAAAGAGTAGTTTTCTACAAAAAAAAAATTTATTCATTTTATTTTAATACAGTAATGGTGTGGCAGATAAACGCTTGCCTGTCAACCGGAAGATTGTGGGTTCAGGCCCTGACAGAAGCTGGACTTTTTTAAAATTGATCTTGGCTCCCAGGTCGACCCAGCTTTGAGTCGGTACCAGGTAAAGTCATGGGAAGTAAAGGTGGCTGGTAAGGTGATGACTAACTACATCACTAACTGAGCGCCAATTGGACTATGAAATATAGATCTACCCCTATCTGTCCAATACGATTGAAGACATGGAAAAATGTTGGCACACAGATGTAACCCACAAGTGCTCCATTCTTTTTCAAACTGAAGCCTGAGTCTGAAGAATCTCATACACAAACTCTGTTGCACCGGCGAGAATCCTGAAATTCTTTGGGTAGATTTTTAACTCCAATCCTGTCTTACTACCCAGAGACCAGGGAAAATTACTAGAAGTCCACATGAAAAAAAATCCTAGCCCTCACCGGGGCCTGAACCCGGGACCTTTAGCACTCAAGGCATACACCATGCTCGAGACCACGCAGTCCCCCTGAAGACAAGGAAACAGGACCTTTTTTTGTAATATATCATTTACATTATCATCTTCATTGTCATTGTCCCGTTGTTGTGTTAAATTCCCACATTCTGTTACATCATAAGCAATCCCTTCAATATCATGAATGGAATCCAGTCTGGAACATTCTAGTGATTAGTTTTGAGTCGTGCGCTGTGTGGTCATATCTGGCTACTGAACTTCCATCAGAACGGCTTTTGTGGGTAACCAACATGCACGTACTCTGTGTTTTGCGGATCGGAAGGTCGTGGGTTTGCTCCCTGGTGGAGCCTGACTTTTTAAAAACATGACATTGGCTACCAGACTGACCTAGCCTTAAGTGGGTACCAGGTGCAGTTCCGGGAAGTAAAGGCAGCCGGCATGTTGCTGACCACATCACCCATCATGTGCCGATTGGTCTAAAAAAAATAGGTTAAGCCCTATATGCCCTGTACACCTAAAGGCGTAGAAAAGGGTCCTTTACGTTTTTTTTTTTTTTTTTTTTTTTTTTTTTTTTTTTTTTTTTTTTTTTTTTTTTTTTTTTTTTTTTTTTTTTATAAATACTATGTACTCTTACCATTCAACCCATTTGTTTATGGGAATGACATCCTTTCCTGCAAGTTTTTGTGGCAGAAAACAACAAACATTTACAGAGTGAGGGAGCTTGTCCCCACGCCTAACTCTCCTAGGCTTGTGACTAGCAGTGGAGGATGTAAGTAAAGGACCCTTTGCCAAACCTCCAGCGCATCGACAGCTGGGTTGTCCATTGGCTCGTCAGTAGAAGACTCAGTCAGGATCATTTTTAGCCTGTCTCCATTGACTGAACACTGAAGGAGTCCTTTTCAGGGCTCTTGGTGGTGTGCAATGTTAAGCCCTTGAATACGGTGCACATAACCTAGTCACAATTATAACCTAAAGCTTCCTTCTGGTATGCTGGTTAAACTAGACGATTTGTATTTATTTTTTTCCAGCAAAGCAACTGCAGGCGTATAGACTAAACATATTTTTTTTAATAATCCAAACCGCACTAGGTGGATGATGTTGGCAATATCACCACCTTTACTTCCCATGACTTGACTTTACACATAACCATGACAGTGATACAACTGACACATAACCATGACAGTGATATAACTGACACATAACCATGACAGTGATATAACTGACACATAACCATGACAGTGATACAACTGACACATAACCATGACAGTGATACAACTGACACATAACCATGACAGTGATACAACTGACACATAACCATGACAGTGATACAACTGACACATAACCATGACAGTGATACAACTGACACATAACCATGACAGTGATACAACTGACACATAACCATGACAGTGATACAACTGACACATAACCATGACAGTGATATAACTGACACATAACCATGACAGTGATATAACTGACACATAACCATGACAGTGATATAACTGACACATAACCATGACAGTGATATAACTGACACATAACCATGACAGTGATATAACTGACACATAACCATGACAGTGATATAACTGACACATAACTATGACAGTGATATAACTGACACATAACTATGACAGTGATATAACTGACACATAACTATGACAGTGATATAACTGACACATAACTATGACAGTGATATAACTGACACATAACCATGACAGTGATATAACTGACACATAACCATGACAGTGATATAACTGACACATAACCATGACAGTGATATAACTGACACATAACCATGACAGTGATATAACTGACACATAACCATGACAGTGATATAACTGACACATAACCATGACAGTGATATAACTGACACATAACCATGACAGTGATATAACTTCACATAACCATGACAGTGATATAACTGGCACATAGCCATGACAGTGATATAATTGGCACATAGCCATGACAGTTTTATAATTGGCACATAGCCATGACAGTGATATAATTGGCACATAAACATGACAGTGATATAACTGACACATAAACATGACAGTGATATAACTGACACATAAACATGACAGTGATATAACTGACATAACCATGACAGTGATATAACTGATAACCATGACAGTGATATAACTGATAACCATGACAGTGATATAATTGGCACATAAACATGACAGTGATATAATTGACACATAAACATGACAGTGATATAATTGACACATTAATGTGACAGTGATATAACTGACACATTAATGTGACAGTGATATAACTGACACATAACCATGACAGTGATATAACTGACACATAACCATGACAGTGATATAACTGACACATAACCATGACAGTGATATTACTGACACATAACCATGACAGTGATATTACTGACACATAACTATGGCAGTGATTTAATTGACACATAACCATGACAGTGATATAATTGACACATAGTTATGATAGTGATATAACTGATACCTAACCACGACAGTGAACACGTGTCCGTAGAGGAAAAGAAAGGGACGGGCGTGGGTTGTGAATTGACTTGCTTGGAATGTCCCGTTTTCAGTTGAGGATATTGGTGTGTTTTTTTGTGTGTGTCGACGCCTCTGTCACAAACCCACCAACAACAACAAAACAGTATACAACCAAGTAAAGCAATTTAATATTCATTATTCTGTCGCCTGGCCGAAGTTGCTATTCCTTCTTCTTCGCGTTCACCGGCTGTAAACTCTGCGCAAAGTTCTGGTTGTTCATCAACTTCTGGACTGCAGTCCTGTTACAGAACATGAGTGTTGCATGTGCCTCCGTTTTATAGATCTGACTCAGTATGCAGACTGCTGGTTCCTTGCCTCTCAGGCGGATGCAATCCGACTTCGAAGGAAGCTCCCAATTAGTCGACTCTTACGACATGCTTTTGTGTAGGCAGTGTGTCTGTTCTTGTTTTCCCTACAACCCCGGAACCCACACTACAAGTGTATAAATTGACTTGCTTGGAATGTCCCATTTTCAGCTGAGGATACTGGTTTTGGTCTACGCTTCTGCCACAAACCTACCAACAAATAAACAGTACACAACCAACTAACGCCATTTAATATACATTATTCTGTCGCCTGGCCGAAATTTCTATTCCTCGACTTCTCAAACAAGTGTTCGTAGTATATATTATCTCTGTTTAATTTCAATCCTCATACCAATGAACTGATCAGACCCAACCACTGTCATTTATCACTGCTGGTAAAGTTAATTTCAGATGACAGGGGGGTAGACTCTGTCTTGATTTAGCGAAAATCTGTCACACAGTAATAGTTCAGAATTAACTTGCTTTAAAATCAGTTTCCATTATGAAGCTGCCTACAACAGATTCAGGCTGAATTAGCTTTCAAAGCTTAGCAACGCTTGCCGTTGTGCTGTTAAGGACAATGCAATTTAACATTTGGCTTTGATTTAGTTCGTAAAGAATTGCAGGAGAAACCCACATGTGTGTTAGTATAATTCGGCAGATCTCACAAAGACAATCTCTTCCCCACAGGCGGATATATGTGGTGAAGTTGTCAAGCAGTTTGCCTAGCGCTCTTAAGGTCGTGAGTTCGGTTGACGGCTGCGTCATTCAGTTCACGAGTGCAATTTTTACGAGGATTTATAGGGATCGTCGCCGGAGCTACGAAGTTCGTGCTTTTTGCGACGCTCTCTTATTAATTTATAAATTGTTTCTTAGTAGCTGACTGACTTTCTACGTCTCTCTATCTCCCCCCCCCCCCGCCTCCACATCCCCACCCCTGTGAATTTAAGTCTGATTGAAATCGCAGACCCCCCCCCCCCCCGGGGGCCGCTCCCCTTTACCCCCTAGTTGTGAGGGCTGTGTTTGGTGGAAAGGGTAGGCAACACAAATATGAAACCGCTCAACCCTGTTGAGAACAGCTTTGGTAACAATGGTTAACTTTTTTGTTGTTGTTGCGGCAAGCCAGGCTTGATTAGTAGTAGTAGTAAATTTTACCCCACCAGAACATCACACAAGCAATAAACACCCGATGACACAATGTGCCACCATGCGGTTGAGGATCACCTGTGGAGAGGTCCCGAAACCCAGTTCAGCCTTTAGGCCATATTTATGGCCGGGCTATATGGTGGCCCCTGGCAAGAGCCAGGGTGGGGCTTCAAATTAACGACAAATTTCATCCCACAATGGGATGACTAGCAACATCATCATCATCATAAACCACTTTTACCGTTAAGCATGGTGGGGGAGGCGGGGGGATAATTTGCGATCCAGTGCACGCTGGCTGCCACTGGCTATTGTCATGCCGTGAAGGTGTAGAGTGTCTTCCGCGGCCGTCCTCTTGCTCTTGTAGCTGATCTTCTGAGATGTAGTGCTTGTGATGGGATTTGGTCTGGCTGCTTTCTAACGAGATGGCCAAACCATTTGATCTGCTGTTTCTCGATGAATCTAGTACAAGGTGTCGTTCCCACAATTTAAATGATAGTTTCATTATTTACTCCATCTCGTATGGTTAGGTTGCCTGCTTTTCTCAAGCACCTCATCTTGCAGGTGGTGATTTTGCGTATATGGGCTTTAGATAGTGTCCATGTTTGGCACTGGTAGCTTAATGTTGGAATGAAAATGCTATTAATAATCTGTCTCTTTGCACTCATAGTTATGCTTGGATGTCTTAATAATGGTGACAGTTGGTATATAAGTGCACTTGCTTTCTGACATCTGGTTTCTATTTCTCGGTCAATTTTACCATCTTCTGTGATCATACTTCCTAGATATTTAAACTCTCTAAATTGATTCAGAGCAGAACCAGCATATGTAGTGGGGCAGGGGTTCTACTTCATTAACATGAAAAACCGTCCCCCAATACCATTATGTATTTTTTTAAATTCTTATTTTGTTTGGAATATATTATTAAAGGTATTCACCACTCAGCCCATTCTAATCATTATTGTTCTTGTTATTAGGTTTAAGCACTTAATTTGAAGTTGAGAACAGCTTTGGTAACAATGGTTAACTTTTTTGTTGTTGTTGCGGCACTGTTGTTGTTTAAGCACTTAATTTGAAGTTGACCAACAGTTCAACATCATGGCACACGGACAATAACCTATAAGTGCTACGTTCTTCTTCTAACTCAAGTCTAAGTCCGAAGAAGCTCAGCACAGTGCAGAGACTGTAGCACCGGCGAGGATCCTGAAATTACATTGGGTAGAGTTTTTAACTTCAAATTTAGCCCGGGCAGCGCTGTTAGTCTACTCTTTTCGATTTCCAACTGCGAATTTATTTAATACGTGCGCAACAACGCACACGAGCGTCCGATCTCACTACCCAGAGACCAGGGGGAATTACCAGAAGTCCCAAGTCCACATGCAAAAATCCCAGCCCTTACCGGGGATTGAACCTGGAACCTCTAGCACTCGAGACAGACACCGTGCCTCAAGACCACGTGGTCCTCATGTTTAAACACCGAGGCAATGCTTAAGCCCTTCAGCCCCTCTCTGGAAAATGTGTAACCCTCCCTCGCAATGTTTTATGTGTGTCACGCCTCTGAGCCAGCAGATGAATTAACTGTTTATATGTAACCTTGCATACACATGTAGCCTTTCATTGTTCAGTCTAAAGGGGATTCCCTTAGTTCACCTGCATATTGTTACGATTAAACTAAATTATCACTTTGAAGTAATACATAAGGATATCTTCAGAGGACTTAACAGCTGCTGTAGAAGTATAAGAACTTTTACAAAAGACACGGTTTGTTGATTCTCTTAGCCGGGATACAGGATAAGGAAGTGATAACATCGAGGGCATGGTTATGAGTCTTGAAACAGAAGCCAGGAAATCGCAGGATTTGGTTGCTGAAAATCTCAAACACTCTGCCAATTTGCAGTACAGAAAGGATGAGCAGTCAAAACCAGGGAAAAACAGCACAGCATTTGCTGCAAGGCTCGGGATATCATTTGTAAGTAGCTGTTGTAGTTTCGATTTTGCGACACGTTCAAATGCGAAGACACACACACACACACACACACACACACACACATATTTGTGGGAAAGTGCTTTAAAATTTCATGGGGCCTGAAGTGGCACAAACCTTGTTTAACTGTTTAATAATAATAAGAAGAATAGTAAATATAATTATATATTATTAATAATATTAATTAATATAACAAGCATAAACTAATATTTTTAAAGAGAATGTGTGTGATTAGTTTGAGGTTTGCACAACGGATAAACAACATTGCACACAGGTAGTAACCCATAAGTGCTCCGTTCTACTTCTAACTCAAGTCTGAGTCTGAAGTAGATCAGCGCAGTGTACAGGCTCCGTAGTACCGGCGAGGATCCTGAAATATTTTGGGCAGATATTTACCTCTAAATGTTGCCCGGGCAGCGCCGTTACGCTACACTTTTCGATTTCCAAACGACAAGGAATTTTTTACGTGCGCAACAATACACACAGGCGTCCGATCTTACTACCCATGGACCAGAGTGAATTACTAGAGGTCCAAGTCCACGTGAAAAAATCCCAACCCTTACCGGGGATTGAATGCAGAACCTCAAGCACTCAATGCAGACACCTTGCAGCCACGCAGACCACGCAGCCCCAAACCTGGGCGAGATTAGGAAAAGGTCTACGGCACTCTCCGTATCTCCCTCTCTGTTAGGGATCCTTGTTATTTTCATAATTGAAACCAGTCAAATCTACCATGGTTAGAGTGCTGTATTAGTTATCGTCTCGTTTATTGGTCGTATTTTTACCACGTTTAAAATAAAATATGTTTAACCCTTATACATCTACAAAAATAATAGCAACTTAACTTCTTCGTCTTTTCTTCATCTTCTTCTTCTTCTTCTTCTTCTCTCTTCTCTTCTCTTCTTCTTCTTCTTCTTCTTCTTCTTTTTCTTCTTCTTCTTCTTCTTCTTTCTTCTTCTTCTTTCTTCTTTCTTCTTCTTCTTCTTCTTCTTCTTTTCTTCTTTGCTTTTCTTCTTCTTTTTTCTTCTTCTTCTTTTCTTTCTTCTTCTTCTTCTTCTTTTTCTCTTCTTTCTTCTTTTCTTCTTCTTCTTCGTCTTTTCTTCTTCTTCTTCTCTCTTCTTCTTCTTCTTCTTCTTCTCTTCTTCTTCTTCTTCTCTTCTTCTCTTCTTCTTCTTCTTCTTCTTCTTCTTCTTCTTCTTCTTCTTCTTGCTTCTTCTTCTTTTCTTCTTCTTATTCATTCTTCTTCTTCTTCTTCTTCTTCTTTTTCTTGTTTTTTTTTTTTTTCTTCTTCTTCTTCTTCTTCTTCTTCTTCTTCTTCTTCTTCTTCTTTCTTCTTCTTCTTCTTCTTCTTCTTCTTCTTCTTCTTCTTCTTCTTCTTCTTCTTCTTCTTTTCTTCTTCTTCTTTTTTTTTCTTCTTCTTCTTCTTCTTCTTCTTCTTCTTCTTCTTCTTCTTCTTCTTCTTCTTCTTCTTCTTCTTCTTCTCCTCCTCCTCCTCCTTCTTGTTGTTCTTCTTTTCTTCTTCTCCTCCTCTTTCTTCTTCTTCTTGTTTTATGATGTATATAGCGAGTAGACGATATCATGTATAGCGAGGGGGGGGGGGGGGGTTGGGGGTTGGGCGCTTGCTTGGTAGTGTGGTGTTTGAACCGTCTTCTGGTCCAGTATTTCCAACTTCGGTATCTCTTGAGGGGAGAGAGAGATAGCTCATTCCTATCATCTGATGACGTTGTTGTGCGATGCTGATATCAATAACTGTGTTCTATAATCTTCTCCATGGAAACCAGCCAGCCACGCCCAGGCAAGGCTCGTGGGTCACGTACAACAGTCCTCTGTGGAAGAAAGATAGGATCAAGTCAGACGTACAACTGAATGCCAGCTTTATCGCAAGATCCAAGTGTTTCCCTGCTTATGAAGCGAGTAAGTCACATCACTAGCACCACCACCACCACTACAACAACAACTATTACTACTACTACTGATGATGCTGCTGCTGCTGTATCTCTGCTGTTGCAGCTACCACTACTGTCACTACTCCTACTACTACTGCCATCATCACCATTGCACCAGCACTACTACTACTTTTACTATTATTATCACCACATTTACATTGCTACTACTATTACTACTACTACCATCACCATCAACAGAAATATCGCTGCTACTACTGCTACTTCCACTACTATTACGCACTTTAAAAAGGTCTACGTTCCTCCAAGAACTCTTTAGAAAATGTGTAGCATGCGGAACTAAGTCCCTCCAAACCCCCCCCCCTCCCCCTCCCCCCCCTCCCCCCCCCCCCCTCCCCCCCCCCCCCCCCCAAACTCGTAAGTTTTCTTCACGTCAGCTTTCCTGATGTTGTCTGATATGACTTTGTAGTGCTTTATTTATTACCTACCCCAGATGACGTCACATGACAGTCCAACTTTTAGAGGTTGGTAAGACTGGGTTTCCCTGCTTTCTGAAGCTTTCAACGACCTCCAAAACATCTAGAACTGGCCCTAGCCCCAACACACCTACGTCCCACGAGAGAGTGCAGCCTAGGTTCCACGACTGTATGCAGCCTAGGTCCCACGACTGTATGCAGCCTAGGTCCCACGACTGTATGCAGCCTAGGTCCCACGACTGTATGCAGCCTAGGTCACACGACTGTATGCAGCCTAGGTCACACGACTGTATGCAGCCTAGGTCACACGACTGTATGCAGCCTAGGTCCCACGACTGTATGCAGCCTAGAAAGTAGTGATCTATATTAATAAAAATCTTAATTTTCCGATGTTGTAATCCCTAAACTCGGAAACTACTGAACCGATTGCTTTCAAATTTGCATTCAACGTTGCCTTCGACTCCAAGCGTGATTTTGTGTCAGATAATCGCACAAACCACGAACGACGTAGCTCCAGCAACGGTTAAATCATTATTTGTTTCATTGCCGGCCCGGATTTCTTTTTAATTGATTGACTTTTTTTGGTTGCCGAGGTCTTATTGAACTTTGCATTATTATATAATCTAATTTCCGCTATTTGTTCGAGTATTTGGTAGCGTAGTTGGTAACTATTCTGCTTATCATGCGGGTGACCCGCGTTCGATTCCCCGCTAGGTGGTAAAAAAAAATTGTTGCCCCTAACTGGGCGGTTGGCACGTTGTGGTTTATGGCTAGGCTGCGATATCTACGCCTTTTTCGGTTTTGGGGTTTACAGCTAGCCTGCGCTAGAGGCGACGTGATGCTCATTGGTCATGTCATGGGTATTCTTCGTTCGCCCTCGAGAGGGCCGTTGGCACGTTGTGTTGTGGTTTACAGCTAGGCTGCGATATCTGACCTAAACTCTTCAGTCTTCGGTAGTATAGTTTTAAGTATTCCATCCTTCACGCGGGTGACCGGTGTTCGATTCTACACATCCGATTTTCAGTTAAGTCACAATTAGCCTCCCCGCGACGCTTCTCAATCAAAAACTATTCGGCGATTACAGAAACTGTTACCTAAGACGGCTTACAGTCCAGTTTAGTTTGGGTGGACACGGATGCCAAGGTCAGTTAAAAAACGTTCCCTCGGAAAGGGAGAGACGACGGGTGCGGTGTATTTTTCTCCCCTATTCGTGAGTTAACTTCTTGTTGCAGAATTTAAAATAAAACTGAAAAAAGTGTTGAAAGGGGCTAAGCCAATACGTTTTGATTTGAGTAATTTGCCAAATGATTACAGCACTGAGGTTGAAAACAAATTTGAGGCGCTAATGGCAGTGCAGGAGGATATGACACCTGATGAGTTGGCTGATAAAACAAGAAACATCATCATCACAACAGCTCAGAACATGATTCCTAAAAAACGACACAAGAAACAGATTTACATTACAGACAAAACTTTCAACCTGATAGAAGAAAGAAGAAATTTAAAGCAAGTAGGGACAGAACAAAATTGCCATGCATATAGGAACTTCACGAAAGAAATCATTAGAGCTATCAGAGAAGATAAGAAACAGTTTATTATAAATACCTGTAATAGAATTGAACAACTCCAGATGCAAGGAAGAACCAGAGACATGTTTAAAGAAATTAAAACTTTGAAATACGAATTCAGGCCTTCTTATCATGTAATAAGTGATTTAAAAAAAACGGTAACACATTAACGGAAACCAAAGACTTATTAGAAAGATGGAAAGAATACTGTAGAGAAATGTATGAGGATGTGACAGGTAATTCAAAAACGGCTTGTGAAAGTTATGAAAAAGAACCAGAGCCTTTACTGGATGAGGTACGATCAGCAATACACAGCCCGAAGAAAGGAAAGTCACCAGGTTGCGATGAAATACCAGCAGAACTAATTCAAGCAGGAGGAGAGGCCAGCGTCCGAATCTACCATGCACTATGCTCGAAGATCTGGAACAGTGGCAATTGGCCTAAAGCGTGGAAAAGAACAGTCTATATCCCTCTCCCAAAAAAAGGAAATCTAAAACTATGCTCCAACTACCGTACCATTAATAAGTCATGCTTGCAAAATCCTCTTATGAATTATCATGAAAAGGATCGAAAGGAAATTACAATATGAACTAGATGAAGCACAAGCGGATTTCAGACAGGGTAGAGGAACTAGGGATCACATATTTAATATGAGAATAATTTTTGAAAAATGCAGAGAATACAATGTAGATCTTCATGCTTGTTTTATTGATTATAGCAAGGCATTTGATTGTGTCCAACACCGCAAACTGTGGACTATTATGAAAGTATGGGGTTTCCAGCGCATTTAGTGCATTTAATTGAAAATCTTTATCATGAACAACAAGCAGCCATAAGAGCAGCTGGTGAAAAAACTGATTGGTTCGAGCTGCAAAAGAGGGTGAGGCAGGGGTGCATTCTCAATGAGAAATGTTAAAAATGACCAGACGTGACAGTTATGATCCGCTAAAAATTGGTGGCAACCCTATTCCGGAACTCCGCTACGCAGATGACACAGTCCTCCTTTCGAACAGCGTAAAGGGAATAGAAAATTTAATATTGTCTGTCCAAAAGCACAGTGAAGATCAAAATCTGCTCGTGAATTTAAAGAAAATGAAAATAATGTCCACAGATAAAACTGGCTGTCACCCAAAAATAACAATAAATGATGAAGAAATTGAAAATGTCACAAACTTTGAATATCTAGGCTCTATAATAAACAACAATGGAGACTGTTCGACAGAAATTAAAAAGAGGATGGCCATAGCAATGCAAAGATTGAACAGCCTTTAAAAGTCTATGGTTAAGCAACAGCAAGGAGATCAAAATTAGAATTTTGAGAGCATGCATCTTCCCTGTGGCTACATATGGATGTGAGTCGTGGACTATCTCTCAGTCCTTGAGAAAGAGAATAGGGGCTTTTGAACTTAAATGTTGTAGAAAGATTCTCAGAATATCTTGGACAAAGAAGATGAGAAATATTGACATCTTAAAAGATCTGAACATCAAGAAAGATTGGCTAATAAACAGCATCCTTTCTCGAAAGCTGAAATATTTTGGTCATATCGAGCGCCACGACGGATTGGAAAAAATTATAGCAGAAGGCATGGTACCAGGGAGGAGTGGCAGGGGTCGACAGACACGAAGAATAATATCGCCTGGTGATGATTTTTCAATTCTACGGAGGGAGATATGATTGGTGGAAGGGGGGTAGGGTTATGCCAAACAGAGTTAGCTGAGAGAGCTAAAAATATTATTTTTAAGTTCTAACTATTTATATATTAATAATTTCGCCATGAATGATTTTTCAATCCTTCGAAAAGGGAGATATCACTGCGTCCAGGGAAGCGGGGGATGGGGGCGTATGACAGACACTGTTAGCTGAGAGAGCTTAAGAAATTATTTTAAAGTTCTCATTTCTTAACTATTTCTTTTTTATTAATTTCGCCATGGATTATTTTTCAATCCTTCGAAAAGGGAGATATCACTGCGTCCAGGGAAGCGGGGGATGGGGGGGGGGGGGGGGGTATGACAGACACTGAAAGAGCTTAAGAAATTATTTTAAAGTTCTCATTTCTTAACTATTTCTATTTTATTAATGTCGCCATGGATTATTTTTCAATCCTTCGGAGAGGGAGATATGACTTCGCCAGGTGATAATTTTTCACTCTTTCGGAGAGGGAGATATGATTGGGGGGGGGGGGGGGGGGGGGGTGGGGGGGGGGGGGGGGGGGGGGGGTGGTGGGGGGGTTATACCAGACACAGGTAGCTGAGAGAGCTTAAAATATTTTTTCAGTGTTATCTTTTCTTAACTCTTTCTATTTTAATAATTTCGCCATGGATGATTTTTCAATTCTACGGAGAGGGAGATATGGTTGGTGGACAGGGGGGGGGGGGGTGTATGCCAGACACAGTTAGCTGAGAGAGCTTAACATATTATTTTAAAGTTCTCATTTTTTAACTATTTTTATTTTAATAATTTCAACAGGTGATGATTTTTCAATCCTACGGAGAGGGAGATATGATTGGTGGAAAGGAAGAAGGGGGGGGGGGGGGGGGTGTATGCCAGACACAGTTAGCTGAGAGAGCTTAAGATATTATTTTAAAGTTCTCATTTCTTAACTATTTTTATTTTACTAATTTCGCCATGGATAATTTTTCAGTCCTTCGGAGAGGGAGATATGACTTCGCCAGGTGATGATTTTTCAATCCTTCGGAGCGGGAGATATGATTGTTGGAAGGGGGGGGGGGGTTATGCCAGACACAGTTAGCTGAGAGAGCTTAAAATATTATTTTAATGTTCTTATTTCTTAACTCTGAGGGCTATTTTCTTTCCTCTCCATTTCAGCATTCTGGGCCACAGCAGCGCGTGGCCGGGTACAGCTAGTAAAATATAAAAGTGCAGCAAACAGTGCCGAAGCGCAGATAGATCATTACGGACTAAGGAGAATGGCGCTGCGAGGAGTTACCAGGGGATCTGGCCGACGCTCAACACCCAGGGGAAGGATGAGACGGATATACAATGAAATGGTTACTGTTATCATCGGAATTAGAACTCTTCGCTTGCTGCTGAAGATGGAGACTGAGCACTTATGGGAGTGTCCCGAGTGCTGTGATGTCGATTCTTAATTCAACATTCAACATTTTGACGGTTGGCTGTGGCGGTTGTTTAAATCCACTACTGTCTTTCAGGAATGTTACACGTGGCGGTTTCATTGCCTTTCAAGGTTCCGACTCAAGTATCGCTGTCCAGCAATAACATAACATAACATAACATAACCCTTGACCCATTATGGTCGTGGATGTGTAGTGATGGAACCCGCCATATTTCTCTGTCTTTTGCTTGATGAATAAGTGTTTGATAACTTAGTCCTGTCAATTTCTTGATGTTGTCATCATAGGTTCTTTTTTGCCCTCCTCTTCTTTGACTAACCTCAAATGTTCATTGAAGTACAGTCTTTGCAATCGAATCATGTCTCACCATGTACCCAAACCAAACTAGCTTGTGACTTTTCACCACTGCCAAGAGAGGCTCCTGATGTCCCGCACATTTGTATATTTTGTCTCTGACATATTTATTAGTTTTGTGTTCTAAATAACTAACTCGTAAAATGCATCTGTAACATTTACACTCGAAAGCCTGAATCCTCCTTTCTATTTCCACAGTGAGAGTCCAACTCTCACATCCGTATAAGAAAATAGACAACACCAGTGATTTGTAAATTGTCCAGCAATAACGCGATCAGTATTTTTCTTAACCGGCCAAAGGTCAGGCTCTAGGATATCGAGAATTGTGGAACGATCAATTCCTGAGTTTATTTTGCTGAATTAATTATTTGGAAGCAGCAGAAATGTGGTTTTGGGAGCTGGGAGTCTGAGAAGAAACACACTAAATAAATGTGATGACAACAACGGCAATTCTCACATAAAAATGTGACGTAGATTTAAAAGTGACTCACAAAGAGAACAGATTGCCTACATCAGAAGGAGAGAGTGTACATTATTCGTGTATATAGCCAGACAAACAAAATTGGAGTGCATCGTAGCGTTTTTTATATCATGTAATTTGCCACCTTCTGTGATAACGATGTCTTAAAAAACTGACGCAGAAAGAGAACTGATTGTCCACAGCGGAAAGAGGCAATCTACATTCTTTGGTCATGTCATGAAAGGAGAAAATTGGAGTACATCGTGACAGTAGGAAAGCTAGAAGGGAGAAGAGGTAAAGGAGACCGAGAGAGAAGATTATGTACAGTTTGACATCATGCCATTGAAGATCATCTGTGTCAGAACTGACTAAAAGCATACGAGACAGAAGGTTGTGGATAAACATGAATACCAACGCAACACGGCGTGGACTGTAAGAAGTTTAAGAGACAGAAGGTTGTGGATAAACATGACTACCAACACAACACGGCATAGACTACTAGAAGTACAAGAGACAGAAGGTTGTGGATAAACGTGACTGCGAGCGCAATAGGGCATAGACTATAAGAAGAACACGAATGTAGATGAACTGTTTGAGAGCCACGGCAGAGCGGTGGCAAGGCACTAGGGTTCGAATCTGCATGGAGACTGGCTCTCAGGTCGATTCGGCCCATCATGGTTGCTAGCAATTTCCCGTGTGAGCTCTGGGGTCCAACTGGGAAGTGGAAGTGTGGATAGAGGGCAATAGACCCACTGCTACCCGAATAAGCATGTCGTAAAAGTCGACTAACTATGGTTGTTTCAATGTTGGAGTGCATCTGCATAAGAGGTGCAATGAACCAACAGTCTGCATAATATAAGCCAGATCTGTTAAACGGATGTGCAAGCAAAACTCAAGTTCTGGAACAAGACTAAAGTCCAGAAATGGACGACCAACCAAAAACGTATCGCTGGAGTTCACTGTGGTGAACATGAAGAAGAATCAGAGCACAAGATACTAGTAATATCCTGGGAAGTAAAGGTGGGCAGAGTGTTGATGGCCACATCGCCAACTGAGTGCCAATGGGTCTATAAACATATCACTAGCATCGTATGCTTGATGCACCACAGGCCTAAAAATAGTCCTTTACTTTACCAACTTGCCTAATGAAGTCGCTAGTTGTATATAGTTTATACGAGGGTAAATAAATGGTCACAGCGATTTTCCTTCGTGCTGGGGAGGGGCCTTGGACATTACATCCATCAGCCAAGCTTCGCCGCTACAACGTCTCGAATGCCTTCGTTAACGACTGCAGGCTACAGCCATGTAGTTCTTCGACACGAAGGAAGCACCTTGAATTTGGGTTCGGACAGACGACTTCATACAAAGAGGCATATGTTTACTACGAAGCATATATGGATATGCTTGGTGTCTTAAGATATCGATTCTTAAAGAAATAAATCGGTACATCCTGAGCCATTTGTGAAGCATCAAACATGTTGAAGAAATGTCTATGACATCTTTGTCATTAAGGTTTTCTCAACGACGCCATCAGAACCAGTGTCTCCTCCACAAGAAGAGCTCCAGTAATTCCTACCTACAATGCCCTGATGGATAAGTACAGCCAGGCCTACTTCCGGTCCCCTCTAGTGCAGAGCATCCTGGGGAGGGACATGTCATCCGGCATAAAGGTATGTTAACGGTTAGCTTAAGGGTGAAGTTTACAGTTTATACTAGAGAGAATCGACTTCATGGCACCGGGTTTTATTCCATATTGCTGGGTTTCTATCCGCAGAACTGCTAACCGGTTGCTGAGAGAGTCAGCAACTCGAAAGAGAAAGTCAATCACAGAGATAAATCTTCTTCTTCGTATTTTTTTTTCACCGGCTGTAAGCAATGGGGCAAAGTCCTGATTGTTTGTCCATTTGGAATCTGGCATAGTGTCAGGGCCTGAGCTTTGCGTGTACATCCGTTTTACTGGCTTCTTTGTGTGCAGCTGGTTGTTCCTTGCCGCTGGGGCAGATGCACTACGACTTTAAAGGAAACCTTAAATTAGTCGACTCCAGTCTTGTTTGGAGGGCAGTGGGTCTATTCTTGTTTCCTCCACAAAGGTGCCACGGAACCCACACGGGCAACAGACAGACAGACAGACAGACAGACAGACAGACAGACAGACAGACAGACAGACAGACAGACAGACAGACAGACAGACAGACAGACAGACAGACAGACAGACAGACAGACAGACTAGAAGAATTAAACAATTTCTCGTAAATTCTCGTTTGCGAGAACCAAGTGATGACTGTGAATCTGCAACAATGACCAGACTGCAAGAACAAATGTTAAAAGTGGTGTGGCCAGACAAGAGAACCTTGCAGGAAGCCAAAGAAGAATAAGAAACCAACACAGAACTGGTGTCGTGGGCCGCTATACACTGCGGGATTTACTAAAAAGGGGATCCGAGCACTTATGGACTGAATAGTTTGATATGCAATGAGGAAAATCTGTCGACTAACCAACTATAAACCCCAAAGGACTTACAGTCTATTTCTCCATTCAGTTCTGTTCTGTGCAATCAAATGTCATGGATGGAATCCTGAACAGCTCCTTTGGCTTCTAGCGGCAATTAGTCTCATATAGTTTCCTTTCACAAACAGACTAATACAAGAACTATTAACAAACTCAGTGCCAGACGCAGATGTGCACCAACTCCTGACCAGTGCAAGCTCTGGCAAATGGAAAAAGGTAGAGTTATCAACTTTTCTTTTACTGGCGCTTTATTAATATCCTACCCCAAACAGGGGACATCCAAAGGTCATAGGATAGTCTAATATTTCAGGGGGTGGTAGGTAGGCTGCATGCAGTCGTGGGACCTAGGCTGCACTCTCTCGTGGGACGTAGGGGGATTAGGGTTAGGGCCAGTTCTAGATCTTTTGGGATCGTTAAAAGCATTAAAAAGCCGGGAAACCCAGACTTACCACTCTCTAAAATGTTGGACTGTCCCCTATGACGTCATCTGGGGTAAGATATTAATAAAGCACCTTTTTACTTGTTCTTGTTTGTGTCATGTAATCAGGGAATCGCAGTTCCAGCATAACAGCAGACGGGTCGTCCCATATTTGCTCCGTTCCTGTGCCAAAGAAAGCCACACAGAATGCCTGTCGCTGTCCTTGTGAATCTAACTGCCACAGACTGCAGTCTCGGCAAGGCCAATAGCATCATCATCATCATCATCGTGTAGCTGGTCCTTTGCAGAACGTCGCTCTCATCACGGTCTGCCTGAAAGAAACTCGGTCTCTCGCTTTTATACTCAAGGAGTCACTTATATCCTGTGCCCATCTTCGTGTTGGTCGGCTCCTGCCCCTCCTTCTTGATACCATGCCTTTAGCTATTATTTTTTTCCAATCCGTGGTGGCGCTTGATATGACCAAAATATTTCAGCTTCCGAGACAGGATGTTGTTTATTAGCCAATCTTCCTTGATGTTCAGTCCTTTACAGAGATCTGTGGAGATGCATGAACGCCTACGCCAGCTGGCAAGGCTCTTGATGATACTGACCACCATTTGGATGAGAAACGCCCATATGCAAGTCCCACAAACGCCTTCCAACAGTAAGGTTATATTAGGGCCTCGAACGACAGCCAAGGTGGGGACTTTAAAGTAACATCAAACAGCGTCCTGTATTGGGGAAGCCATGTCCTACTTAGTAAGTAAGAAAATTGTACATACCAGGACATCACACAAGCGATAAACACCCGGTGACACAAAGTGCCACCATGCGTATGAGGATCACCCGTGGCGAGGTCCCAGACACCGCGTTTAGCATTTAAGCTATATTGCGACCCCCTGGTAAAAGCCGGGTATCTATCCAAAACCAAAAACTGTTTTCAGCACTTTTTGCAAAAGTAAAATACTCAACATTTTAACATTATATATTGGTGGTACAAAGGACCTTATGTAGAGAAGATCACTCTACGAAATACGCCTGGCCAAATCAGAGTGAGCTGAAACCAAGAAGGAAACACCAGGAAGGAAAAGGCAAGAAATACACAGCTAACAACTGGGTAGAGAACGAGCGGTCTGACTCGAAGAAAGCAAGCATCAAGCCCAGAGACGCAAATAAACCAGACCACAAATATAGGCGGAGATAGTTAGCACCCTCGGCTAGCTAACAGCAGTCTGAAAGTGGTCGAACTTTGAATTTTTTTTTTTTTTTTTTTAAAGAATCAGAATAGCCGGAGTGTGGCTTCGAAATAACGACAAATTCCGCCCCACATGGGACCACCTTTTATTATGCCCTACATTACCGTTCTATCCAAACCATTATGGCATTCAACGTAGAAGTTTGCATGATAAATTGTTTACACTTGGTTACCAAGGCAACTGGAGACCTGAAGACACGGAGAAGCATGATCGCCAATGCCAGCTGGCAACACATTTGATGATGAAAATGATGTTTATTACCTGACGTTTTTCCCTGCAGGTTTCATCAATGATGCGATAATCACTGAAAAAAGGCGGACCAGATACAAAGACATTATTCCCTCTTACGATGCCAGTCGTGATCAATGTTGCCAGATGTATTTTGAACGTGAAGATATCAAGAGGCTGCTTGCAAGAACGTGTGCTCCCAGAGTTAGATTCCATGTCAAATCTAAAAGCACTGTATCATAAGAATTCAACCATGGAAGCTTCCTCCTCCTCCTCCGGTTCTTTTCTGTTAAGCGACCACATCACGTGAGATTTAGGGATATCCCATGGTATAGGTAGTCGGCTCTGTGGCTAAGTCGATGCGAACGCTTCGTAATGCATAGATGCCGGGTTCGATCCCAGCTGCAGGTCATGCGCCTTGCGTTAGTTTCGATAGTGGTATCAAGAAAGCCGACCGTCCAGAACGCAATGACAAACTACTGGACGTTAATTTGCCTAGAGAAACCACACAACAGCCAGGGGCTGTTGGGGTTGGTTCTGCAACGTAATGTAAAGGATACGCAACTAACCATAGTATTGGTGGTTAGGGTTTATCATCATCATCATCGCGTAACACTTCGTGCCGTTGGGTCACCAGTTTCTGCTGACTGTCTATTCAGCTCTCTCCACCTTTGGCGGTCAGTTGCGATGGACTTCATGGTTTCATGCCTGTCCAGTCAGCCCCCCCCCCCAACCCCCGTACTATGTGATCGCCCTAAATCTCGCGTGGTGTGGTCGCTTTAACAGAAAAGAACCCCCTCTTTCTTCTTCTTCGTTAGTCCTGTGTTGCCTTTCAGCATCAGGTTTTGCAGTGACGTCGACTGACAGACTTAGTATGTGCTACTGAGGTGCTTGTATTTACCGCATCGGATATTCCATCTATCCATCGCTTGCGTCATCGACCCCTGGACTGTTTCTGTTGTGTCTAAGTGACAGGTCTTTCTTTGGTGCACTGTCTGTTGCCAGTCTTGACATATGTCCAAAACATTTGATCTGTAGTCTGTTGATTCAAAGCTTCATATACGTATGTATTAAACTTACTGTGTGTGTGTGTGTTTTTTTTTTTTTAAGTAAATGCGGTCCTCAAACCGAACGTCAGTAGCAGAAGGGGTAAAAATGATAAGAAGGGGTGATGAATATGACAAAGCAAATGTGATTTGCTGTTGGAGAGGCCAAAGAGACAATGAAGTGACCTCTGGAGAAGCCAGATTTTTTTTAGTACTTTGTGACCAAATATAAGAAGTAATAGAGTGATGCAATGATTTGAATTTTAGAGTGAAGTTGCACCAGACTAGGACAGTTCATTGGGCGATTAAGATTCAGGATACAGCGAAATATGGCCAGCAATAAATTGTGCAATCTATTATTTGTGTCTTCTTTGTTCAAATCTACAACGGGGAAACACTGCTATGCTTTTCCAAAAAAAAAATATCGTCACGTTCAACCCCCCTCCTCCTCCCACGGGGAGCTTTTGGTTATAAGTGTGGCTGTTTATTTGCGCCATATAAAATAGCTTAGCGTTGCTCGCCACCAAGTATCCTTGAAAATGACTCTTGCAGTCTAGATGCCATCAAGGGAGACGGACTCAAATACTGTCCCGACTGTCGAAGAAGTCATCCATCAGCCAGCCAATGGGCAACCCGGTCGCCGATGTGTTTTGGAAATTACATTGACAATCTTTTATAACTGTTCTCTGCAATGTACATTTTCTAAATGAATGGATTGTACTCAAAGTGTTAAGAAGGGGCGCCGATACACAAAAAACACAGGGAAACACACTCAGTGAGCTTGAGCCTTATTTAAGTGTGTAATATTGTTAATAGTAAATCTGTCACTTGTAGGAATTGAACGCAGCCACTGACTCAGCAGGTGAGAACACTAACTCCCATGCCACTAGATCATATTTTTCGTCTTACTCCTCCTAGTCTCCTCACCCATCACTTTCTACTCTTCCATTTTCTTCTTCTACTGCTGTGTTTTCTTCGACAAATGCTGTTTTTTTTTCCTTCACTGTTATTATTATAATTAGAAACTTCGTAATCATTTGTTAGTTGAAATCAAATCGATCAGAACTGCCTTAAAATGTAGCTATTTAACATGCTTATATAGTTTTTGTTTTTTAACTTAGGAATCAACTTTAAGAATTAGTTAATCATGAAGTTGTTCTTCTGGTATTGCAGATAGTGTGTTGAATTTGATTTGTATTAAAATTGCTGTTTCAGCAGTTTATGTAGTTGCAGTTCGTTGTATTATTTTATTTCATTTCTGTTTCCTATATGGCTCTGAAATCTGAGTACAACTCAGCCTTATTACAAACTTTTGACAAGTCTTAAGATTAATCTTTTGACTCATTAACGATACTAACAGTGGGGAATTGAAAGTGGAGAAGCAACAACCAAATTCATAATCTGTTTAAACCACCAGTGATTACTGGCATCATGAGAGATGGTTGGGGCATATTGAAAGAATGTCAGATGACAGAGAAGTAAAAAACTGTATACACCAGGGAGATGAATGGTCGTAGACTATGAGGCAGACCAAGAAGACGATGGAGAGATAATACCCAGACAGACCTGCAAACACTTGGTGTCACCAACTGGAAAGAGAAGGCCAACCAGAGAGATGATGGAGGCAGGTGATATCTGCAGCAATGAACCTCAAGGGCTCAGAATGCTGAAGAAGAAGATCATGAGGAACCACAGACTGCAGTGGCTAGGGCTTAAGAGAGAAGGGCAGATAACATAATCTGCTTCTTCTTTTCTCTACAACTGGAATGCCTTGCAGCATCAGAATAGGAACATGTTTAAGGAATGGGCTCTTCTGTTCGCTTTGTGTGCAGAATTAAAACGAAAAAACTCTACACATGAAAAATGTTTTATGTGAGTAGACCATCAGACAATTCAAGAAGATGATGAAGAGATGATTTACAGACAGGCTTACAAACACTTTAAGTCTCCAACTGTGAAGAGAAGGTCAATCACAGAGATGAATGGAGGCGGATGATATCGGCAGCAATGATTCTCGAAGATTCAGAATGCTGAAAAAAAGTAAAATGAAAAGAAGAAGTATATTTGTGTGCGGACAGTTTTTATTGATGGATGCAAATGCTGGGAAACAAGTAACAGAATTGTGAAGAAACTTAAGGCAATGAAGATTTAGTATCTGTAAGGAATTTTAAAGAATGTTATGTGCCCAGAAAAAAAACTCGAGGCAGTTAGTTCTTACATGTTACAAAATCACTCATCAGAATCAAAAAGGAAAAAAAAAAAGGTATGTGCTATATTAATGGAGAAGGTGTGGTAGAGACAGTTAGCTTTATGTGGTAGAGACAGTTAGCTTTATGTGGTAGAGACAGTTAGCTTTATGGGGGGGGTTAGGGGGCGGTGGATATTAGTGGTACGAGTTAAATGTGGTTTAGAGACTGAGGGTCAAGAGATTTTTTTTTAAAAATATGCAAATCTTAAACAGCTGGGAAACACTTACCTAACCATCACTAGCTTCATTCAATCAATACTACTATTCTTGACCTCAAGAACAAAGTGTGCAGAGCAAGCTATGGGGGAACCATGAAGGACCTGCTAATGACATGCGAGTTTATAGAGGCAGCCCAGCTGATGGTCTGATCTGAGCATACAAAACCAAGTGCAAAGAAGAAGAGGAGGACTCTTCTCTGTGGCATTTGCCCTCAATGATTACATTATACAGCTCCCTGTAGTCAACACTACATCATTCAACACTACATCATTCAGCACTACATCATTTAACACTACATCTTTCAACACTTCATCATTCAGCACTACATCATTCAGCACTACATCATTCAGCACTACATCATTCAACACTTCATCATTCAGCACTACATCATTCAGCACTACATCATTCAACACTACATCATTCAGCACTCCATCATTCAACACTACATCACTCAGCACTACATCTTTCAACACTTCATCATTCAACAACACATTATTCAACACTACATTGCTGTATCTGTTGGACAAAAATCTCATTTTGGTTATGAAAGAGCATGCAATAATAATGAAATACATTTTTTTTATTGCACAAATAGCAATGACAATAAAAAACTATAGTTTGTTTTCATTTTTTAATCAGTACCACTTTACGTATCATACAATGGACGGATAGAAACTCTTTTGTAACAATCTGAAACAAACTGTATTTAAAAACAGAGAAAAGGTTACATATTAGATGTATGAAAAATACATTTGTTGCCAATTTCATAAAATACAGATTGAAACTGACATGCAAAATGTATTTGAAGAGTCTATGAGCAAGAGTAGAGCAACTAAATTAACATCAACAATAATCAGTTATCAGAAAAGGAAAGCATCAGTTTACCAGAAGAGAAAAGCATCAATTATCAGAAGAGAAAAGCACCAATTACCAGAAGAGAAAAGCATAAATTACCAGAAGAGAAAAGCATCAATTACCAGAAGAGAAAAGCACCAATTATCAGAAGAGAATATCATAAATTATCAAAAAAGAAAAGCATTAATTATCAGAAGAGAATATCATAAATTATCAGAAGAGAAAAGCATCAATGAATTATCAGAAGAGAAAAGCATCAATGAATTATCAGAAGAGAAAAGCATCAATTATCAGAAGAGAATTCACCAATTATCAGAAGAGAAAAGCATCAATTATCAGAAGAGAAAAGCATAAATTATCAAAAGAGAAAAGAATCAATTATCAGAAGCGAAAAGAATCAATTATCGGAAGAGAAAAGCATCAATTATCAGAAGAGAAAAGCATCAATTATCAGAAGAGAAAAGCATCAGTTATCAGAAGAGAAAAGAATCAATTATTAGAAGAGAAAAGAATCAATTATCAGAAGAGAAAAGAATCAATTATCAGAAGAGAAAAGCATCAGTTATCAGAAGCGAAAAGAATCAATTATCGGAAGAGAAAAAAAGCATCAGTTATCAGAAGAGAAAAGCATCAATTATCAGAAGAGAAAAGCATCAGTTATCAGAAGAGAAAAGCACCAATTATCACTTGACTATTGAATTTTATTTGTACAGTTTATCCATGTTGTTTCTTGTACCACTTTAACGGAGGAGAACAGACCTCAACGGTTTAGCCTAATAGACACTTGGACAAACAGCCCTGGCCTAACCCTAGCAAGTGTATTAGGTAGTGAACCATAATCAACCACGCTTACCTTCATAGCCCACAATGATGACGAGAAACTTAAAAACACAATTTTCAACATAGTAATTCTCAAAAATTCAATGAATTCAAGTATTTAGAGACATTCATAACACCAGATGGAGGATGTGACAGAAATTAAGAGCAGAATTGGCCAGACAAAAGGCAGCATTTCAGAAGATGAAAAGCATCTTATGTAATAAATCACTCATTAAACATCAGAAAATCAGTACTAAAATGTTACATCGAGCCTGTTCTGTTGTATGGTAGTGAATCTTGGAATGTGAGCAAACAAATTAAGAAGAGTTTGGAGGCAAGTGAGATGTGGTTCTTGAGAAGAATGTTGCGAATACCTTGGACTGCCAGAATAACTAACAATGATTGTCTGGAAATGGCTAATGAAAGTAGAACATTATATACAACAATGAGAAGGAGACAAACAAACATTCTTCAGTCATGTGATGAGAAAAGGGGCACTGGAAAATATGACGACTGAAAAGATTACTGGTGGCAGAGGCAGACAAAGAGGAATCATAGTGGATGGTTAAGACAGTGGCTTGGAGGAATATCATCAGTGAAATGGATCCAGAACACCAAAGACCGAGATCTATGAAGATGCATGAACACCTACGCCAGCTGGAAAGGCACTTGATGATGATGAATTCTTAAAATGGGCAGCCACAGTAAGGTTTGATATTTGCCTACTCGCCTGAAGGTCTAAGGTCTACCTCCGCATCGAGGAAGATTTTTTCAAAACTGACCTTAGTTCCAAGGTTGACCCAGGCTAAAATGTGTACCAGCTAACGTCTTAAGAAGCCTCAGTCTTAGTCGAGGTTTCAACTTCGCTGCAATTGGGTCACCCCATACTTGCTACCTGCTGCAGTGAAAATCAAATGAAATGTCTCATCTGAAAAACTAGTGAACAAACAAATGTCCTGGCACAATCCAGAAATATGCGCATGCAGTAATTCTTGACATTTGCTAGAGGTGCCAAAGCCAACAAACACCACTGGAAATGCAGTTGATGGAAGTACTCGGTCACGATAAGTTGGCTATACACGTGTAAATTTATTACATGAGGTATTTCACAAGCCCATACGTAAACCGACTACGGGCCATACTGAGGTCCACTACTTTACCGCTGTACAAATGAAAGGCATTCCAAAAGAAAAAACACAGCTCTGGCCATAATAATGCTGACCACATCACTCACTGGTCAATGAAATATGCGTCTAACCAGGCTTTTCTTTTTCTCTCTACAGTAAACGGTGCCGGTATTTATCTTAAAATATCTAAACAGAGGTGCCAGCACCTACCTCTAAGTGTCTACTACAGTAGTTTTGAAACAAATTATTATGCCTAAATAGAAAAAATGTCAGCACTTCTAACTATTGCGTACCATCAGAAAGAAAAAACCCGCATCTAGCAGTAAATGCTCAGTGGGTCAAATTAATGGGTCCTTTACTTTCTGAAAATTTTACTTACCTTAATTTTTGAAAATTTTAAAGTTCTGAGCAGACTGAAATAATTTAAATTATAAGCCTTTAAGTCCTAGGGTAGGAACATTCAATAACTTTACTACCGGCGGCCAATATTTTGAAAATGGGGACCATCATGGGTCAAAGGCCCGAGTTTCAGCATAGAAAGATCATTGTTACAATACAACTGGCCACCTGCTTTGCCTTCCTGTCTCTACTCTGATAAACTATTGAGTCCTAAAGGAAGCAACAGGAGTTAAATGATAAAACTATCAAGTCCTAGAGGAAGCAACATGAGTTAAATGATAAAAATATAAAGTCCTAGAGGAAGCAACAGGAGTTAAATGATAAAACTATCAGGGTTTCCACTGTTGAGATGCACCTGGCGGTTCTGTAAAGTCTTATCTTTCAGCTTGGCTTGCAGCAAAATATGCTCCACAACCCCAACTCGGACATCCATCTGTGTGTTCTCCCTCTTCAGCTGTTGGATGCACTGTTTGATCTTGACTAGTGGGGCTGAAACAGAAGATGACAGTCACAAAAATGTGATGTGACAACATGAAAATACTGACAAGCAGGGCTTGAAACAGAGAGTAAACATCCACAAGACCCCATCAGCAGACTCAACATACAACAATTTTCCGTCTATGAACAGGACACTGCAAGCTCAACTACCACATGCATAAAATAAAGATTGTACAGTCCCCACAGTGTGCCTGTCAAAGAGGACCACAAACACCTGACCACATTCTCCAGACCTGCCTACACTACCTACAACTTCGAAAAGACACCTGGCCTCAGGAGCAGCAAAGTGGGCAGAGCAAGCTATGAGGAACCATGAAGGACCTGCTACTGACATGCAAGTTCATAGAAGCAACCCACCTGGTGGTCTGATCTGAGCATACAAAACCAAACACCAATAAGAAGAAAAAACAGAGGTTAACAGTCACATAAAAGTGATGCAAGAAAATAATGGCAAATGGGGTTGAACCAGGGTGAATGTCATGAAAAAATGATGTAGCAACTGGAAAATACTAACAGGTGTGGCTGAAACAGAGGCTGGAAGTCATGAAAAAAGTGATGTAGCAACAAGAAAATACTGACTAGTGTGGCTGAAACAAAGTGAAATCATGAAAAAATAATGTAGCAACTGGAAAATACTAACAAGTGTAGCTGAAACAGAGGTTGAAAGTCATGAAAAAAGTGAGGTAGCAACAAGAAAATACTGACTAGTATGGCTGAAACAAAGAGTGAAAAAATGATGTAGCAACTGGAAAATACTAACAAGTGTGGCTGAAACAGAGGTTGACAATCAAGAAAGAATGTAACAACAGAAAAACAGTAAACAGGTGTCCCTGTCTCCTCCATTATGCATTTTACAACAATTGTGAGGCCTGAGTATTCACACACATGAAAGATTAGCTTCTAGCGGGGTCTATCCAGTTAAACAGATTGTAGCATGAATTTTAAAAAATACACCCCTGAGCCTGTAATCAGAACACAGGGTCTCCCAAAATTAAACAGGTTGAATAATGGCAACAGAAATGTACAGTCAGGTGTGTAATCAAAACAAAGATTGCATGTTTGGTGCAAAAACCTGGACAATGAACGAACAGTTAGAGAATCAAACTGAGTCTGGAAATGTGGATATACTGAAGAATATGTTGCATCACAGGGAAACAAAAGCAATCAAACACAGAGGTTTTGGAGGGACTGTGAGTGAAAAGAGAGTCACTGAAAGAAATTTAAAAACACAAGACAACTGAAATATTATGTTTACATTAAAACAAAAGACAAAATATTCGATGAAAAACCATACTGGAGGGAAAGGTCGAGAGCAAGAAAGCAAAACATAGACACCGATACAAGTGTAAGGACAACATTAACAGGTGAAGGAACAACCAAGAAAAGACACAGTGTACAGGAAATCCATTGCAGCCAACCTTCATTGTGAAGATGGCACCTGATTTACTAACTAATAATCACAACACAGGATCCCCCAAAGTTGAACAGATTAGCTTGCATTTTCTTCTTCTTCTTCTTCTCTTCCACCTTGTACCTCGTCGAAGTGTCGGGAGAAGATGTAACATTCGTTGATGAGCTCTGTCAAGAGCACTGTTAAGACTGATGTTCATTTCTGTTAGGCTGTTCTAAATGCCATCACTCCATCTTTTCCGAGGATTTACAGTCATTGGAGAATTTAAGTGTCCACGTTCGGCACTGATAGCATAGTGTTGGCCAAAAAATAGTTCTGATAAGATTCACGTTAGTACTGTGGGGTATCTGCTTGTGTGTCAACAGGGGAGATAGTTGCCCCATCACTTGCTTCGCTTTGGCACATCTCGAGCTAATTTCTCTGTCCAGCTGAAGCACATGAAATAAAAACATAAACTAAACTTACTTCCGTCAGTCATGCTGCTTCCTTGCTCGTCCATTTCTTGCTTAGCTTTCTCCAATTCTTCTGTGATCTACCGAATGTACAAGTTACAGTTGTTAGTAGTATACACAAAGACTTTAAGAACAAGTTCAGGCCCAAGAATCTACATAACATAACATAACCCTTGACCCATTAGGGTCGTGGAGGTGTACTGATGGAAGCACTAGCACACAAAACTCAACATCTTTCTGTCTTCCGCTTGATGTAGTCCTGTCCATTTCTTGATGTTTTCATTCCAGGTCGTTCTTTGCCCTCCTCTTCTTTCTACACCCCCCCCCCCCCCCCCCCCCCCCCCACCCAACGTTATCCAATGGTATATCTTTCAAGTTCATGAGTGAATTCTTTAACTGTTCCATGTGCATATAACATTCTTACATTCGATGTACCGAAAACACAGTGCTAACCGTTGGGTTCTTGTACCGATTATCCATCAGACATTTCAGTGGGCAAACGGTTTGCTTGGTGGTGCCCATCTCCTCTCCAAATATCTGAATCCCGTTTCTACAAGTTTATATTCTCCTAGCTCTGACAGACCATTTTGTTATAAATTTCAAATTTCTTGTCGAGTCGAACGCAGAGAAGAAAAACACAGTCACCATCTTAGTGGGCTGGAAACAGAAAATTCTACAATGTTTTATCAAAGGGAGCCTGGATCCTTGACATTATTACAAATATAAAAGGTCACTTCACAGGTGTGGTGCCATCAACAAAGCAACTTTTAGGACGCAAGTGTGCGCCTGGGATCACCAGAAGTCACTGCAGACATTCAATGATGGATCCCACTGTCTGGGGAGATGGCAGAAAGCATCTGTGGAGACTGCATGGTGTGGAGTTTGAACCACCTGCTGCATAAGAGAGTGGAAGGTGCTGCACTATCTTCTACTTTACCTTAAGGTTCACCAGTTGTAAATTCTGACAGAAAGTTCTGGTTGTTCCTCCACTTCTGGATTTTAGTCTTGTTCCAGAACTTGAGTCTTGAATGATTATCCGTTTTCTTTAAACACATCTGGTTCTCTCACATTTACTACAAACATGATTACATGTAACAGACATGGCTGGGTGAATTCAATATATCGTTCATATACTAACGTTAATGAACCAGGAATACGAGGTCAAGCCATTTGACTCACGCTGAAGGTCATGCGTGCTGATTCATGTGGATTCAGAAGGGTTGTGACATTGTTGGGGACAACGTGAATTGTGCTTTTGGGAGTCCACTGGAGTGTCCGGTGACCTAAGTCAATATTTGGTACAGTGTTGACATGAGCCAGGAGATGATAGTTCAGCTTGAGTCAGTATTATTGCAAGAGGGTGTTGGCCTAGGGCTGGATGGACAAGTAGGTTCACGAAGTTATCAGCCCAGTGTGGGCTAATTATTATACTTAGTGCATGGATAGCAGCTATAGCAGAGAAAAGTATGGAGTTCTCAGTGAAGGGGACTCAAGCATAACAGTGGGCGTTCTGTGTGCAAGGAGGCTCACAAGGGACAGGCGTGTGTGTGTGTGTGTGTGTGTGTATAGCGAGGTTGAGATCAGTTGAGAAAACAAAGAGGTCTGTTAGAACGTGCTGAGAGAACAGTTGAGTTGAGAATGTTTGAGGCGGAGACAATCGAGAGTGCCGTCGAACCAAGAGAAGTCTAGTGGTCAGAGTTAAGGCCTAGAGAGCTGGACTACTTCGAGTACAAGCTGTCTTGGGTGACGACGCATGTGAGGCGCTAGGATTCTAGTGAAACAAGACAGCAGGGGTGTTGGCGACAGCTGTGTGCTGAAGAGGACTCGGGCTTGGTGTCCTGTCGGTCATTGGGGTTCCTTTGACAAGGCTGATGTGCTGTGTGCACAGACTGGAGATCAGGAATCGGAAGTTTTCCAGTCAGCCGACGTGACAGCATCTGATACGTATAGAGCAACGGAGGTCAAGTTGAGTAGGAGATGTAACCTGTTCATCCGTACAGCGAGCCCTGAAGTGAGGAGGAGCTGAAGACCTAGGTACTGTAGCGGTCAGCCCAGCTAGTGTAGGCTGTCTGAGAAAGAACCGCTGTGTCAGTTTGAGAGAGCGAAGTGAGGGGACATTCATTTCATAATTAGCCAGTGACATCTATGGTTACTTGTTATATGTACAGCTTTCTTTATACCCGCTTGAAATTGTAACAAAAAATGTGCATGTATGGCGGCAAAACATGTCGTTGAGTTTTCCAAACAGTTTTCTGCGCAAGTTGGGTACAACAGTTGGAGTGTGAATCATATTCAGGACACTTGGTCTTGTGTTGTCTGCCCATTTAGCAACTTTAGCACACAAAAGTGGGTTCAGTTCACAAGTAGTGCAATTTTTAAAGAGATCTCTTGCGTTGCTGGAGCTAAGGAGGTTGTGTTTTGTGTCATGCTCTGAGCAGGCAGCTAGCTGCTTTGTGGAGAGACTGAGCCACATGGGATAAAACCCAGTACAATGAAGTCAATCCTCTCACCTTTACCTTTGAACCCTGAACCAGGAAATAGTACTTTCAACAACAGAATCTTCTAAAGGTCACTCACCTGTGCTAGTGTTCTTGACTTCTGAGGTCACCCCACCACTGGCCTGTCTGTATTTCTCCTTGGTTTCTGCCAGTGCATCTTGGGCATGTCGGAAGTTGACCAGAAGATGCTCCAGCTGAGAGTTAATGTACTTCTCTCGGCTGGAGATCTTCTCCAAGGTATGTGAGATCTCATCCTGCAGTTTGTCCAGGTGAATTTTGCTTTCGTTCAGAGAGGTCTCAATGCCATCATTGTGTTGGTGCATCTGCTCCAGGTGCACTCGCCAGTCCTAATGATTACCACAGAGAGACAGATGTATCAGTAATGGTTTGGCCATCTAGTTAGAATGCATCAAGATCCAATACCATTATAAGCACTACATCTCAGAAGATCAGCTACAAGAGCAGGAGAATGGCCCCGAAAGCGATGAATTGACAACATTAAAGACACTCTCTGCCGTCATAGCTTGACAATAGCCAGTGGCAGCCAACCTGCACAGGATGGCAAATTATTCACCCTCCCCCCACCCTCACCCATTGCTTAACGGCAGCAGAAGTGGTTTATGATGATAATGATGATGTGTCAGTGTTATTACAATGGGTTCTTTTTCTTAGTGTTCTTTTTCTTCTACTTCTTTTTCTGTCATCTCACCAATACCAGTTTGTAGATCAGTGATATGATTTTCTGTCATCTCACCAATACCAGTTTGTAGATCAGTGATATGATTTTCTGTCATCTCACCAATCCAGTTTGTATTCAGTGATATTTCTGTCATCTCACCAATACCAGTTTGTAGATCAGTGATATGATTTTCTGTCATCTCACCAATACCAGTTTGTAGATCAGTGATAGATTTGTCTGTCATCTCACCAATACCATTTGTAGATCAGTGATATGATTTTCTGTCATCTCACCAATTGTAGGATCAGTGATATGATTTTCTGTCATCTCACCAATGCCAGTTTGTAGATCAGTGATATGATTTTTCTGTCATCTCACCAATACCAGATTTGTAGTCAGTGATATGATTTTCTGTCATTCTCACCAATACCAGTTTGTAGATCAGTGATATGATTTTCTGTCATCTCACCAATACCAGTTTGTAGATCATTGATATCAGTGATTTTTCTGTCATCTCACCAATACCAGTTTGTAGATCAGTGATATGATTTTCTGTCATCTCACCAATACCAGTTTGTAGATCAGTGATATGATTTTCTGTCATCTCCCCCATACCAGTTTGTAGATCAGTGATATGATTTTCTGTCATCTCACCAATACCAGTTTGTAGATCAGTGATATGATTTTCTGTCATCTCACCAATACCAGTTTGTAGATCAGTGATATGATTTTCTGTCATCTCACCATAATACAGTTTGTACTCAGTGATATGATTTTCTGTCATCTCACCATATACCAGTTTGTAGATCAGTGATATGATTTTCTGTCATCTCACCAATACTAGTTTGTAGATCAGTGATATGATTTTCTGTCATCTCACCAATATCAGTGATATGAATTTACTATGTCATCTCACCGATACCAGTTTGTAGATCAGTGATATGATTTTCTGTCATCTCAACAATACCATTTTGTAGATCAGTGATATGATTTCTGTCATCTCACCAATACCAGTTTGTAGATCAGTGATATGATTTTCTGTCATCTCACCGATTTTGATATGATTTTCTGTCATCTCACCAATACCAGTTTGTAGACAGTGATATGATTTTCTGTCATCTCACCAATGCCATTGTAGATCAGTGATATGATTTTCTGTCATCTCACCAATACCAGTTTGTAGATCAGTGATATGATTTTCTGTCATCTCACCAATATAGATCACATGTTTGTAGATCAGTTTGTAGATTAGTGATTGATTTTCTGTCATCTCACCAATGCCAGTTTGTAGATCAGTGATATGATTTTCTGTCATCTCACCAATACCAGTTTGTAGATCAGTGATATGATTTTCTGTCATCTCACCAATACCAGTTTGTAGATCAGTGATCAGTCATCTCATGTTTTAGATCAGTGATATGATTTCTGTCATACCACCGTGAATGATTTCTGTCAGTTTGTAGATTTTGTGATCATGATATGATTTCTGTCATCTCACCAATACCAGTTTGTAGATCAGTGATATGATTTTCTGTCATCTCACCAATGCCAGTTTGTAGATCAGTGATATGATTTTCTGTCATCTCACCAATACCAGTTTGTAGATCAGTGATATGATTTTCTGTCATCTCACCAATACCAGTTTGTAGATCAGTGATATGATTTTCTGTCATCTCACCAATACCAGTTTGTAGATCAGTGATATGATTTTCTGTCATCTCACCAATGCCAGTTTTGTATAGATCATGATATGATTTTCTGTCATCTCACCAATGCCAGTTTGTAGATCAGTGATAGATTTTCTGTCAGTGCCAGTTTGAGATCAGTGGAATTTTTCTGTCATCTCAACCATACCAGTTTGTAGATCAGTGATATGATTTCTGTCATCTCACCAATGCCAGTTTGTAGATCAGTGATATGATTTTCTGTCATCTCACCAATGCCAGTTTGTAGATCAGTGATATGATTTTCTGTCATCTCACCAATACCAGTTTGTAGATCAGTGATATGATTTTCTGTCATCTCACCAATGCCAGTTTGTAGATCAGTGATATGATTTTCTGTCATCTCACCAATACCAGTTTGTAGATCAGTGATATGATTTTCTGTCAATCTCCAGTGATATGATTTTCTGTCATCCTCACCAATACCAGTTTGTAGATCAGTGATATGATTTTCTGTCATCTCACCAATACCAGTTTTGTAGAACCAGTGATATGATTGAGTTTCTGTCATCTCACCAATACCAGTTTGTAGATCAGTGATATATGATTTTCTGTCATCTCACCAATGCCAGTTTGTAGATCAGTGATATGATTTTCTGTCATCTCACCAATACCAGTTTGTAGATCAGTGATATGATTTTCTGTTAGGTCACACAATACCAGTTTGTAGATCAGTGACATGATTTTTTCTGTCATCTCACCAATACCAGTTTGTAGATCAGTGATTATGATTTTCTGTCATCTCACCAATACCAGTTTGTAAGTCAGTGACCATGATTTTCTTGTAGACCAATACCAGTTTTGTAGATCTGATGATTTTCTGTCATCTCACCAATACCAGTTTGTAGATCAGTGACATGATTTTCTGTCATCTCACCAATACCAGTTTGTAGATCAGTGACATGATTTTCTGTCATCTCACCAATACCAGTTTGTAGATCAGTGACATGATTTTCTGTCATCTTTTTGTAGATCAGTGACATGATTTTCTGTCATCTCACCAATACCAGTTTGATAAAGTGACAGATGACCATACCAGTTTGTAGACAGTGACATTTTTCTGTCATCTCACCAATGCCAGTTTGTAGATCAGTGATATGATTTTCTGTCATCTCACCAATACCAGTTTGTAGATCAGTGATGATTTTCTGTCATTCACCAATGCAGTTTGTAGATCAGTGATATGATTTTCTGTCATCTCACCAATTTGTGTATCAGTGACATGATTTTCTGTCATCTCACCAATACCAGTTTGTAGATCAGTGATATGATTTGTACCAATCCAGTGTAGATCAGTGATAGTGATAGTGATATTTCTGTCATCTCACCAATACAGTTTGTAGATACAGTGATTGATTTCTGATCTCACCAATACCAGTGACAATGAGTGATATGATTTTCTGTCATCTCACCAATACCAGTTTGTAGATTCAGATGGTTTTCTGTAGTTTGTAGATCAGTGATCTGTCATCTCACCAAATACCAGTGAGATCAGTGATATGTTTTCTGTCATCTCACCAATACCAGTTGTAGATCAGTGATATGATTTTCTGTCATCTCACCAATACCAGTTTGTAGATCAGTGATATGATTTTCTGTCATCTCACCAATACCAGTTTGTAGATCAGTTTGTAGATCATGATTGATTTTCTGTCATCTTTGTAGATCAATGACCAGTTTGTGTAGATCAGTGATATGATTTTCTGTCATCTCACCAATACCAGTTTGTAGATCCAGTGATCCCTGTCATCTCACCAATACAGTTTGTAGATCCAGATTTTCTGTCATCTCACCATCAGTTTGTAGATCAGTGATTTTTTCTGTCATCTCACCAATACCAGTTTGTAGATCAGTGATATGATTTTCTGTCATCTCACACCAATGTTAGTTTGTAGATCCAATACCAAGCTTTGTAGATCAGTGACCATGATTTTCTTAGTCATCTCACCAATACCAGTTTGTACCAGTTTGATTTTCTGTCATCTCACCAATCAGTGATCAGTGATTTTTCTGTCATCTCACCAATACCAGTTTGTGTAGATCAGTGATATGATTTTCTGCCTTTGTAGAATTGATATGATTTCTGTCATCTCACCAATCCTAGTGCTTTTTCTCTCGGGTGACAAGGTCTAGGAATACCAGTTTGGATCAGTGATGTTTTCGTCATCTTTTGTAGATCAAATGATTTTCTGCGCTGTTTCACCTTGCTACAGCTAGACTGACATTTATCCATCTCTTTCTTTGTCTTTCCCTTGCCTTCCTCCCTGACCTTCTGCTGTAAAGAGTAGCATATGCAGTCTGGTCTGGCTGCATTCTCACTAGATGGCCTGACTCATTTCATTCTGTGTCTATCAATGTAATCCAGACATGATCTTATTCCATTTTTCTCTCTCTAATGCTGCTTTTGTAACCATGTCTTGTCTAGTGTTGTTAGTGACCTTATGGAGACAACGCATTTCACATGTAGTTCTTTTCAGTTCTAGTGCCTTATTCATTGTCCATGTCTGACACTGATACCATAAAGTAGGGATGAAAATACTATTAGTCATTTGCTGTTTTGCTGAAAGGTATATATTTCATTGTCTAAGCTTCAATGGTCTGTAAACTCTGGCAAAAAGTTCTGGTTGTTCATCCACTTCTGGACTTTAGTCTTATTCCAGAACTTGAGTATTGCATGTACATCCATTTTACAGATATGGCTTATTTGTGTGCAGACTGTTGGTTCCTTGCCTCTCAGACAGATGCACTCTGACTTACAAGGAATACCCTAATCAGTCGACTTACAACAACATACTTGTTAGGGAGGCAGTGGGTCTTTCCTTGTTTCAATGGGGCTCCGGAACTCACAAGGGGAATAATGAGCTCAATAGGGTGAGCTCACTGTCATCATGGGAGTTGACACTACATGTTTTCTGTTGATGCCAAATTGTGGGCTGTGTATACGGAAACTGACATCTCACACTATGTCAACAGTTTTTGGGCGGAGGGGAGCATCCCCGAGGATACCAGCCCTATCTTAGGAAGAGGAAATGTAAAACTTAATGTCATGGTAGGGCAGACCAGGCAGACAAGGAGAAATACTGACCAGCTGCCTTTGTTGGCAGATGGTCTGAGAGGGACCCTTCGACAGGCAAACATATGGTCTCTAGAGCTAATAGACTTGCAAGTGCTGCATTAATTTGAGATGGCCGGCCCGTGGATCATGCAGACACTGTCATTGCCCTTAGAGAGATAGGACATTCTGAGGATTTTGGAAGCAACATCACTGCTAGGAATACGAGAATTGGGAGTAAAGATCGGCACAGCCAAGCATGAGAAGCACACCGGATGCACACAGAGTCTTGTAACCAAGGTAGCAGAGAGTTGGCCCACACATTTTTTTAACAGATCTGCCTTGGTTGAAGAAAGTATTCTTCTATGTGTCAAAAATATTCGCTGAATTGTGACTAAGAAGTTTAACAAAAGGGGGAAAGGGGAACATCATATACATACAAAACAAAACAAAATATTTTGGTCGAAGCCTTTCTCAACACAAACAACAAGAGCAGCAACACAGGGCAAAGCACTCTAAAGAGAAGGGGGTGGGGTCCCCGTAAATAACTATAAAATACAGGGAGCTCAGTGGCGAAGCGGTCAAGCCGTTTGAATCGCGCTCTGAAGGTCCTGGGTTCTTTACATGGCTGCGCTTTTCACGAGTACAAATTTTGGGTAGATTCCTGGGGATCGCCAGCAGAGCTATGTAGTTCAAGCTCTGTGCTGCGCTCTCGGCAGATGGCTAGCCGTTCTGTAGAGAGAGACTAAGCCATATGGGATAAAACCCGGTGCAATGAAGTCCATCCTCTCAACTTTACACTTTCTAGGAAGAGAAAACATGTGGAATGAATAAAAGAAATGAAGGAGCAAAACTAGTAACAATAATAATTATTATAATAGTAATATTAAAACAGGAGTAAAAAAAAAAAGTGATTTCCAAAAGTGGTGTTAGATGTGCCAGCACCTGATTTGCTTTAGCACATCATATGCTAATTTCTCTACCCATTCTTATTTCTGATGTGAAAACTCACCCTAGATTTTTAATTTGTCCGTTTCATTTTTGTGTTATTTTGTAAATTAACACCTTTTCTAAATCAGATGAAAAATATCTGAAAACAGTACTGACCTTGTTGTCTGTTCTGATGGTGACCCTGAGTTGTGGCATCACTCTCTCAACCTCCAGCTTCCAGCCAGCAGCATCTGTAGTTGACTCCAGAATTTCCTCTGGTTTGTGAGACTCAAACGTTTGCTGATTAAGAAACAACACAAACTGCAGATCAGCAACATTGTCAAACCAAAGCAATTACACATTTGAACAAAGCGGATACAAACAACAGACTGCACAATTTATTCTCTGTATAACAATCTGTCGGCTGCTCTTAACTCCATCCACCATCTGCTTCCATGGCTTCACGTAACCCTGACTGGGGGGCTAAACAGGTACACCACTTTGCTCAAGGGTGTCTGTAGACTAACGGAGGAAAGGAGGCGTCTTACATCTCCTCTGACAGGGTATACCCCTACCTCGCTAACCATAAATTATGGAGTGGGACAGATAGAACTGCAAAAATTAGATTTCTAAGAGCTTGCATCTTTCCCATTGCAACATACGCCTGTGAGACATGGACACTTACTAAACAAGCTGAACAGCGCATAAATGCCTTGTAATACAAATGTTATGGACGCGTTCTAAAAATATCATGGGTAAAGAAAGGAAGAAATACATCCATACTTCAAGAGTTGAATACTGAAGAAGGTTGGCTATTAAAGATAAAAGACAGAAAATTGAAATATTTTGGTCCCTTGAAACATCATGTAGTTTGAAGAGAAAAATAATCAAGGGATATATATGCCTGGGAAGAAAGGAAGAGGAAGGCTGTCGCGTGCGGATGTGCACTAGAACGCACCAGTACTGAGTGAGCAAATAAGACGTCAAATCAATATGTAATGTAGTTAAGGTATTGTTGTTGTCCGAGCATTAGATGTTTACAGTCTGAAAGAGACAGATGTGTGGACAGATGACATTTGGGATGCCTGATGAGGTAATCAAAGTTGGACCCTTGAGACATGCCCCTGATGCCACTGATGGAATGGTAATCAAAGTTGGATAATCTAAACTGATGATGAATGGTAATCAAAGTTGGATCCTTGAGGACATTCTACCCCGGGATGCCACTGATGGAATGGTAATCAAAGTTGGATCCTTGAGGACACTCTTCCCCGGGACTCCACTATAAACCTCAGCAAAAAGCTGGTAATTGTCTACTACGTTCGGCAATAAGCTGGTATACTTATACTACCTTGTTCAGACTGCAGAAGAGAAAATGGAGATGATTGTCCGGATTTCCAAGGTCAGACCGAAATCGATGTGACTGTCCGGATTTCCAATTTCCAAGGTCGGACTGCGACCCGTCATTTGTTAGGAAGTAAGTTCATGTACGAGCAGGCTCGGTTGGTGTGTTTGGATTATTAATTGCACATTTTCTCCTTCTGTTGATCATTGCTATTGTCAATACAACAATGGAACCTTTTAAGAGAGTTTATCGTTCAACTACGTTTGGAAGCCTTTAACATGTATCATGTTCTGTTACACTTGGCCGGTGGCATTGTAAGTTGTTCATGTCATTTGTTACAATAACGACACCCTGATTAATCTTTGGTACGCCGCACATCAGCAGGAAGCCGCTGCACGTCACAAAGGCCAAAAAGAAGATGGGTACAGAATGTGGCAGATGACCTCCAGATGGGTGTAACGGATGCAGGACATCTTGCTTGTGATCGAGAAGTTTTCAGGAAGGTTGTTATAGAAGCAAGGTTCTGCAAGGGACATGCTACTGACTGACTGTGTTAGGACATGCTTGTTGAGAAGGCAATGGGTCTGTTCTTGCCCCGTCCCCCCACAATGGGGCCCTAGAACCCACAACAGGGATAACAAAACTGTACATGTGAAATAAATTCATAATACCTTATTCTGGTTAAACTTCTTCAGTCCTTCTAGATCAAGTATTGGTTCATCTTCATCAGCATCTTCAAAATCTGAAGTCTGAAATAGGAACAACGCACCAGTACCTCATCATCATGTAGCAGTACCTCATCAAGGATTACAATTCTGCAATAAATATTAGCACAACTTTGTGTATGCTGGTTGCCTTTTATCATGGTACGAGGCTTCGCAGGTTGACCCAGCCTAAAATGGGTACCAGGATGTATGTCTTGGAATGGTAAAGACGGCCGGCGTAATGCTCACATTACCCACCCAGTGCCAATTGGTCTGTAAAAATATGGGTGCTTTTCCCATTTGCCCGACACGCCTAAAGGCACAAAAAAGGATCTTTGCTTTTACAACTCTGTATAGCAACTCTTCAAGTAAACGGCCCCTTTCCACGCTTTCTGACGTACTGGGCATATAGGGCTAAACCTAAATTTTATAGACAAATCAGCATTTGGTGGGTGATGTGGTCAGCATTATGCTTGGCAGCCTTTACTTCCCAGGTCTGCACCTTGTTCTCATTCAAGGTGGGGTCAACATGAAAGCCAAGGTCATTGAATAAAAGAAAATTTTAAAGCCCGGGCCCCACCAGGACCCAAACCATCCGATCTGCTTTAATAATACTAAACAATTATGAACTCAGGAAAAAAAAAAAACCACTTCACGAAATAAAAAGTGGGAGCCGCCGCTGTGTAGTGGCTAGACGCTCGCCTGCCATCCCAAAGGTCGACGATTCAAATCCGCATGGAGCAATATTTAGGATTTCTTTCAAACATGACCTTGGCTTCCAGGCAGACCCAGCCTTAAATGGGTACCAGGTAAAGTCCTGGAGAGTAAAGGCGGCCAGAGTGATGTTGACCTCATCATCAATCGAGTGCCGACTTGTCTGTCAAAATATGAATCTAGCCTCATTTGTCCCAATGCGCCACTTTACTTTTTAGGTTCCACAAGTAAAACACCACTTCCACAGGTTAAAAACAGCCCTTCCACAGGTTAAAAACACTACTTCCACAGCTTAAAAACACCACTTCCACAGCTTAAAAACACCACTTCTGCAAGTAAAAACACCACTCCCACAAGTAAAAATGCCACTTACACAGCAAAAACACCACTACCACAAGTAAAAACACCACTCCCACAAGTAAAAATGCCACTTACACAGCAAAAACACCACTCCCACAAGTCAAAACACCACTTCCACAAGTAAAAAAAACACTAATGCGGTAAACAAAATGCGGTACAAAATATACCAGCCCTACTACAGAATTCACACTTACCCCTATTGCTGCTGTCTTCTCTATTTCATTGAGTGTCAGTTCTGAGTCATCTTCAACAATATTCTCCTCCTCCATTTCTTCTTCTGGATATTGTGGCCTAAACAGAAGAATTACCCAGAAAAAATGACTTTAAATAAAAAGAACAAACTGATGCACACAAGTGAGAGCAGCTGCCTGCCGAGATGTTGCACAAATGACAGTATTTAGCTCGAACTATAGGAAGAGAGGGGATTTCCATAAGTAAACTGTCACAAATGATTGTTTAAAAAAAATTATAATTAAGATGACATTTCAACCACTGAGACCCCCCTAAATAAAAACCTTGATTTTTTATTACATAAGGACAAGCTAGTCCCTTTAAGGGCACTTTCAACATAATTTCCACCAACATTGCTGAGGAGAACGGTGCACGATGTCCCACCGTTTTATCACACCCTCCCAGGAACCTGCGAGACTGCTCTGATTTCTAAACCACATTTTCACTTCACACACAATTTCTGCGCCATTCACAAAATGTCTCCCGCCAATGTGGGTTTTCAGTGATACCAAGCTTTAAATGCTAAATAATGTGACTTGTCAGTTATAGGGAACAGAAAAAGGAAGCACAAGTTCCTAAGGCACAGTAACCATTTTGTCTGTTCATGCAACGCAGCCCTTTTTAACAAAAAAAGACATAAAGTGCAACGTTGTTTTTTGAGGCTACACTCTGTAAAAATACAGTCACCATTTTTTTTCTGTGTTCCGAATAACCATTTGTGACAACTTATTTAGCACCACCTAAACAAAATAACACTTTATTAGACACTCAATTAGAAATCAACGAAGCTTGCAAACTTTCCTGTCTCCGATAATCATTTGTGACTTACTTTTTGACTTCTCCTCGTACTAACTACTACATAACCTGTCATGAGAAAACTCAAAAAGCCAGATAACGAAGCTTGTCAACAGCCAAGCTTAGCATAGAACTATACTGTTTTAGAAAAAATTGCCTAGTTATCTAATGCATATTTTCACAAGTTAACAGGAATATATATAATAGAAGAAAATATGTACGTTAGGGGCTATATTTATGAAACAAAAGAAAAAGGAGGGTATCCGTGGATGGGGCGAGGCAGATTAGGAAGAAATAAAACAACTTCAATAAAAATTAAATGAAGAAATGCTGAATACTGATCTCCACAGTAACATTGTTGAGGTGCCACGATATAACTGTGCTTGTATGGCTATATACATGCATCGCATATAAGACTTTCTACAGCAGAACATCTGGAAGGAAGGTGAGAGGAAGACCAAAAAAGATATGGAAAAATTGTATAGCCGAAACCTGCAACAAGATGAACAAATCCATTGCCCAAGCCACTCGAGAAGCGCAAGAAAAACACAGAAAACCACGACACTGGGCTACAACTTGGTATCAGTGAGACGACAAAAGAAGAAGGCAAAGTATGGCTATAAGGTTGAAAGGGGTTTCTGCAACCTTTTTGATTATCATCCTTGAGATTCGCATAGACTGCAAAATGATTATTAAAAAAATATTTTCAAATTAAAAAAAAATAAAGGGCTCTATACAGTACTTTAAGACTCTTTATCTCACTACAAATGAAGCAATTATACTAAAGAACTAAGTCTGCAGTGAACTATCTGAAAGACTGGGTTAATTCAACAGCTGAATTAATAAAAAGACATTAAGAACAAGTTAAACCACCAAAATGAATTTGATTATACCCACTGGAAACAATGCTTTTTTTATAGGTAAATACTGGTGAAGATTTAAGAAAAATTAATTTCTTGGGCTTAAACATCAACGTTATGTGGAACAATAATTTTACCCCCACAAAATTAGGGGTAAGGATTAACATACATGATAAAAAATCGTTAAGTATTCAAACTGCTGTTTTCATTATAGTTCAGTCTGTTTTAATGAAACTTTCTATGTGTGTGCATTTATGGAAAAGCAATCAACTATGGAGTAACAAGTAAACACATGGCGAGCCACCTGGTACTGAATGAGTTAAACACCCTGTTTTTAAACATAGAATACAGCAACAACAATGGTCACAAAATCGCACCCCACCTGCGCCAGGAGAAGTTTGTGCTCTTAAACGCCTCATCTGCCAGTCTGTCAAGAACATAAATACAGTGCTCACCCCAACCTTGTTTCAACTTTGACGGAGGGAAATCGACTGGGTGACCCTAGAGAAGAGAAAATGTACACAAAAGGATACAACACATAAATAAAGACGTAGTGCATCTATCAGTCAGTCAGATCTATCAATGATTCTTCTTATACTACATGTCACGTGAAGCTGGTAGCCCCAATGGAGCACAGGCTCTCAACCAAGTCTTCCTATCCTTTGCTACTGCAAGCTCCTGAACTCATGTCTTCCCAATCTATTTAACTCTCTAGTTTCCTTCTCCATGTGTTTTTCTGGTCAATCTTTATCTAAATGCCCTTGTGGGTTCCAGTTTAAAGCCCTCCTTGTTATTTTGTTCTCAGATTTTCTCAATGTTTGTCCAATACAATGACAACCAAATGCCTGTATACAAACTACAACTGCTCCAACAGACTAAACAAAGAAATACACTCTAGAATAAAATCTGAAAATATGGCATACTACGTCCAGCAACATCTGCTGAATTCAAAGGCTCTTTCTCATAACACTAAGATTACACTTTATAAAACAATGATTAGATCCTAAATCACTTTGAGAGCTGGAAGACAACTAAAAGAGACAAGCTTACAGAATCTTTGAACCCAAGCAGAGGAGAATGGAGAGTGGGAAGCAACAAATAAATTCAGAATTTGTTTAAATTATATCTAATTACTGGTATTATAAGGACATTTTAAAATACCTGAACATCAAGGTAGATTGGATGAACAGCATCATATCACATAAGTTAAAATATTTTGTTCATATCAAGCACCATGGTGGATTGGAATAAAATAATAGCAGAAGGTATGGTAACAGGAAGAAGGTGCAGGGGCCGACCAACACAAAGATGGGCAAGGATATAAGTGACTCTTTGAATATGAAAGTACATGAGATGAGAGAGCTGACGAGAGACCGAGTTTGTTTCAGACAGACTGTGATGAGAGCAACATTCTGCAAAGGACCTGCTACATGATGATGATAAAGGCTAAAAGAGACACAGAGACACAAAATTGTGTACACAAGAGTTGAATGGGAGTAGACCATGTTGAGTTGAGTCAAGAACTGACAACACAGCACTCAGGGCATTCCCATGTGTGCTCCGTCCTCATCTTCAGCAGCCAGCGCAGAGTTCCAATACTGATTGCACCGGTCACAATCTGGCTATATGTCCATCTTACTTTACCTCTGAGTGTAGTGAGCTGGCTAGACCCTCTGGTTACACCCAGGTGCCTCATTCTCTCCAGGCCATAATAATCTTGCTTTTCTACTGATTCTGTCAGCTTTGTCCCAATGTGATTAAAATTGATAACGTGTGCAACTGCTAATCTGTTGGGGACTTTTGCCACCATCCATGATGAACTGCATTTCTAATACCGGACTGTTTGTTTTAGCACTTCGGATGGCTACCGTATGCTTTTAATGCGCGTGTATGCTACATATGCTGTGACTGTGATAAACATTCTGTGTCTGTTTCGTTGGCACAGGAGCGGAGCAACTGTGGGGTGACCCGTTCGCTATAAAGCTGAAACTAAAATTGCCAGATCATCATCAAGTACCTTGCCGACTGGGTGATCATGCCTTTCCACAACTGTGTGTATCAGTTTGTGTGCTGACACCAATTCATGACAAAAAACTGTCAAGAATCTTCTCGCACTGTCTTCTTCTGTCTCTCTTTCCACAAATCCTTCCAGCGGTCACAACATGTTGTAGTTTGCATCATCTCATAACATGACCCAAAAATGATGACTGTCTCTTTCTGATGTTTGTGATAAGCTGTCCTCTAGCACATGTCTCTTTCAAAACATCTGGGTTGCTCTTCTTAGTTGTTCAAGGAGTCCTAAGGATTCTTCTGTAAAGCCACATCGAGGCCTGAAGATATTGTTCAGCTTGTTTATTCATTGCTCGGGATTCACAGCCGTACGTTCAACTTAGCTCTATACAGCACATGAGAATTCTGTTGGTAACCTCCAATGGTATGGAGTTATTGTACAAAATGTTCTTCAATTTATAAAAAGTAGTTTTGGCCCCTCCTATTCTGTTATCTCTGTGATACATCTCCCATTGTATGTTATTCATGTGCCTAGATACTTAAATTTCTGCAATTGTCCTAAAATGATGCATTTGACTTTTATTTTACATTTAGGCACTATTCTTTTCTTACCCTTTACCCTCTCTACAGATTATAGGGATCTATTCATGCCTCCACATTCTTCATTTGCTCTCAAGGACCTGACCACATTTAGCTTGTCATGCAGAAATTCAGCACCCATTAGTGCAAAACCCGCCAATCTGTCTGCCTGTTCATTTTCCATCACTCCTGCATCTCCTGGAGAAAAATATCCTAGCGCTAACTACCCATGACCTCTGAACCAATGCTCGCCACTCTGTACGGAGCATGCCTTTTTCCACATTTCTCAACACACACTTTGTGAGTTGGTACAATCCACATGCATCTGCAGCAAGTTCTCAAGAGAGCGGAAAGTTGCTGTGAATGCCTCCACCTCCATTCTCAAATTTGATGTAGTAGTACATATGCTTGACTTTGCTGAACTAAGCATCCTCCAGTGGCTTTTGCAGTGAACCTCCACACACGTGTCCTGCCTCTCAACAAAGCGCCATCTGTATGGATAATCACATCACCAGTTCAGAATTTGTCATGAAACAAATGTTCTCTCATGACGCAACCAAAGAGTGTAGGTTGTCTTCTCATGCAGGTCATTAATTCTTTTCATGAGTTAATTTCTTTCAAGACATCTTCATTATTGTTTCTTTTTTAATTTGTCTGGAGTCTTATCATTTATCTATAATACCATTTGTCTATTGTTTCCACTTAGTTTTTCATTAACCACATCTCTCAGAATTTTACGCTGGAGTTTGCAGCTGGTGAAGGCAAAAAAGAAGAAGCTAATAAATATTATTTTTTGGTGTGTTTTTTTGGCCAAAAAAAATAAATGTTCTTCTTCTTCTTCAGCATTCCGAGCTCTTAAGCTTCAATGCTGCAGATATCACCCGCCTCCATTCATCTCTCTGGTTGGCCTTCTCTTTTTAGTTGGTGACACAAAGTATTTGCAGGTCTGTCTGGACATTATCTCTCCATCGTCTTCTTGGTACTGCCTCGTGGTCTACGACCATTCATCTCCCTTGTGTATACAGTTTTCACTTCTCTTTTATCAGATATTCTCTCAATATGCCACAACCATTTAAGTCTATTAGCTCTCATGATGACAGTAAAATGAATGCTCCAACATAAAATAAATAAATGTTACAATGAAAAAAATGGTCACTGAGTTAGCCGTATGCGTCGATTCCTTACCACACACACACACACTCAAAATTGGTAGATACATTTTGTTTCTGGGAAAAGTTTTTATTGAAGTTTGCACTCCAGACAGTTGCAGTCCCCTGCTGATGAATTCTGTCTTCCCAGACATTTGGCTGCTGTGATCATCGGTCATTATCCTACCCCGATATAGTGCAAGCACAATACATGCTGCTCCAATGAAGAACACACAGTATGCTGGGTTGCACAAAATAGTCCAGGACAGGGCAACAGAACAAAATGAGAGAAGCCATAACCATACAAAAATAATACCGCTGTTATTCGCCATTTTGAAAAGAGAAGTCTGTAAATAAATTAATGTTACAATGTAAAAAAAAAAATTTAGTGTTACAATGTAAATGAATTGAATTTTACAATGTAAAATAAACTAACATTACAATATTAAATAAATCAACCTTATGCTGTAACATAAATTAATGTTACAATGTAAAATAAATTATTGTTAAAATGTAAAATAAGAGAACTCACATATTTTCTCACTTCCTCCAGTATACTGGAAATTGTGGCATTTGGGTCATCATACTGAAGAATGAAGTTAATATAAAATGTTGATGACCCAAAATGTGTCTTCCAAATACTTCACCATTCAAATGAAAGTCGACAGCAAACTAAAACAAAACATGTTTGTTTTAAACTGAGATTGTTAAATGCTGAATTAAGAATCAACATCATAACACTCAGAACATTCCCACGAGTGCTTTGACCCCATCTTCAGCAGCAAGTTCAGTTCCAATTCTGATGGTACCAGTAAAGGTTTGGTTGCATATCTGTCTCGCCTTTCCTTTAAGTGCTGGGCATAGGCCAGATTCCCTAAACCTTTTGTTTTTACACTGAGATTACAGCATGACAGGTAAGTCAGCAGATATAAAGGTTAAAATTAGGGTAATTATCTACTCCCTTTCCTTCCCCCCTTCCAGATATTACCAATAGAGTATGAAATGTTAATGTTATCACAATCCACATCCCTGCAGACTGGGTATTCCTGTGGTTTCTCAGTCCTCCAATGCAGCAGACATCCTATAATACCCCTGCTGATTATTCCCATGAGAAGCTGGTTAAAATGTGCCCATTTTGACCCCAAAAATGGCTAAATTTCTTTGGCCATGTCCCAAAACTGTATCGAGATCAACCAGCCTAGTTCTACAGTGTTGATAATATCTTAATATTTACATATGGTACACTGAATTTACGCAGATACGCAGTCGAGGTTTCAACTTCACTTCAATCAAGTTTCCCCATACCTGCTCCCCTCCTGTGCCAGTTAAAATCAAATGAAATGTCCCTCACTGTCCTGTTTGAAAAACCGGTGAACAAACAAGCCAGCACAATCCAGAAACATGCGCACGCAGTAAATGCACATGGTAGTTTCTAGAGGTGCCAAAGCCAACAGTCACCACCAGAAATACAGTTTGTCGTTAATGGAAGTAGAAGCACATGATAAGTTGGCTATGTACACATATAATTATTAAAACAGTACACACTGATATTTTCGCTCGTGTTTGCAATTCAAGCATTTAACAAAGGATCCCCCCCACCCCCCCCCCCCCCCCATTGATCTAAATGAGATTTATATCAATAATAGACGAGGAAAGATTCCTTGAAACCACTCAGTCAAGTGAACAGATTCTTCTTCTCTGTTTGCCTTTAAAAGGGTTGTTGGCACACTGTGATGTAGTTTACAGCTAGGCTGCAATATTTCTGCTTTTGAACCAACACATCCAATTTTAGCAAGTCCTCAGTTAGTTGCATTTTACAACATGCCTGTTATGCAGTGGTGGATCTATTCCCCCTTTCCCCAAAGGAGGCTCGGAGCCCATACCCAGTCAAGAGAATAAATAAAAAAGTCAAACCTCTTGTGGTTGTTCAAAATGTCTGCCAGATTTGCGGAGAAGCCATGCAGCCAGGGATGTGAACATGTAAAACTGTTCTCCCGGGTTGGTCTGGACAGCGAAGTAATGCCTTGAAGTGAGGAAGGAACTGATTACCACATTTATTTTGTGAAGTTACATATGCTGCAGTAGTGATGAATACAGACTGTATGTGTGTGACCGTGAGTGAGGGAGTGAGTAGGACAGAGAGAATGAGACAGACACAAACCAACAGAGAGAGTGATAGAGACATAAAGAGACACAGAGAGAGACAAAAAAAAGACAGAGATAATGAAGCGTTCAGACAGGAACAGAGAAAGAGAGAGGGAGGGGGGTTGCTGGGTTATAGAAAGAGACAGAGAGAGAGAGAGTGAGAGAAAGTGAGAGACAGACACAGAGAGAAACAGAGATTATTTAAAAGGGGTAATACTGAATGCAATCTGGTAGGAACAGGAGACCAGAATTAATCAACTACATGTACAGAAATAGAGAATGTGCTTATAAATGAGTTTCATGCAAGTGAACAATAATTAATGAGACAGATGCATATAGTAAGATATTTATCATCCACACCGACATCCCAGCACATCAGTCTGACATATTCATGTTCCATCATCTGAAGCAACAGCAATTTCAGTGTCTTTATGCTGACGGCACCCAAGCAGGAGCTGACTCGCACTTCATCTTGCTTTGCCGCACAACCGATTTCTGCTTGCTCGTCCTCATCAAGCAATAGATATCTATTGTTTAGACAGACCTCCATTTTCCCATCGCCTTCTCATTATACCAGCATATCTTTTTTCTTTCGCATTTTTTCTGTTTTCATCCTTTTCTTCTGTCTCATGCCATGGATCTCAGCTCAGTAGCGCCCCCCCCCCCCCCCCCCCCCCCCCGCTTTCACCATTTTTTTTCCTCTGGTGGGAGTCTGAGATAGATAGTAAGACAGATGTGGAAGAAGAGGGAAAGAGATATGAAAATTATACCTCTTCTTCTGTCCTACCGCTTATGCAGTAAAGTATCACAGAGAGGAGTAAGATGTAGTTTTATGTCTTTTCTAGCTGCGTAAATGTAATTATACAGTACACAAAGAGATAAATAAATAACATAAATACAAAATTTATTTAGCAAAAATGCACAAAAAGGGACTGTGAGCTGACCTATTAATAGGCTTCAGATTCATCTTGCGTGCAAAATCCCTGTCATAGTCTAGCAGACGTAGTTTGTCCAAGAGTTCTTCCATGATAACAAATGGCATGTAGAGTAAACCTGGGCCTCCATCTTCCCCATCATCACCACCTCCTCGTTTCTTGTCTTCAGACATGATTATGTCAGATCCTACTGTTGGCTGTAATATATTAAATCAAAATATAAATTTCCAGAGCAATGATACAGAGTGTTGATTTCTGTATTTTACTGAGTAGATATACTGTGTTGATAATGTGTAGATATGTCTAAATCCTATGTGTGGAGTTATGGATAAGTAAACTAAGTCACTGGGTTTTCCCTCAGGAACTAATGAAATATTAAGTGAAGTGAGAGTCATAGGAGGTCCAGTGAAGACCATTGATTTTACCTGGACACCAGAGGGAAAGAGAAAACAGGGGCGCCCAAAAACAACATGGAGACGAACGATGGAAAGTGACCTGAGTGCGGCATCTTTGACATGGAAAACTGCACTGACGATTGCACAGGACAGGAAAGCATGGAAAGTCCTCTCTGAAGGCTCATGTGCCACTAGGCATAATGAGAACTGATGACGAAACTAAGTCATTGGGTTTTCCCTCAGGAACTAATGAAATAGTGAGTGAAGTGAGAGTCACAGTAGGTCTAGTGAAGACCAATGATATAAATAAACCGGGTGTATAAACTTGAGCCAAGCCTCTGTCACATGATTTAACCTTCTGCCAAGTCTGAAGTTAGTTTAGCTTTTAGATTCATTCCTACTGGGTGAAAAATTGAGTTGTAGCGTTGACAAGTGTTTTGATCAATCGCTTTCTTGGCTATAATGTTTGTAAGCTTGTCGTCAGCTGACTTACCAATGTGTTGCTGTCGAGACAATGCTGGCGAATTAACAATTTCGAGTCAGTCTCCTGTTTTACTGCTCAGCTGGATTAGTAATTATATTCCAAGAACAAGATCAAATGATGTATTTTTCAGACGATGCTCTTGGTCCACGATGACGATTTGGCAATGGCTTGCTTGTCTGCACTAGACGGCTCAAGTGTCAACTTGCAGGGAGTTGTTATAGCAGAGTTATTCTTTCTGCTTCTCCAGTGAGACCAGTCTGGCTTCTTTTTCTTCTTCTTTTGTCATCTCACTGATACCAGGTTGTAGCCCAGTGTCTTGGTTTTCTGTATTTGTCTTGCGCTTTTTGTAGCACAGCTCTCTTCTTCGTTGCGTATGTTAATGCCACACCCAGGTTCGTCTTGAGGTTTGCTACAGGAGGAGTCGATTGGAAGATTATAGACGAGGAGAAAGATGGTCGTGTCGATAGTGGTTATGATGATGATGATGTCTTGCTAGCTGCATGCTTCTCACGTGACTCTGGTGCTTGTATAATAAAATGCCTGGAAACAACAGTTCTTGTCTATGCTGTCTTTATTGTGATACTTTAACAATGTCACCAACAATATCAATGATATTCTGAATAGCGCTGTGTTCTCTCTATGGCTAAATACTCGTAGGTTCGCGTTGTGTTCTTCATCTCTGGTTACTTAGGTTCTAGTGCCTGTAACTGCCACCTGGCTTCTAGTGCTGTTTGGTACTAACGACTTGATCATCGACTCTATAGTGTTCCTAATGTGTCTCTGTTCTCCATGGATCCATGTATCTTGTGTGTCGTCTCTGTAGCTCGATGTCTCATTTCATGTCTCCTCTCCAGTGACTTTCTTCGAGGTTCAATATGTGACTGGTTCCTCTGCTTCCAGTGTTGAGCTGGCATCGCGGATCATTGAGACTAGACGCTCGTCCTCTGAGTCTCAACGACTGAAGGCTTCTAGTGTTGGGCTTACATCTCTGCCACTGAAGGCTGTCTTGAGAGTCCATGACTGGTCTCTCCTCTCTTGAGTCTTGTGGACTGAAGAATTGCACAAGTGCTTTGTTACTCGCTATTTATACTTGGATGCTGGAATGCTAGGTATTTGTTTTCTTCTCGCTCTTTTTGCTTCTAGAATATTTTAGTACGTCTCAACTTGTTTATTAGGTATGTTCTCACATAGGATTTTCTAAAAATATCTAAAGTGCATCGGATTTCATCATCCTATTCTACGCAGATATAGTAGTTAAACTAAAAATTGAGGTCATAGAAGCTTCTAAAAAAACAAGGACAATTGTGTTTGCTTTGATAGGGCACGACAAAAAGATATTTACTAGATAGACAAGGTTGGGTCACATGATGAAAAACGCATTTCAAAACTTCTAGAAAGAAGGCCAAGGCCAGACAACCTCAGTTTGATGTCATGAAATGAACCCACAATCTTTAGAGCGTGAGGAAAATGGCTTGACCACTTCACAATAGAGACCCGTTAAATTGTATCATGAAAAGATATCAAACCAAATGACAAGTAAAACAGTCAGCTTCACATTATCACAATCACAAACAACAAGTGAACACTGTGGCTAGGCAGCCTTTACCAACACATGACAGTGTGACATGTGGTACAAGTTAAAAGTATGACAGGAAAGTTGAGCGTTGAGTTGATTTGTTGAGTTGAAGCAACATCACAGGACCCGGGGCATTTTCATGAGTGCTCCGTTCCCATCTTCAGTAGCCAGAACAGTTCTAATACTAATGGTACCACTAGCATTCTGATTATATGTCCATCCCTTTGGCCAGAACCCCTCGTCCCTCCCCGCTGTATCACTCTCATCAGACTAGTGATCCATTTACTCCTCCAATTTTGTACAGGGTGGGGCCTATGTACACGTTCTCCCACAAGGTCTTAACAACGCCTGCCTTATCATTCATCAATATCCCACTAAGCTGTGACCAGCCAGCCAATCTATTCCCAAGGTAAGCTGGCTGTTTTTTAACTAACTCGACTTACAAAAATTGTTTTAATAAAATTTATAAATGCGTAGGCTTAGAAAAAAATTTATCCCTGGCTAAATGCGTATATTAAGTTATGTTAATAAAAAAAATATATAGCACGTATATAGTATGAAGCAGGCTCCGATATGTTCTAGAGCTAAGAAGACATACCTACAGACCAAAGTTTTGTGTCCTGGCTACAACAAACATTTCGCTACTGCAGGAATGTCTCCACTGCGCAGCCGCCAGCAACCGTTTCCGGGTGCTCCCGCTAGAAATATATCGCTTAAACAGTTTGTTTTGACTAAAGATCTTACAATATTTAAGCGCATTCAATTCTGTTGTCTACAATAATTCACTTTCAATACCAGTGTTTAACATTTGGTTTATATTTTTATATAAAGTTAGCAGAAAATAAATTTACGAATTACTCCCGAGTGTAACCAACGTAATCAACATGGCGACGCTCCCAAAGTTACCAGATCAACCATCAGAACAGGAGTTGAATGATTTTCTGAATAAAGTCGATGAAATTGGTATTAAATCATTATTGTGATGTTTATGTATTTAACATATATACACCCACGCATACATACAGTTACGCACGCAACATGTCAGCGCTTAAACACAACGACTTTGTTTCAGCTAAGATAAAGTCTGAAAGTTTAAAGAGAACTCAGGTTATCTTCCGAATAACGGTCCCAAATTATCGAGGCCGAAAATATACTCTAACAGTAACAGTGTCTCCGTCACTTGATTGCGAACTTCTGGCGACTTAAATCGCGCACTTTTGGCAACTAGCGCCACTGCCGAGAGTATCTCCAACGCCGCTACGCACGGCGTGGATTGGGGCTAAACTAGATGGCTGGGACTCACGAGCAGCAGCTACCGAATCTCCTGCAGCTTTCTTCATTTTATTTGCACGTGAGTCCCAGCCGTCTAGTTTAGCCAAAATCCATGCCGTGCGTAGTGGCATGGGAGATACTCTTGCCAGTGGCGGAAGTCCAATTGACTCGTGACTGAGGCCCTGTTAGGGTTTATATTCTCAGCATTGATAATTTGGGACCGTTATTCGGAAGATAGCTAAGAACTCTTATTTGGTCACTCATCTTATCTCATCAGTTTTGTTGTGCCCTAATAGTAATTATTTCACATGGGGATCACAGTCTGTACTTCCATTTTGTTCTATCTTTCACAATCATTTCGACATCATAGATGGAATCTAATCCAGCACCTTGTCCTCTATCACCAACGGTCTTCTTAGGGTCTCTCCTGGGATTCCTTGTTTCCTCAGTCCATATATTTCATATTTCAGTGCCTGTTTAATGATTCTCTGCCTGCTTATCCTCATTATCTGCAGAACAAGGGCCAGCTTCTATTATTTATAACTGTTGATACCAGTGATAATCCATTTTTTTTTTTCTTATTCCATCACCTTTCTTGAATCCATTCATTTAATATTCCTTGGGCATTTCTTTTTTTATATGTCTTTAGTGGTTCTTCAGCTGTCATATGTTGAAATGGAAATAACATCACATTCAAAATATGTAATTTGGCTGTCCATCAATTAACCCAAATTATCGAGGCCAAAAAAATACCCTAACAGGTCCTCAGTCATTTGTGTATTGTGGACCTCTTTCTGGTGACTACACCGCATACCGCTGAAAAGCTTCTGCCGAATTAAAGTCACCACTGTGAGTTTTCCCCACGCCGTTATGCGCGGTGCCAAGGGGTGCTAAACTAGATTGCTGGGACTCATGAACAGCAACTACCGCATCTCCAGCAGCTTCCTCCATTTTAATTGCTCGTGAGTTCCAGCCATCTAGTTTAGCCCCCCTCTACGCGAGCTGGGAAATTCTCGGTGGTGGCGGTATAGTCGCAGGAAAGAGGTCCGCAATTTACATATGACTGAGGCCCTGTTACAGTATTTTTTTTGGCCTTGATAATTTGGTACCGCTATTCGGAGGATAGCCTATAATTTAGTTTTAACCCTTTGGATTCGACTCAGCGGATCTATCTGCCAAACAGCAAAATGCCCCCCCCCCCCCCCCCCCCCCCCAAAAAAGATGGCTGGGCTGATCCATTGGCCCCATAATACAAACTTTGAGATTGGCTTGCAAGTTTTTTTGTTCCAGCACAGTCAGATTACTTCTTACATTTCTTGCACATGTGAGCTGTTCAGTGATGGTTTTCAAACACTTTGGGGGGGGGGGGGGGGGGGGGTAGGGATGGGAGGAAGGGTGTTACCTGTACCCAACAATGGTGAAAAGAGGACTTTTGCGTCATAGCAACCAAAACTTATCTCGAGGCAGGAAAAGGAGCAGAAGCATGTGTCAGAGGTGTCTGAGTGCCTACATGGGCCTTGCTTCCCAAAACACAAATCTTTAAAAATCACAAATCAGAAAATTAGGCTAAATTGTTGAGTTTAGTCATGTTTGTCCTAAGTAATTAAAAAAATTGCAAGCCTTAATATGCAAATGTGATAGCTAATTTGAATAAATGTTGAGTTATCATTGTGATTCCTAAAGATTCTGTTAGTTCATTCAATTTCCTGTAAAAATATATATAATTATTTAAATGTTAATTAAGTGGTTTAAAAAGAATAATTTGTGTGTGTGTGTAAATTAAGAGAAAACTCCCCAAAAAAATGGGTTGATAGCATCCAGAAGTCCCACTCAAGAAACAATCTTGGCTGTACACACCATAGTACGCTGGGGGTGAAAGCAAATTAAAGAGCCAACAGACTGGTCATATCTGCACTAGTTAGCAGAGGAAGAAGTATGGAGAGGGCAGACATATTTGCTGAAATTAAAAGAGATCTAGACAAATCATTCAGAGACGATGAATCACCTGTTGGAAATGGGAATTAAATGAGGACAAGCGTGCAGAAACCGGCTGCGGGGCAAAGAAAGCAGATAATCCCATCAACTCCTACTGGGTACATGGAGACGCTGAGATGGCTGCAGCCTCATCAGAGGACAAAGCATGAATGAGTCGAGCTGATCTGCTGGGATGTCAGTTCAGACAACAAGTAATAGTCATACCATAACATTCTAAGACTGCTCATATTGATGTTCTGTGTAAGGTATACAAATCATTTTCAAAGGTATGCTCTGTGCAGATTGGCAAGCATCGCTTCAGAGGTCCCGGGTGGTTAGTGTCCTTTGGATATTTTCTCCAGGTTATGCCAGTGTGTTGGGAAATGAGCAGGCAGATAGATAGTTCTGCACCACTTGGTGGGGAATCGATGTATGACAAGCTAGATGTTGTAAGGGCCCTTTGGGAGTGAGTGAACAGTATGGAGGCACAAATAGATCATTATGGTTTGAAGAGAATGGCGCTGCGGTGAGTTGCCAGGGGATCAGGCCGATGCTCAACACTGAAGGAAAAGACAAGATGGATGTACAGTCAGACAGTTACTGGTACCATCGGAATTGGAACTCTTTGATAGCTGCTGAAGATAGGGACAGAGCACTTTTGTCCCCAGTGCTGTAATGTGGATTCTTAACTCAACATGCAGTCTTTTTTTTTTAAATCAGTGAAGTTTAACATAAGCATTTTCTTCTTCAATAAAATGACTCTCAGGGTGATTACCTGATCTGTGCAGCTCCATACAGGTTGATATACAGCTTACTTATCTCTTTGGACTGTGTCCGCTACCTCTTTTAATTCTATTTCTTTCTTCTTCTTCTGCCTTTCTAACCCCTAGTGGAGCATAGACTCTCAACCAACTCACACCAGGTCTAACCTTGTTTTCCCCAGATTGGGGCCTTAAAAACCACATGGAGTTAATTTTAGTTAGGATGGTTTACTCCGCCTAAGTATTTGGCTTACCATTCACATTTCTTAGAAATATGTAAAATAAGTTCTAATTTGATTTTATTTCATATTTACAGAAACAGTGATTAAGGGTTTGAATTCAGAAGACTCTGAACAGCGGAATCTCTACATGACAAAGGCTGACAAGCTTATAGAACAAGTTAGCAAGAAAGACACCAAAAAAGATAATGATAATGATGATGAGGAAGATGATTTGCCTAAAACAAAAACAGGTACTGTATATTCCAAGGAAAGATAGAAGCAGTTGTAAGCTCCAATGTCTGTTTTAAACAAAAAAGAAAGACCATAAATGAATGTAAACTCCATAGTTTATATTTTAAGTAAGGACTAAAACTAAATGTTAACTCTAGAGATTATATTAGAAAAGTAAAAGTAAAAAAAGTAAAGTAAAGATCTTTTTTTACGCCTTAGGCGCATCGGGCATATGGAAAGAGCACCCATATTTTTACAGACCAATCGGCACCAGGTGGGTAATGTGGTCAGCATTACGCCGGCCGTCTTTACTTCCCCAGGACATACATCCTGGTACCCACTTTAGGCTGGGTCGACCTGCGACGCCGCACACAATGATAAAAATCCATGCAGCCAGCAGTGGGTTTCAATCGCGTTACATTGGAATTACAAGTTGGACTCACAACACCTAAGCCATGGATGCTACATATTAGAAAAGACTAAGATTAATTGTAAACTCAGTAGTTTATATTCTGAGAAAGGCTAACTGAATGTAAACTCCACATAGTATATTCTAAGAAAAGACTACACTTATTTGTAAAATATGGACTTCAATGTATAAACTCTCGATTTTACGCTAAGAAAAAGTTGTGACTATGTCAACTCCACAGTTTATATTCAAAGGAAAGGTTGTAGGTGAATCTAAACTAAACTTGAAAGTTTACATTCTAAGAGAAGTAAGAACTGAATATAAACCAAAAGTGGGCTGCTGATTATGATAATGTTTCAGAATTTATTTTTCTGCACAAAAGAGCTGAAGCTACACAAGGAAAGATATAAAACCAAAAAAAAGGTATATAAGCAAGCTTCACAATATAACAAATACAAGCAAAATATGAACGTTGCAGCTATGGAGCCTTCATCAGCACATACAAATCAAACAATTCTACACAAATACACAAAATCACTTAGCTGGTATCTCGAAGCAGCCGGGTCGATGGTTTCTCAGCAGAAGCTACACAAGAGCATTTTGCTGGAGGTCTAAGAAAAATAGTAAACTATTCAGTTAGTTATTTGCAGTTCCAGTTTAGTTGAGGTGAGTTGAGTCAAGAATTGACATCACAGCATTCGGACATTCCCATGTGTGCTCCATCCTCATCTTCAGCAGCTAGCACAGAGTTCCAATACTGATGGCACCGGTAACAATCTGGTTATATGTCCGTCTTGCCTTTCCGCTGAGTGTAGTGAGCCGGCCAGACCCTCTGGTTACACCCAGGTGCCTCATTCTCTCCAGGCCATAATAATTTTGTTTCTCTACTGCTTCGGTTGCTTGTACCGAAAGGGTTTTGACCACATCTGCTTTGTCACTTATTAATTCACTACCTTGTGGTGCAGATCCAGCTAATCTGTCTGCCTGTTCATTACCCACTATGCCGGCATGGCCTGGAGAAAAAATCCAAAGCGTGCTCACTACCCGTGATCTTCTTAGTGAAGCTTGCCACTCTGCTCGAAGCATCCCTGTCTTCACCTTTCTTAGCATGCTTTCAGAGTCTGTTACAATTATGACATGTGTATGCATTTTGTTCTCTAGTCACTGGAGATACCGCCTCCACCTCCATTCTCATGCTAGATGTTGTGATGTCATATGCCAGGCTGTTCCAGCTACACAGCAAATTGGACATCTGGTAATTGCTCCATTCCTGTGCCAACGAAAAATCACTCGATGGCCATTACTGTCCCTTGTGGAAAAACTGAAACAGACTGTAGACTCAGCAAGGTGACCAGCACACACTTGCATTCAAAGAAGTTTTGCAACAAACATTTAGCCACTGAATTTGCAGCTCATCAACAGTGGAAGCAGTAGTTACAATAAATGAACAGCTGCACCTGCAATATTACATAAGGCACCACTAGTGGCAAAAGACCCACTGTTGTTTTCGGAATCTGTGCAGCTCCCAACTAAAACCATCTTGGGCATAATCCAAGAGCATTCCAGTAGAATTGCTAGTTATAGTAAACCAGTACAGACTGATGTCATAAGTCACTGCATGCACAGGCACCAGAACCTGGCAGCTCAGGCACCATGAGCACCCCCCCCATCTCCCCCCCTCAGATGCACAAGAAGTCTCTGCAAAATCTGCTCTTCAAACTATCTCAGAACTTGCAGAAACAGGCTTCCCACACGCCGATTAGATGCTGGTTAAGCCAAAAAAAAAAAAAAGCTCCAAACAGACACAATACAAGAAGTTTCATGTTCTGCAAAAATCTGCTCTTCAAACTATCTCAGAACGTGCAGAAACAAGCTTCCCAGATGCCATTTAGATGTTTTTTTGGCCAAGAAAAGCTGGACACGTTTCAGAACAGACACTACAAGAAGTTTTATGTTCTGCAAAATCTTGCAGAAACAGGCTTCCCAGATGCCAATTAGATGCTCGTTGATCCAAACAAAGCTTTAAATGTTTCAGAACAGACACTACAAGAAGTTTCATGTATCAACCTCCCACTCCTATCATATAGACATGCTCTTTTTAAGCTTTTGATTCTAGATTTCATATTTATTCAAGTATTTTGAGAATCATTGGGCATCAAACTGTGAGGGGGCTTGCAATTAAAATGTCAAAAGTGTGATAGAAATTACAGTAACCATACCATTGTCTTCTAACCTGTCAGTTTTGTTCTTAACCCTTTTGATCCCAGAAAATACCACAGGTGATACTTAATGAATATTCCACAAGGAAGAAACCATACATACATTACCTCCACGGGGCAGCAAATAGGCTAGAACATGACACATACTGTGTTGAATTTTAGAACAATGGGTAAAATGTTTGTCATGAAAATCGCATCTCATAATGCGTTGTTTGGGATACATAGGCACTAACTGATCACACATGATGCATTGGTTGGGATATATAGGCACTAACTGATCACACATGATGCATTGGTTGGGATACATAGGCACTAACTGATCACACATGATGCATTGTTTGGGATACATAGGCACTAACTGATCACACATAATGCATTGTTTGGGATACATAGGCACTAACTCATCACACATGATACATTGGTTGGGATACATAGGCACTAACTGAACACACATGATGCATTGTTTGGGATACATAGGCACTAACTGATCACACATAATGCATTGTTTGGGATACATAGGCACTAACTGATCACACATGATGCATTGTTTGGGATACATAGGCACTAACTGATCACACATAATGCATTGTTTGGGATACATAGGCACTAACTGATCACACATGATGCATTGTTTGGGATACATAGGCACTAACTGATCACACATGATGCATTGTTTGGGATACATAGGCACTAACTGATCACACATGATGCATTGTTTGGGATACATAGGCACTAACTGATCACACATAATGCATTGTTTGGGATACATAGGCACTAACTGAACACATATGATGCATTGGTTGGGATACATAGGCACTAACTGATCACACATGATGCATTGTTTGGGATACATAGGCACTAACTGATCACACATAATGCATTGTTTGGGATACATAGGCACTAACTGAACACATATGATGCATTGGTTGGGATACATAGGCACTAACTGATCACACATGATGCATTGTTTGGGATACATAGGCACTAACTGATCACACATAATGCATTGTTTGGGATACATAGGCACTAACTGATCACACATGATGCATTGTTTGGGATACATAGGCACTAACTGATCACACATGATGCATTGGTTGGGAGACATAGGCACTAACTGATCACACATGATGCATTGTTTGGGATACATAGGCACTAACTGATCACACATGATGCATTGTTTGGGATACATAGGCACTAACTGATCACACATGATGCATTGTTTGGGAGACATAGGCACTAACTGATCACACATGATGCATTGTTTGGGATACATAGGCACTAACTGATCACACATGATGCATTGTTTGGGATACATAGGCACTAACTGATCACACATGATGCATTGTTTGGGATACATAGGCACTAACTGATCACACATGATGCATTGTTTGGGATACATAGGCACTAACTGATCACACATGATGCATTGGTTGGGATACATAGGCACTAACTGATCACACATGATGCATTGGTTGGGAGACATAGGCACTAACTGATCACACATGATGCATTGTTTGGGAGACATAGGCACTAACTGATCTCATATGATGCATTGGTTGGGAGACATAGGCACTAACTGATCACACATGATGCATTGGTTGGGAGACATAGGCACTAACTGATCACACATGATGCATTAGTTGGGAGACATAGGCACTAACTGATCACACATGATGCATTGGTTGGGATAACGAGTTAAGGATGTCAAGAGTGTTAAGCATGTGATATCACGGTGCAGATAATAATGACACTTTTGACATACACCAATGGGGCAGGGAGTTTAGGGTTATGGATGGTATTTGTCAGTGTTCATTTGACACTAACCCTAAAACACTAAAGTTCTAAATTCTAGGGGTGTCATGTGTTGGTTGTTTTCACTGTTTCCATTGTTTCCAGTCTGTATTACTTTCATTCGCTCGACCCATTATTGTGCCCTATTTGAAAGTGGTTGGTGTTCTTACTTCGTGACTTCACCTTCACCATGAATTTTCTTGACATGTCAGTAATGCTACATCTGACCCTAACCCTAACCTTAACCCACCAGTATACATTTATGGAGACTGTAGTCCTTTTCATGGCTCGCCCCATAAATATCCGCAATTCTCATCCGACTGATGATTGCACACAGCGTTTGTTCACACACAAAGAAAGTTAGCTGAGCAGTCACTCACAGAAATGAAAGTGGCGCACTTTTGACAGTTTGTCCTCAGTGTTGAACAAAGTCAACATACTTTTTTCGCACATTGTATGAACACATGTCACAACAGCCCTACAATTTAGGACTTGCCAGGAACCCCCCCCCCCCCCCCCCCCCCCCTTCCCTAGGAATGCCCTAACAATTCTCGCAGCCTAACCCCCCCCCCCCCCCTCTTTTCCTAGATGGGGTTAAAGGGCAGTAAAGAACCTTGAATAAATGTAGATTTTTGTATTCGTAAGACATTGCTCAAAAGTAAGCCGTATTGTATTTTTAAAGTAAAAATTAATTTAAAACAAGGTCTTATTTTTGGGGAAACACTGTAGTTTCCTTATTGTCCATGACTTACTTCCATACATCAGTATTGGCTCACTACAGGGCTTTTTTATTCTGGTGGTACTCAGCGGTACACAGTACCGGCACCTTTGGTTTAGGGAATCAGTTTTGTTTTTTTCAACACTAAAGTAACGGACACTTAGCTGTGAGTACCAGAACCTTCTTTTTAAGACACTTAGAGTGCTGGCCCCTTATTTTTTTGGAAAAAAGCCATGGTTCTATACAACTTTAACTCCTTCAGTCCCAATGAACGCATCATACGTTCATAAGTTCCTACCTAGAAGCCCAATGAACGCAGGATGCACTGATTTTTCATCTCTCTTGACTACCCCTTAGGCCTCCGATGCTAAACCGCCTGGGACTGAAAGAGTTAAAGAGTTCTCTTTCTCACCTCAATTGACAATTCAATTTTGATATTTTATGATGAATTAAATGTCTGTGTTTTCATTTTGTAATAAAATTTATTGTTTCTTTGTTTATGCAGGCTTTAGTAAAACAAATATCAATAAAGATGCCTTTAAACATGAACCACCTCAACCGGCAGTTTTACAAGAGCCTGTGGATCAAAGTAAGATTCATCTAAATTAATTATTTTGCTTTAAAAATGTGTAAACTATGTCCCCTTCACAGCACCTGCAAATGAATTGAATTTAAAATTTTGAGATCCTGCATCTTTCCTGTGGCAAATTATGAATGTGCATCACAGACTGTCACTCGGTCATTGAAAAACACTTGGAACTTTTGAACTGAAATGTTACATATAAATTCTTAGAATACCATGGACTGAGCATCAAGGAGAATTGGCTCATAAACAGCATCCTGTGTCGAAAGTTGAGGTGTTTTTTCCATGTTAAACGTCATGGTGACCTGGAGAGAAGGTAAATGGAAAATGAAGCAGACCTCAGCGAAGGTGGATACAAGGCATTGGTTGTGAAAGCACATAGGGCTGGAGAATTGGCTAGAGAAAAGGATCATTCAAGTGGGAAATGATGAGACTGATGTTCTGTAAAGAACTTGTTGATTGATTGAGATGATCTTAGTTGTTGGTCCTACTTTCTGTTGTATCCTTAATGGGTTTAGTTCCCAGTTGTAACACTAAATACATTTTATCCCACTGTAAAGAACTTGTTGATTGATTGAGATGATCTTAGTTGCTGGTCCTACTTTCTGTTGTATCCTTAATGGGTTTAGTTCCCAGTTGTATCACTAAATACATTTTATCCCAACTAGGTGATTTTGTATACTGACCTGGTTGTTATGTGTTCAAATCTTCCTCAAGCCATGGGTTTTGGAGACCAAAAAAAAACTGTTTTCTGCAGTTTGATTTTAGACAAAAAAGAATAAATCCGTTTTACAGGATTAGGCTTCTTTGTATGCAAAACTTTTGGTTCCTTGCCTCTCATATAGATGCACTCCAACTTCATAGGAAACACCCATAATGTCAACTTTTACGACACGCTTATTGGAGAGGCAGTGAGTCTGTTCATTGTTTCCCTCACACTGGAGCCCGGCAGTGGGTCTATTCATTGTTTCCCTCACACTAGAGCCCTGACAGTGGGTTTATTCATTGTTTCCCTCACACTAGAGCCCTGACAGTGGGTTTATTCATTGTTTCCCTCACACTAGACGCCTAACAGTGGGTCTGTTTATTGTTCCCCTCACACTGGAGCCCTGACAGTGGGTCTGTTCATAGTTCCTCTCACACTGGAGCCCTGGGAATGAGTCTGTTCATTGTTCCCCTCACACTGTAGCCCCGGCAGTGGGTCTGTTAATAGTTCCTCTCACACTGAAGCCCCGGCAGTGGGTCTGTTCATTGTTCCTCTCACACTGTAGCCCTGGCAGTGAGTCTGTTCATTGTTTCCCTCACACTGTAGCCCTGGGAGTGAGTCTGTTCATTGTTCCCCTCACACTGGAGCCCTGACAGTGGGTCTGTTCATTGTTGCCCTCACACTGTAGCCCTGGCAGTGGGTCTGTTCTTTGTTCTTCTCACACTGGAGCCCTGGGAGTGGGTCTGTTCATTGTTCCCCTCACACTGGAGCCCTGGGAGTGGGTCTGTTCATTGTTCCCCTGACACTGTAGCCCCGGCAGTGGGTCTGTTCATAAAATAAGAAGCGAAGTATAATTATTCAAATGAATTACCTTGTTAATGATAACTTTGTGAGCTAGAGAAAAGAAACAGTATGCAGTGTAGCTGCATTGATGTGCCATGTCAAAGAGAACATTGTTGCACTCACTTTCCTTAAATCCTAGAAGACTTTGGGAGGTCGCCTGTCAACCCAGTTAATGCATTTAAGGTGATGTAAATGAGACGCCGTTAGGAAATTCCACGGTAAGAATGTAGTTTGTGAGCAAGACTGACACACTAGAACTAACCAGAATCTTTGAGCACGTGGAAGGGGCTGTGTGGTCTCGAGGCATGGTGTCCACCTCTAGTGCTAGAGGTTCTGGGTTCAATCTGGGATTTTTCACATGGACTTGGACTTCTAGTAATTTCCCCTTGTCTCTGGGTAGTGACTTCGGACGCCTGTGTGCATTCTTGCACACATAAAAAAAATCCCTTGGGAGTTTAAAATTGAAAATAGTAGCCTAACGGTGCTGCCCGGGCAAAGTTTGGAGTTAAAAAATATACCCAAAGTATTTGAGAATCCTCGGGGGTGCTACAGAGCCTGTGCAGTGGGCTGAGCTTCTTCAGACTCAAGCTTGAATTAGAAGAAGAATGGAGCACTTATGGGCTACTACCCTTATGTCATGATGTTGATCCATTGTTGAAACCTCGAACCTGAGATGTCTAGTGCTGTTCATCGCAACTGATGAATAATTTTTTGTTTGTGTCTTTTTCAACAACTAGAGGCTTTCATGGCAGCAATGGAGGCTGATGCTAAAGAAAGATCTGACAGACGGAAGGTGCGAGAGAAACTGGCTGCGGAATATAAAGAAAAAGGAAATGTTGAGTTTAGACAAGGAAATTATCAAAATGCTTTGGAGCTGTACAATCAGGTAAAGTTCTTCTTGTGCCCTTAATCCAAATGTAACTTAGGACCTCGTCCAGCTTATGCCAAACCTTCTTATCCTTTGTCAACTCATGCACCTTATCACTTGTCTTACCCACCTTATCCACTCCTTTATTTGTCTGGCCTTATGAGTTTCAGTGCAAGGACACTCTAGTTATATTGTCATCAGGTTTTCTCTGGGCATATCCTTGATTGTCAGTAAAACAGAAATGATGGTTATATCGAAGAAGAAGTTAACTCCAAAATGTGACATAGCAATTGAAGGGAAAGTGCTTAACCAAGTCATTAAATTCAAATATTTGTGAACATTCGTAACATCAGATGGACTATTTATGACAGAAATTAAGAGCAGGCAAAGGCAGCATTTCAGAAGATGTAAATTATCCTATGAAGTGAATCACTCTTATTAAACATCAGAAAGTGAGTACTGAATTGTTATATCAAACCTGTTCTGTTTGATGACAGTGAATCTTGGAACGTAAGCAGACAAATTAAGAAGAATCTGGAGGCAACTGAGATGTGATTCTTGAGAAGAATGTTGAGAATACCTTGGCCCACCAGAATAACTAACAATGATTGCCTGGAAATGGCTAATGAAAGTAGAACATTATATACAACAATGAGAAGGAGACAAAGTTCTTTGGTCACGTGATGAGAAAATAATCAGTGGGAAATATCGTGACGACTGGAAAGATTGCTGGTAGAAGAGGCAGAGGCAGACCAAGAGAAAAGATGAAGGATGGCTTAAGACAGTGGCATGGAGGAATATCATCAGTGGAATTGATCCTGAACACCAAAGACCGAGATCCGTGGAGATGCATGAATGCCTATGCCAGCTGGCAAGGTACTTGATGATGATGATGATGTCCTATCAATATACCAGTATTTGTTTCCCTCACCTCTTCATTTAGTGGAATATGTTTAGTCCTTTCCCATAGCTCTGCATTAACTCTTTGAGTCCCAGGGGGTTTAGCATCAAAGGCCCAAAGGGTAGTAAAGAGAGACTGAAATTGACACATGATGCATTAATTGGGCTTCTAGGTAGGAACCTATGAACATATGATGCGTTCCTTGGGACTCAAAGAGTTAAGGATACTTTGTACTTTTTAATTCCCTGTCTTCTCTGTGTAGGATGTCTTAAAAGAAACTGATCGCCCATATCAGAAGGAGACAGCCTACATTCTTTTTTCTTGTCAGTTGTTTCTTTTTAATTGGCCGGTGCATTGGTTTTTACAGCCTGCGATTCAGATTTTGTTCTAGCTCCAAGCACCCATTGAAGTGCCCAGGCTGGGGAAGATCTCCTTATTGGCTGCGGGCTGCCCAGCTTGAGGGAGGTGGTAGCTGATCAGTGACATTCTAAAATGTCTTCCACCATTAGAGGCAACCTGTGCTGCCCTCATTTACGCCAGTTGACAAGGGCATATAACCTGTAACTGCAGCCTCTCGACCAATTAAGGTCAGGGATAAAGTTCCTCCTCTCCATAGCACAAAGCCTGTTTAGTTTTGTAGAGAGCATATGTTGCCCAAACATCATGATCTCTCTCTTGACCAGCCTTGTTTACTCCCAAGGAAAGGTAACACCAGTACGTTCAGAACAGAGCAGGCTGCAAAAGTTGCCAGATCAGAATGGCAGTGCTGAATCTGTTCACCTGTTGGAGCTTCCCTCCTAGACCAGCTGCCAGCCAAGGCGAAGGGCCTGGTCTGCCCTGCCATAACATAACATTTTCACGTTGCATTTCCTCTCCCTAGGATAGGGCTAGTACCCTTCCCAGTTCGCTGCTACGCCCATAGCCATTGGCACAATATAGAATGTCAGGTTTGCTATAAGCTGCCCAACATTTGATGTTAACAGAAGACAGGTATATCAGCTACTTTATATGGTAGCTCAGTCATATCTAATCAAGACCTGACAACATATAGCAGTGGAATTGAAGCAATAGTTTTTGGAACTGTGGCTGAAGTTGTATTGGTCTCATTACCCATTTAATTTTGATTGTCAGTATAAATTTAACTGTTGCACTATATATCCAGTACCTCTCAGTGTGCGGAAACAGGTCGGTCATTGTATATATGTATTATGTATATCTTTATTCTCAGGCAATAACCCAAGTGAGAGACAACTCTGCATTGTACACAAACAGAGCTCAAACCAAAATAAAACTGGGCTTGTACACAGAGGCCTTAACTGACTGTGAATGGGCTCTAAAGGTTAGCATTACATAAGCATCATCATCAGTGTCTTCATCATCATCATCATTGTTATTATCAACATGATTATCATTGTCACCATCGCCCCCATCCCCTTCCCGCACACACACACACACACACACAACTGGTATTTTGCTCAAAACTGTTTTATTTTACTTTAAAATTGTGATAATTTTTTTTTTAAAAGGTTTTTGCTTACAAATTATTGTATTTTGCTTACAAATTATTGTATTTTGCTTACAAATTATTGTATTTTGCTTACAAATTGTGATACTTTGCTTACAAATTGTGATACTTTGCTTACAAATTGTGATACTTTGCTTACAAATTGTGATACTTTGCTTACATGTATTTTGCTTAAATATGATTGTCTTCTGCCTATCAATGTTATGTTTACAAGCTGTTGTATGTTGATGACAAACCTGTATTTGACAAGGTCTGGCCCAGCTGCATAAAGGCCTATGTTTACAAAGGACATGCATATCTTGGTCTGAAGGACTATGAGAATGCTAGAGAAAGCTACAGACATATCCTTACCATTGACAGCAAGAAGGAGAACCTAGTGAAAGGTACGTGTTTATATTACTGTTTGTTTGTCTTTGTCTGTTAACATTAATGTATTCCTCAGATTATATAGCAGATGTTGACATTAATGTATTCCCCAAATTATATAGCAGATGTTGACATTAATGTATTCCACAGAGTATATAGCAGATGTTGACATTAATGTATTCCACAGAGTATATAGCAGATGTTGACATTAATGTATTCCCCAGATTATATAGCAGATGTTGACATTAATGTATTCCACTGAGTATATAGCAGATGTTGACATTAATGTATTCCACAGAGTATATAGCAGATGTTGACATTAATGTATTCCCCAGATTATATAGCAAATGTTGACATTAATGTATTCCCCAGACTATATAGCAAATGTTGACATTAATGTATCCCACATAGTATATAGCAGATGTTGACATTAATGTATTCCACAGAGTATATAGCAGATGTTGACATTAATGTATTCCACAGAGTATATAGCAGATGTTGACATTAATGTATTCCACAGAGTATATAGCAAATGTTGACATTAATGTATTCCCCAGATTATATAGCAGATGTTGACATTAATGTATTCCCCAGATTATATAGCAAATGTTGACATTAATGTATTCCACAGAGTATATAGCAGATGTTGACATTAATGTATTCCACAGAGTATATAGCAGATGTTGACATTAATATATTCCCCAGATTATATAGCAGATGTTGACATTAATGTATTCCACAGAGTATATAGCAAATGTTGACATTAATGTATTCCCCAGATTATATAGCAGATGTTGACATTAATGTATTCCACAGAGTATATAGCAGATGTTGACATTAATGTATTCCACAGAGTATATAGCAGATGTTGACATTAATGTATTCCACAGAGTATATAGCAAATGTTGACATTAATGTATTCCCAGATTATATAGCAGATGTTGACATTAATGTATTCCACAAAGTATATAGCAGATGTTGACATTAATGTATTCCCCAGATTATATAGCAAATGTTGACGTTAATGTATTCCACAGAGTATATAGCAGATGTTGACATTAATGTATTCCACAAAGTATATAGCAGATGTTGACATTAATGTATTCCCCAGATTATATAGCAAATGTTGACGTTAATGTTTCCACAGATTATATAGCAGATGTTGACATTAATGTATTCCACAGAGTATATAGCAGATGTTGACATTAATGTATTCCACAGAGTATATAGCAGATGTTGACAGGAAGGAGCAGGCGGAACATGAGAATTCTAAAGCAGATAAATTGTTTCGAGATGGAAACCAATCAGCAAAGAGCATTGTTGACCTTTTGTTTGTATAGATCAATCGGCACTAGATGGGTGGTGCAATCAATGTCACACCAGACACCTTTACTTCCCAGGAAATTTCTGGTTGCACATTTTAGTCTGGGTCTGCCTAACATGTCCTAACAGTTGACTAATTAGGGTTTTTTCCTTGTGCACGAGGAACCAGTAATCTGCATAAGAATAAGTAAGATCTGTTGAACGTCGAACAGGTCCCCTGGTCACTCCTTGCAACACCATTCTCCTTAGACAGTGTCCATCTGTGTTTGCCTCTGCACTGTTCACTCACTCCCAAAAGACCCTTACAACATCCAGCTTGTCATACATCAATAAGTTAAAAGAGATTCATAGTCGCCAATTGGCAGTTGGTTTAAGGCAAAACCCTTCTCTGGGCTGTCAAAAAGTGCTGCAAGAGCTGCAACATGTAAGATATTGGGTATAATACATTTCCCAGAGACAGCATTGAAAGCACATGTCCACCGCAGCCAGTTTACTTTCTGGAAAGGAAACCAAATTATAATTTTTTTTTCAAAGTTAGCACCAAATAAAAACCTGGCGTAATGTTGAAAATATCAACAAGTGCCATGATGAAACTTGTAATGTGACTTGATTCCTAATTAGGCAGCTTGGCAGTTTCTCTGTTAGTCTCTCAGTTTATGTTTTATTCAAAATAATGAAGATGACTGGCTATAGCACAAGTAGGTAAATTGATAAATCATTATTATCTAATTCAAATCTGGTTGTTGTTTTTTTTTTTTTTTTTTTTAAATTTTTTTTCTTCTACTGATGAACTTGTTTCTGAACATTCTTAGTCGACTCGCAGTCACTTTTCCGGACAAATGGTGGCCTGCAGCTTCCTGTCAGTCATGATACCCTAAAAAGGTCAGAATTTATTCATTAACATGATGTAAATAAATCTTATATTCATAGGTATTTTGTACCATCAAAGATAGATTTCATATTCGAAGGCAATCTTTTCATGAGAGATAGATCTTATATTCAGAGTCAGTTTGTATCCTGAGAGATAGAACTCATATTCATGGTCAAGATATATCATGATTGAGCTCATATTTAAAGTCATTTTATATCACTAGAAATAGATCTCATATTAAATGTGGGTATATATCAGGATAGGCAGATCTCATACTAAAAGTCACTATTTATCTTGAGTGATAGATCACATATTTAGAGTCAGTTTGTATCCTCAAAGATAGATTACATATTCAGAGTAAAATATATTATGCCCTTCAAAAATCTGCTGAAGTCAAAGCGTCTGTCTCGCAACACCAAGATCAAAATATATAAAATGTTGATAAGACCAATCGTGTTATATGGCTCTGAAACTTGGAGCACAACTAAAAAAGATGAAGCCTCATTACAAAGGTCAGAAAACAGAGTCTTATGATGAATCTTTGGACCCATTAAAGATGCAAACAGCGGTGAATGGAAAGTGAGAAGCAACAACGAAATTCATGATCTGTTTAAATCACCACTGATCACTGGCATCATGAGAGCTAATAGACTGAAATTGTTGGGGCTTATTGAAAGAATGTCAGGTGACAGAGAAGTAAAAACTGTATACACCAGGAAGATGAATGGTCGTAGACCACGAGGCAGACCAAGAACACCATGGAGAGATAATATCCGGACAGACCTGCAAACACTTGGTGTCACCAACTGGAAAGAGAAGGCCAACCAGAGAGATGAATGGAGGTGGGTGTTATCTGCAGCAATAAACCTCAAGGGCTCAGAAGGCAGAGGAAGAAGAAGAATGATTGAGGAATGCAGCCATTTGTTATCAATGCTTTGTACAGGTGTAAAGACTCAGCATGCGTTACGATTGTTCCAGCTTTACCTTTGCCTAATCTTGGGAGGAACATTTGAGCCTGGAGTCCTTCAGGCAGTGTTAATGCACACACAACTCTGCCACACTACGCTGTATTAATAAATTTACTACCATCACCTACAATAGCAACTTGCATACACCCCAGAGGTCAAGGGTTCAAATCCACAGCGATCAGATATTTTATGACTGACCTTGACTCCCAAGCTGATCCAGTCTAAGATAAGTTCAAAGTCAAGCTCAGGTCAAGAGGACTTCATTGCATTGGGTTAATTCCATAGGGCTCTGCATCTTTCCGCAGAATGGCTAGCTGCCAGCTCAGAGTGCCACACCAAGCCAAATTATGTGGCTCCTGTGAAGAATCAGCCTAAAATGTATACCAGGAAATGTCCTGGCGGGAAATAAAGGCAGCTGGCATAACGTTGATCACATACTCCATCAAGTGCCAAATTGACTTTAAAAAAAATTAGTGTAGCCTTACCTGCTTGATGCGCCATTGTTATTAAAAAAAAGTTCCTTGTATTTATTTAGTTTAAATTTATTTTATTTTATTTTTGGTTCTTTTTGTATTTTTTAAAAAATTGTTACATTTTTACTTGCTTCTGTCTAACTTCTATGATGCTACTCTTGTAGGTGCATGTCCGCCAGTATTCTTAGTTTATCAAAGGAGGAACGAGACTTGCTCACCGCAGCTCTTGATATGTTTACAGCTTCCTGCAAGGAAAATGGTAATAGACGTGTCAGAGATGGCAATTGATTACTGATTTACTGATTTGAGAATCAACATTATAGCACACCGGGCATACCCATAGATGCTCCGTCTCCCACAGCAAATGTCTTAAGGTGTGGAAGCTCATTGTTCCAGCAGCACATTGATTATACATACGTCTTTCTCTTACTCTTATCTGTCCCTACTTGCGGATCCACTCAACGAATCAACGACGTTCGGACTTGTCTCTTATATTTTCTGTATGAGACGGCATCTGTTCAGGGCCTCAGGATAAAAACATTGACCCTTTGATGCCCTACACCAGATACTTGTGAATTACTGTACAGAAGCATTAATAAACATTTTCCACCTGAAGGAATTAGTCATTTAGTGATCTATTTTTCTCTACTTTGACATGTGAGGGCTTGCGAACTGTTAATTATTAATAATTATTGTCACAACTATTACTAGTATGTTTAAGTGTATAAATGCATATATGCATGACAATAGTATTTTTTTTATAAATGTATGCTGGAACATAAGGCTAATGGTATATGAGAGAAACATGAAAACTTTTGTACACCATTAACACACACGTGTAAGCATATAGAGAGTTGCTAGTCCAAAACCAAAGTTTAAGGTGTCTCCTTCGTGCCAAAGAACTGCATGGTTGTAGGGTGCACAATCGTTAACAAAAGCAGTCAGGTCTTACAGGGGCGACAGCTTGCTGATGGGCATTACGCCCTGGCCCCTTTCCCAGCACGAAGGCACCACTGGGGTGACAGTTAATAAACCCTCACTACTTTCGGTCAAAATGGACGCAAGGCCTTGTTACTGTTGTGAGCGGTGGCAAATTTTTTTGCTTCTGCCAGATGGTTGCCGGTGTATTTTTTGCTCCATTTGTTTTTTCTACTGTGATCAATGTGGTGGTGTGAATTGTAGATTCAGAAAATGGTGCAATGCCTGTTGTCGCAATATTGGTGGTGCATTTATGTGATTAAAATTGATCGCGTGTGCAGCTGCTGATCTGTTGGTAACTTCTTCTACAATCCATGATAAACTGCATTTCTAATGTCTGACTGTTTGTTAAAGCACTTAAGATGGCTACTGTATGCTTTTAATGCGTGTGTATGCTAGTTTCTATGCTGAGACAGCATTCTGTTTGTTTTTCGTTGGCACAGGAGCGGAGCAACTGTAGGGTGACCCATTTGCTATGAAGCTGAAACTAAGATTTCCAGATTACCACTCTTTTCCTCATCCAGTACAAATGTCCTGGGAGCTTTTGCTTTTGTTGTCAGAAAATTTGCTCTTTTATTCCCTGACACTCCTGCATACCATGAACAGTATATCCACGTGGCTCCCTGCAGTGTTGTATACTGATGTATGGTATTCACTAATGCTGCCACATTTAGTCCATTTTGAACCATCCGCTGTGCTGATTGAGAATCAGACATAATTCCTCTGGTAACTTTATTTTCTGCTATACAATTCAGAGATGCAGTGATTGCCTCCACTTTCATCCTCATGCTTGACGTTGTAGATTAAAAAAAAAGTTCCATTTTGTTCTGCCACAATTTTTCCCTTCATTCTAGCTGAAAGTCCTTAGCCAAAACTTACACCCCAGTGAACAGAACCATTGGTGTACACTACTGCATCATCTAGTCCAGCCTTTCCATCTATCAGTTGTGGTACCTCTAGTTCTGCCACACACCACACATTCTCTTTGTGTTGACCCATTCTTGCCCCCTGTGTATTTGCTTGACTGAGGTCGCCGTCTCGATGGTATCTTCAGCTAGTGCCATCCACGACTTTCCTCTTTATCTGCTCTTAAATCAGTCAGTTTACCATACAGTGGATACCTTTCATCATTGGTAACTCGCATATAGGCCTTAGCCTGCATCAGTGACAGTCTAGACTTAACCTGTGTCAGCCCAAGCAAAGACGGCAATAGTAACATTAATTTTGTGAAACTTATATTTTCAAAACAATACAGCGATAGTAACAATGTTTTTAAACGTAAATTTTTAAAAACAATGTTATCCTGGTAATGAATTTAACCTCTTTCGGTCCCACAAGGTCCTAGCTAATGTCCAAGGGAGTTACGAATAGCAATACTAAACTCATGGGTTTACTACATCCACAGGGGCCAAACATACAACCCTTGCAGGAAACACAGATGCTGTCAGAGTTATTCAGAATCTCTCACTAAACATAATAAGTAAAAACATAAATAACATGATGACTTGTACACGTGAATAATACACAGTTACACATAATGCCTTCTGGGGACAGAAAGCATTAAATAACAGGAACACAAACAATTATGTAATGGTTTCTTTCTCTCATTCTTACCTTGTTATATTTAAAAAGAAACCACCCAGTAATGGTGTCTTTCTCTCATTGTTACCTTGTTACATTTCAACAGATACCACCCAATAATGGTGTCTTTCTCTCATTGTTACCTTGTTACATTTCAATAGAAACCAGCCAGCAACAGCTACTCGAGCTTCCTAACTTTTCCAGTCAACTGTTAGCAATACTAGAGGTTAAGTTCAAGGGCCAAGGCCGGTTACTAAAATCCAGTTGTCTGAATTTCCTGTACGAAGTGTCCATGACTACAGCTGGCAGGGGGGCCATTGTTAGCAAGTTTAATGTTGCCAGGTAAAATGTAAACGTTTGTAACTTCAAGTTCTCATGTGGAGAAAAGGGGGGGGGAAGCCTACTGTCCCAAAAATAAGCATATCATTAGATAAGACTAATTTGGGTTTTTCTGAAACCGGATATGTTGGGTCAAATGGCGCAGATATTGCAGCTTAGCTGTAAACCACAGTACTGCAAGATAGCCATTGCTTTAAAGGCAAAAGCAGAAGTCGAAGAATCAGCTGCAAAATCTGAATGTTTCACTGTCAAAACACAGTCACTACTGTCTGTGTTTACCACATTTTAGGGTAGTGTAGACAGGAGGGGGGAAAAGGGGTGGGGGAGGGGTGGCGTGAGCCTGAGGATTTAGGGCTGCACAGATACTGCACGTTAAGATGTTAATTATTTTGCCCCATACAGAAAAATTTGAACCCCAGTCTTCCCCATGAGAGCTTGACATTGTAACTGCTCGGCCAGTCACTCTTCAGTATACGTTTTTTTCAGTGTACTTAAAGAATATTTAGACATTATCTTTAGATTTGTGAATGTTGAATTAAGAATCAACATCACAGCACTCAGGACACTTCCATAAGCGCTCTATCCCCATCTTCGGCAGCAAGCGACGAGTTCCAGTTCTGATCGCACCAGTAACTGTCTGATTCTATATCCGTCTCACCTTTCCCTTGAGTGTTGGGTGTCAGCCATATCCCCTGGTAACTCTTCCAATCTATGGATTAGAGGGTAAGAATAATGTGAAAACTATGGAAAGCTTCATTAAAAAAAAAATATGAAGACCAACTTAAAAAGCACATAAGGGAGCTGAATGGTCGTAGACCACAAGGCAGACCAAGAAGACGATGGAGAAATAATGTCCAGACAAACCTGCAAACACTAGGTGTCACCGACTGGAAAGAAAAGGCCAACCAGAGAAATATACATATATATATATATATATATATATATATATATATATATATATATATATATATATATATATATATATATATATATATATATATATATATATATATATATATATATATATATATACATATCATCATCATCAGGTGCCTTGCCGACTGGCGTGGGGAATCATGCCTCTCCATAATCTGCGATCTCCTGCAGCATGCATCAGTTCATGTGCCGACACACCTCCATGCCATGCAACAAGACTGTCAAGCATCTTCTCTCGTTGTCTTCCTCTATCTCACCTTCCACATATCTTTCCAGTGGTCACAACATGTTGTATTTTCCCTCTTGTCATAACATGGTCGAAAAATAATGACTGTCTCCTTCTGATGTCTGTGATAAGTTGTCTTCGGGTTCCCGCCTCTTTCAGAACCTCTTGGTTGCTCTTTTTGGCTGTCCAAGGTATTCTAAGCATTTTTCTGTAAAACCACATCTCCAAGGCCTCCAGAAATTGTTTGGCCTGCCTACCAATTGTCCAGGATTCACAGCCATATGTTAAAACTGGATGTATGTAGCAAGCAAGTATTCTTTTTCTAACTCTCAATGACAAGGGTATATTGCACAAGATGTTTTTCATTTTATAAAATGCAGTTTTTGCCTGTCCTATTCTGTTTCTTATCTCAGTTATGCATCTTCCATCAACTTTTATTCCACACTTAGAAATAATTAGTTTCTTTGATACCACCATTACTTCTGTCTTCCTATTATTCAAACTAAGGCCCATTCTTCCACTTTCTAACACCACAATGTCTATCATTTCCTGTAGTTCTTTCTGACTTGTTGCTATCAAGACTGTGTCATCAGCATAATGTAAATTGTTTATATTGTCCCCACTAACCACAATTCCTGGCATACCAATTAAAGATCTCATTATATATTCACTGTATATTGAAAACAAATCAGGTGACAGTATACATCCTTGTCGTACGCCCCTCTATGCTTTGAAATGTACCTAAACAGTTGTTAATTTTTATAGCTGCTGTTTGCTGCCAATACATATTCTTTATTATTCGTAGATCTTTCCCATCAATGTTTAATTTTTCTAACAGTTTGATTACTTCTTCATACTTCACACAGTTATATATATATATATATATATATATATATATATATATATATATATATATATATATATATATATATATATATATATATATATATATATATAAATTTGTTGTTGCTTTAAATTGAAATTCATGTCTTCTTCTTCTGCTTTTGTTCACTTCAAATAGGTAATTTATATGTGCAGTGTCATCTCTAGTATGAACTTCACTGTCTATTGTAATTCACTGGCCGACCCTTAAGTTTGGCTTGCACCGGTGTTTCTCTTGGCCAACAGTTTTTGCAGATATAGATATATTTCCTATAGATTTTGTACATGGCATCCTGATTAGTTAGGGTCGGCCGACTGGCTGGTTGCCTCCGACTTCAGCACCTTATTTTAATTATTTTGGTAAGCTAGACTGAATTCAAGTAATATTACTGTCATTTTCTTTAGATTCGAAATCATATAGCTAATATTATTTGTATATACATTGAAATCATAGTGTTGACAGACAGACAGGCAGGCAGAGACAGACAGACAGGCAGGCAGAGCAGACATACAGACAGACAGATAATTAAATAAATAGGTGGGTGGGTGGATTGATAGATGTAGAATTGAAAGCAGATTATTAATCTGTAGAGCTGAAATCATATTGTTAATATTATTTGCATGTAGAATTAAAGTAATATCATTAACATTATTTGCAAGTAGAATTTTGAAGTCATTTTGTTAACCTTATTAGAATATAGAATTGAAATTATTTTGTCGACATTATTTGTATGTAGAACTGAAATCCATTTGTTAATCTTGTTCCCAGGCTGATTGCGGCACTGTTTCGCCTGATGATGAAAGGGTGCACATATGCCAACACAGCGGCAGCATTACTCAACAACATAGCTCTTGACAAAAGGTGGAGTTTATTCCTGGTTTTTTTCCCTTCACTTTCTCTTTCACATTCTCCCTCATTATTTCCTTCTCTGTATCTTCCCCTTACTTGTCTGCTTTCTTGATCTCTCCATATCTTATTCCTTTGAGGGTGTGAATGTTGAATTTTGAATTGAGAATTGACATCACAGCACTCGGGACACCCCCATAAGCTCTCCGTCCCCATCTTCAGCAGCAAGCGAAGAGATAAAATTCCAACTCACCTTTCCTCTGAGGGTGTGAATAGGCAATCTGTATAGGGGCAGTCTGGGTGCACATGCTTCCGATGGCCATTCTGCATTCAGTCCTCATAAATGTGTACCCAGTGATTCAGTGAGTATGGTCCGGAGGGTACAGGCAGGTTCGGTGTGAAGACAGTGGCTTGAGTCATGAAATAAGTCCACTGTGCTGGGAGTTACCTTTATTTTCCTTACAGAATATGCAGGCATCGGTGGAAATGAAAAATCTGATTGGCTGGATCTGCTATCACTACAGACGGTCAACCTATGGATCATGCTGACATTATTAATGCCCTCTGAGAAATGGGATGAGTGGAGGACTTTGGGGGGGAGGAAGGGGGGGGGCAGTGAATCCACATCACAGGCCAGAATCACATACTAGGGAGTTAAGATCGACATAGCAAAAAACGAGACTCACACCAGGCACATCAGAGGACTTGTTAATCAACAAAGAACTGGTACTATTAGCCACCGGACAATGGGGTTCATGCTGAGGGAAGGATCTGAGCACCTATGGACGTGTCCGGAGTGTAATGATGATAAACCAACTAAGTAAGTAAGTAAATGCACACTCCCATACATAATATGGGGTAGCAGTAAGGGTAATGTCATTTCCAATGGTAAAATGAGTAGAACCTTACTGAATACTTCTTCTTTCTTCTTCTTCATGTTCACTGGCTGTAAACTCCGGCAGAAAGTTGTGGTTGTTGGTCCACTTCTGGACTCCAGTCCTGTTCCAGAACCTGAGTGTTGTGTGTACATCCGTGTACTCCGACTTTGAAGGAAGCTCCCAATTAGTCGACAATTACAACATGCTTTTGGGCAGTGGGTCTATTCTTGTTTTTCCCCACAATTGGGCCCCGGAACACACACAGGAATTACTGAATACTGGATAGTCCTTCAGCTTGACGGGATACATAGATGATATATATTTTCCTTGTCTCACTGATCTCTTTTTCTCAAGGCATTTGATATTGATGTGCACTTACACAACCAGAAAGGAAAGTATTAGAATGCGTGAGCTGTTCAGATCACTGTGTTAACAACTTTTAAAAAGTTTTCTCCAGAACTAATTCCTTTAAAAATAATTTATTAATAGTTCCCTGCTGATTTTGTTGCTCGTGTGACCTCTTTCCTGAAGTTATCTCTTTTCTTCACTACTGCAGCCTTTTTCAGACATCTCGTTTCCATAATTTCTAATTTTCTTATCATGATTGTTGTGTGACCTTGTGAGTCACTGGTAGCATAGTGTAGGAGAAAGGATGTGAAGTTAGCAGCACACACATTTGCTAATGTTTTTTCTTGTCTCTGGTGTGTGTCCATTGTTAAGGATTCTGTGTGCATATGTTGTTCATTTTTGTTTCCATAGGATGAAAGCAATGCTTCGAGACAATATCCAGGCCGACATTCTACCAGCATTTGAAAATATGTTGGTGAGAGCTTTGTACAATCATAGTTCATCATTTTAAAAAAATCACTGTTTTTGTGTTTATTTTGTATACATACATGCAGAGCAAGCAGTCACACATGTTGTGTCATATTCGACTCTTTGAGCGAGCTTGGTGTATTTTTTGGTATGAAACAAGTGAAAAGAAAAACACCTGATGCAGTGGATTATGAGAAATATTGGACAGTTGATTTAATGAGCCCATAACAAGAATATTATTGAGAATTATAATGAGAAGAATTACATGCAAGATTAAACTAGAAATTGGAGAATAGAAGTATGATTTTGCTGAAGTTATAAATCACAAACAATGCCATTTTTATTTTTCAGAACACTTATAGAAAGAATCTTAAACATTGATGGTGAAGATCTGATAATAATTGAAAAAAAAACATAAACTGGCAACAAGCAGCAGCCGTAAGGATTGACAACCAAGTTGGAATTTGTCAAACAGATAAGAATAAACAAGGTGTTAGACAGGGATGTGTACTATTACCCGATTTATTCAATGTGTACGGTGAAAAAATAATGAGATCCACAATGGAGTGTCGGGAATATTTGTTGGTGGCCATACTGGGAACAAACTGCTATATGCTGACAGTATAGTTTTGATCACTGACAATGAAACTACACGGACAGTCGGTGTAGAAGGTAATGAAAGAGTTAGTCTTTCTTCTCGAGCCTAGGGTGGCGCTTAGGGCAGAGGTTGTAGCTCTCCATGTCTGGCGGTTCGTCGCCACCTGGTTTAGGTCTTGGGTGTTTATTAGGCCCATGGTTGAGCCGACCCTGATGATGGTTCAATGCAGAGTCTCTCTTGGTCTTTCCTGTTTTCTTTTCTTTTCCGGTGTCCATGTAAGAGCTTGATGGGGAAGTCTTGTCTTATCCATTCTGACTGCATGCCCTATGTTGTTCCAGGGGCGCTTTTTTATAAAATTTGATGCATTTTCTTGCTTGGTCTCCTGTCTTATTTGCATATTGGATCTAAATAGGAGATACTAAAACTAACTTTGTATGGCAAAAGTCAGTAGAGGTACATGCAGATGGCTGCTGCATCAGAGGACTGAGCAGGCGTGGGAACAGGCAGTGCACAATGATGTTGATTGTAATAACATTGCATAACACATACACCTGAGCTCACCCCTACCCAAGCAGACCACAACACTCGTTTATATTCTGTTTTTGCTTTGTGGTTATTGTTGCTGGGAGAGTTGCCTTATAACTTACTTTTCCTCCCTGTGTGGGCTCCGGGGGCCCCATTGTTGTGAAGACAAGAATAGACCCGCTGCCTTCCCAACTAGCATGCTGTAAGATTCGACTAATTGAGGGGTTTCTTCGAAGTCGGAGTGCATCTGCCTGAAAGGCAAGGAACCAACACTCTGCATACTGATTAGCCAGATCTGTAAAATAGATGTGCACGCAACACTCAGGTTCTGGAATAAGCTGCAAGGAACAACCAATTGCACACAAAAAAGCAGTAAAATGGATATACACGCAAAACTCTGGCCCTGGCACAAAGCCAAACTCCAAATGGATGAAAAACCAGGTCTTTCCTCCGGATCTCACAGCCCGTGATTATAGAAGTAGAAGAAGAGGAGGAACAAGACTAAAGTCCAGAGGTGGATGAACATTCTGCTGAAGTGAATGGGAAGAAGAGACCACTTTTCCTGTTAACAGGTTTTCAGGCATTTCTAATTAACACCTCGCTTTTGTGCTTCATTTTTATATTAGAAGAATATAGATCTGATTTGCATCACCCGTATCAGCGGTAATTAATAACATTCTCAGGAGCTTTTTTTGGGGGGCGTCCAAACATTATATTTTTATTTAACTTGATTAAACAAACTCAAAACTTGCAAACACATGCTGAAAAATCAGGTGTCATAATTATTGTTTGGTTATTTCTCTTGGTCAGGAAAGCAACAAGACATCCCCAACAATTGTTGGTTTAGCCTGTTCTACAGCCACTAACCTGGCTAGTGATGTCACCATACGAAACAAGATGGCATCCAGACCCTCAGTTTGGAAATCTGTAGCTAACTTATTGGTAAGTTTTATACAAATGCTTTCCCCGTGTGGGTTCTGGGACCCTATTATAGGGAAAACCGGAATAGACCCACTGCCTACCCAACAGCATGTCGTAAGAGTCGACTAATTGGGAGCTTCCTTAGAAGTTGGAATGCATCTGCCTGAGAGGCAAGGAACCAACAGTCTGCAAACAAATTAGTCAGATCTGTCAAATGGATGCACATGCAACACAGGTTGTGGAACAGGACTGCAGTCCAAAAGTGGACGAACAAACAGAACTTTCCGCCGGAGTTTACAGCCGGTGAACGCGAAGAAGAAGAAGAAGAAGAAGAAGATGCAAATGCTTGTCAAGCAGGTGCTAAACTGAAGAACATTAACAACATTTTTTTTAAAGAAAACATGAATTTTAAGTTAATGAGTTGCAGAGGATGGGCATTTAACTCTTTCTGCCCCATGCAGTGCACCAGGTGTGGTTGGATGTGATTCGTGTAAAGTAATTAACATATTATGTATACATGTGCATCATATGTTTAGTCATGACAGACTAAAGGGGTTAAAAATGTGCAGATCTGAGGAAGACCTGTAAACAATTGGAGTATGTTTTTTTGTTTTTTGTTTTGTTTTTTTTAAAGGATGTACAAAGTAACATTTTTAAGCCAAATTCTTATGCCAAGGAGGTCATGGGTAGGGTTACCATATGTCCCGTTTTCACCGGGACAGTCTCGTTGGTTAGGTGAACCCAGCCATCCCCTCGGTATACCAGAAATCAGTACAATTGACCCGTTTTATAAAAATCAAGGAATACGCTATTCAAAGAAACACCAACAATGTGCCTCAGAAGCGAACAGAAATCTGGGCTATATGGAAGCACAGAAACCGTGACCACATCAACTGTGGAGATTGGTGCCCTTCCAAGAATCAGCCTGCTGCAGATCCTGACAGAAATGCTTTCCCTCCCTGTGTGTGTGAGGCCATCAGACCTATCTTGAAGCACTTACCAGTGAGACCTTACTGTCAAAGTTTGCACATGGAGGGACACAAAATACAAATGAGAGTTTTCATAATTCCATTTGGCAAAGATGCCCAAAGACTGGTTTTGTTGGAAGGCCAAGACTAACTCTTGCAGTTTATGATGCTTCTGTTGTTTTTAATGATGGTGAGAGGGGTAGGATACCTATATTTGAGAATCTAGGGATGTCTAGTGGACTCTATACTAGACTTTGTTCCAATGATGGTGAGAGGGGTAGGATACCTATATTTGAGAATATAGGGATGCCTAGAACAAGAATAAACTCAGCAGCTACAAAATTATCACCGAGTGTACGGTAAGCGAAGAGAATAGTGGCTGTCATGCATGAAAAAGACAAAGAGGATTTTTACCTTGCTGGTGCCCACGAGTAGTCTAGGTTAATTGTACTTCATAGTTCACATCTTGGGACATCACACAAATTAAATAAATAGCTTTTGTGTCCGATAGGATGGACTGACTGATATTTTCAGTATGTTAAAACTTTGAAGGCCGTTTTCTCAGAATCATGTTTTCGCACATGTGCGTTACTGTTGTTATCAGGATAATTTCAAAACTATTGGGCCAAATTAAAAGAAATTTGGAGGACAGGCTCTTTAATAGATGTTAGAAACATACCATTTTTAAGGGCCCAATATCTGAGGTCAGCTTTTAACTTGGGTTATGATTTTATGAAACTTTAGGAAAATTTTGGACATTAATATAAGAAAACCTAACACAGATACAAAGATGACAGAGGTTAAGATTATAGCTCAACCATATCTGAGCAGCTACCCAAACTTTCAGCTGCATACATTGAACAGTTTTTTAGCAGGACTGAAAATGCTGCTGGAACAAATGTTCTCATTACTTATATATATACCTTCATCAGATGGAAATAAGTATGAAATAAACATATCTAACTTTATTTCTTTGTGATTTATTGTTTTTATGATAAATAAGGAAGGTCCTTGCAAAATTTCATAAAGATCTGACCATATTTAGATATATTAAACCATCAGGAAAAACTTGCATAATTTATGATTTTCCAGCTTGTTCCCTTCCCTTAAGAATACTTCACATGCTAATAGTTATACTGGGAACCTCGCTGGATTCAATAGTTTTAAATACTTTTAATGTCTTCAAAAATGTTGATGGGAAATTTAATATTTAATTGTATCATGTTTTTTCAATGCAGTTGAGAAACATATTGTTTTATTGATTTCTTGGCAACAGTAGTCCACATTTTAATAATACCATTGCTGAGTGAGTAATTAACCTTGTCACTAGGGTGACTTAGAGAAGAAAAAAGGGAGGAAGGGTGAACTGACTTGTTTTGGATGTCTTGTTTTCAACTCAAAATATTGGTGGAATGTCCCATTTCCAGCTGAAAACTATAGTGGAATATCATCTTTCCAGCTCAAGACATTGTGGTCACCCTAGCGTGGGCTGAATTTGAATTGCAATGTTTGTTTCTTGAGTGCAAGAGTTTTGTAGGACATCACTGAAGATCATTGCTAGAGCTATGGTGCTTGTGCTTTGTGCAACACTCTCAGCAAGCAGCAGGTCATTCTGTGGGGTAAAACCTGGTGCAGTGAAGTTGACCCTCTCAACTCTAAACTTTATCAAGAATTAGATTTACCTCTTCTTATGTAACTCTTGTCTCATACTGTCTTTAAACTTTTTTTTAAATTTCTTTGTTTCTAGATTTATTGTGAAAACTTATTAATTTTTTTTAAAAATCTTAACCAGCCCAAATTACTTGTGTTAGTTCCAAGCAACATATGATGCTGTCACTATAATAAATGTGTAAACACGTCCAGTTTCAGCAAGTCTTTACTCTTCTTCTTCTTTTGTCATCTCACTGTTACCAGGTTGTTGCCCAGTGTCATGGTTTTGTCCTCTCACTGTTACCAGGTTGTTGCCCAGTGTCATGGTTTTGTCCTCTCACTGTTACCAGGTTGTAGCCCAGTGTCATGGTTTTGTCATCTTACTGTTACCAGGTTGTAGCCCAGTGTCATGGTTTTGTCCTCTCACTGTTACCAGGTTGTAGCCCAGTGCCATGGTTTTGTCCTCTCACTGTTACCAGGTTGTTGCCCAGTGTCATGGTTTTGTCCTCTCACTGTTACCAGGTTGTAGCCCAGTGTCATGGTTTTGTCATCTTACTGTTACCAGGTTGTAGCCCAGTGTCATGGTTTTGTCCTCTCACTGTTACCAGGTTGTAGCCCAGTGTCATGGTTTTGTCCTCTCACTGTTACCAGGTTGTTGCCCAGTGTCATGGTTTTGTCCTCTCACTGTTACCAGGTTGTAGCCCAGTGTCATGGTTTTGTCCTCTCACTGTTACCAGGTTGTTGCCCAGTGTCATGGTTTTGTCATCTCACTGTTACCAGGTTGTAGCCCAGTGTCATGGTTTTGTCATCTCACTGTTACCAGGTTGTAGCCCAGTGTCATGGTTTTGTCATCTCACTGTTACCAGGTTGTAGCCCAGTGTTGTGGTTTTGTCATCTCACTGTTACCAGGTTGTAGCTCAGTGTCATGGTTTTGTCATCTCACTGTTACCAGGTTGTAGCCCAGTGTCGTGGTTTTGTCATCTCACTGTTACCAGCTTGTAGCCCAGTGTCATAGTTTTGTCATCTCACTGTTACCAGGTTATAGCCCAGTGTCATGGTTTTGTCATCTCACTGTTACCAGGTTGTATTCCAGTGTCGTGGTTTTGTCAACCCACTGTTACCAGGTTGTAGCCCAGTGTCGTGGTTTTGTCATCTCACTGTTACCAGGTTGTAGCCCAGTGTCGTGGTTTTGTCATCTCACTGTTACCAGGTTGTAGCTCAGTGTTGTGGTTTTCTGTATTTGTCTTGTGCTGCTCAGGTGGCTTGAGTGATGGATTTGTTCATCTTTTTTGCAGGTTTCTGCTACACCATTTATCCGTGCTTTCTTGGTCTTCCTCTGGCCTTTCTCCCAGATGTTGTGCTGTAAATCCTTACTCAGTCCCCTTTCACAACATGCTTTAGTGGCAAGGTGTATCCCCCCCCCCCCCCCCCCCCCCCCCCCACCCCCCCCCCCCCCCCCCCCCCCCCCATGGGATCAATTTATTTTACTTTTATCCCAACCGGCATCCGTGACTTAGGCGTTGCGAGTCCGACTTGTAATCCAACGTACTGCAATCGAAACTCACTGCTGGCTGCGTTGATTTTATCGTGGTATGGGGCATCGCAGGTCGACCCAGCCTAAAATGGGTACCAGGATGGCTGTCCTGGGGAAGTAAAGACGGGCGGCTTAATGCTGACCACATTACCCTCCCAGTGCCAATTGGTCTGTAAAAATATGGGGTGCTTTTCCCGTATACCCGATGCGCCTAAGGCGTGAAAAGGGATCTTTACTTTTTACTTTTACTTTTATCCCAACCATTCCAGCTTATATATGTTAGTTGCAAGCAACATATGCTATTGTCTGTGATATATATATACATAAACACATCCAGTTTCAGCAAATCCTAGTCACATTTCATGAAGTGCTTTTAAGCGGCAGGGTCTATTCTTTTCCACCATGAAAGGGGTCTCAGACCCTAAGGTTAAAGGTTGAAAGGGGCCTCAGACCCTAAGGTTAAAGGTTGAAAGGGGCCTCAGACCCTAACGTTAAAGATTGAAGGTTAAAGGCTAAAGGTTAAAGTCAAGAGAATCGACTTAATTGCACTGGGTTTTATCTCATATGGCTCAGTCTCTCTCCTCAGAACGGCTAGCCCCCTGCCAAAAGTGCCATGCAAAGCATGAACTTTGTAGCTCTTGCGGCGATCCCATGACCTTCAGAGCGTAAGGTATATGGCTTGACCACTTCGCCAAGGAGACCCCCCGACCCTACACAGGATCAATTGATTTTTACCTTTATCCCAACCATTCCAGATTTCATATGCCAGTTCAAGACAACAGACTCCTCTAGAGCACCTCCTGGGACTCTTGGTCAACTTGAGCACCGGGGTTGACAGTGGGCTTCTCCAGAATGTCAGTCATGACGTCACGGTGGCATGCTACACTGTCATGGTGTCAGCAGATCTTGGGGACACTGCAGTGGCAAGATCTGTTACCGTTCTTAGTAATATAGTCCCTCACTGTGATGAAGCTGTGGCATTTCTACGTGGGAAAGACAGAACAGTGAAAATACTGGAATTTATGAAGGTTGGTTTTATCTAGGTTGATTTTTCTCCATAAAAATATATGTGCGTGTGTGTGTATGTGTGTTTGCGTGTGCGCATGTGTGTGTGTGCGTGGGTGTTCGGGTGGGTGTTCGGGTGGGTGTTCAGGTGGGTGTTCGGGTGGGTGTTCGGGTGGGTGTTCAGGTGGGTGTTCAGGTGGGTGTTCGGGTGGGTGTTCGGGTGGGTGTTCGGGTGGGTTTTTGGGTGGGTGAGAGAGAGAGATGTGCATGGTGTTCATCTTTTCATGTGTATTTCTCAAATTCTTTGTGTGCGTGTGTGTGTGTGTGGTGAGGGAGGGGCTTGTAATGTGGGGGGAAGGTAAGATAGTGAAGTGGCTAGACATAATGGAAAAGGAAAGGATGAAGAGAGAAGTAGGGAGGAAGAAGGAACGAAAGTGGTGGGAATAAGATGAAAGGAAATGAGCACTAGGGAAACAGATTTGTAGATTGATAATCTTAGTTTTAGCTTCCTAGCAGACGGGTCACCCTGGTAATATTGGTAATCTTAGTTTTAGCTTCCTAGCAGACGGGTCACCCTGGTAATATTGGTAATCTTAGTTTTAGCTTCCTAGCAGACGGATCACCCTGGTAATATTGGTAATCTTAGTTTTAGCTTCCTAGCAGACGGGTCACCCTGGTAATATTGGTAATCTTAGTTTTAGCTTCCTAGCAGACGGGTCACCCTGGTAATATTGGTAATCTTAGTTTTAGCTTCCTAGCAGACGGGTCACCCTGGTAATATTGGTAATCTTAGTTTTAGCTTCCTAGCAGACGGGTCACCCCCCATACTTGCTCCGCTTGTGTGCCAACTTAAGAAGACACAGAATGTCCATCAGTTTCACTTGTAGGAAAAAAAAAACACTGACTGCCATCTCAGCATATCCACTAAGCATACACATGCATTAAAAGCATAAGCAGCCATCAGAAGTGCTAACACAAACAGTACGACATTAAAAATGCAGTTCGTCAGCAACAGAAGCAGCAGTTATAAGCAGATCAGCAGTTGCACACACAGTTAATTTTAATGACGTAAGGCACCATCAGTACTGTGGCAAAAGGCCACTTGCAATTTTCCACAATTAACACAACATCACATTGGTCTCAGTGAACAAAAAAACACAAACATTCCAAAAAAATCTGCAACTCACAGTGTCACACCATACACTCAGCTCAGTAGCTGGGTGACTAAACTATATCCTTTCAGCTTACAAATGGAGGAAAATGCAATGGCCACCGGCTGTCAGAAGCAAAAAATTTGCCTTGACTTAAAAAAGTGAATGTGCCTAACCTCCATTTTGACCCGAAGTATTTAAAAAGAAAAAAGGAATTGAACAAATAAGAAAGGTATTTTGTGTACAAATATCTTGTCCTGACAAAGAGCTGCAGAAAATTCTCTTTGTGTCTTCCTCTATCTATTTCTACAAATCTTTCCAGTTGTCACAAATTCTAGTTTTTCTTTTCTTATAATGCAGCTAAAATGTCTAATGCATTCAACAGTGAGCAGAATGTATTTCATTGTCATTTCTGTCTAAACAGAAACAAGATCCACTCTTCTACAAGCCAGCGCTGAAATGCATGGCAAAGCTCACACAAGAACAAAACACAGCCAGAATTGTGATAGAAAATAAAGGTAATAGTTTGAACAAAGAAGACACAAACAAATTGCGCATTTTCCCCATATGGGTCTGGTGCGCCATTTGGGCAGACATTAATTTAGGTCCACTGCACCTTAACAAGCATATTCTAGAATAGGCCCTGCAGAGTCACTTAGTCACTCCTCTTCTACCTTGTTTCTTGTAATCACCATTTAGAGCAAACGTGTTTGGCCTTTTGATCCCTTGCACGGTGGAGGGGCTGCCTCCTTGCAGTCTCCATGCAGGCTGTCTGGCTGATTCACAGTTACCCACTACTCCCAAAGAGGCACGAAGCACCCGGATTCGGCCAGATCCTTTTACAGCCGGGCTTGGGACTAGTCTTAATAGAGTTTACACAGTCAAGGAGAAGTAGAAACAGCAGGAGAGTTTGATCAGTCAGTTGGTTTGTCCCTTCTGGGTTGCTGCTACATAAAGGGGTTGACCACACTCAGGTTAAAGAAATCTTAGTCTGGATGGCAGACCAACAGGGCACCTTTCCGTCTTTCCAGACCATAGTGTTATATTGCTCTATGAAGAGGCATTGGACTCACAACCCGTGGCGGCAAGTGTGACTAGCAAGACCCGCAAGTGTTTACAAAAAATAAAAAGTCTTCCACAATGATAGCATGGGATTTCAGCACCATTGTTGTCAACATTTGTGTTTAGTCGGTTTCTTCTCAGACGCTCAGCTCTCATCGTTTCTGCAATCATTTCTTCCTTCATTCTCATTCCCTTCCTGATGTGTGCCCTCCACACAATATGGTCCACGGCATTTTGTTCCCACGAGTCCACCTCAATACCTGTATCATTCATGTCCTGCTTGCACACATCTTTATATCATGATGATCATCATCATCATAAACCACTTCTGCCGTTAAGCATCGTGGGGAAGAATAATTTGTGATCCAGTGCACGTTGGCTGCCACTGGCTTTTGTCATGCCGTGAAGGCCTAGAATGTCTTTAATGTTGTCGACCCATGTTTTCCGCGGCTGTCCTCTTGCTCTTGTAGCTGATCTTCTGAGATGTAGTGCTTGTGATGGTATTTGATCTTGCTGCATTCTAATGATCGTAGTATATATTGTAGTAGTATATAAAGTAGTTATAATTTATCTGTATCAGTACGTCACTCTCATCGGTCTGCCTGAAAGAAAGGCTGGGCCTCGCCAGCTTTCCCACCTCGTGTATTTTCATATCCCAAGGAGTCACTTATGTCCCGTACCCATCTTCATGCTGTTCGGCCCCTGCTGCTCCTTCCTGGCAAACTAACAGTAGAGGGCACCCCAGAGGTGTAGACTTACCCAGTCAATACTCAGTCCCCATATAGCAGCTTTGGCCATACTGCAGTGCGTTTGCCATTCTCTACTGTGTGGGGGTACAGTAGGGGTTTTCCTTGTAATGAGTCTTGAGATCAGAACAGTATTTCTCCAAACTCTACAGTACTTTTACAGGACAGTTGTAATTAGGGCGCCAAAACCTTAGGGCTCAGGTATCTTGTACCCCATCCCCCCCCCCTCCCTCTTACCCCAAATCCCTTCTTCCTGTCCCAACATTTGGGGATGGATACTTGAGCACCCCCCCCCCCCCCTTTTCCCTACTGCCAGTCCCCACCCGAGCATTTAGAGGATACTTGATTACCCAATCCCCTCTCCCCACCCAAACATTTAGAGGATACGTGAGTACCCAATCCCCTCTCCCCACCCAAACATTTAGAGGATACGTGAGTACCCAATCCCCTCTTCCCACCCAAACATTTAGAGGATATGTGAGTACCCAATCCCCTCTCCCCACCCACCCGAGCATTTAGAGGATACTTGATTACCCAATCCCCTCTCCCCACCCAAACATTTAGAGGATACGTGAGTACCCAATCCCCTCTCCCCACCCAAACATTTAGAGGATATGTGAGTACCCAATCCCCTCTCCCCCACCCGAGCATTTAGAGGATACTTGATTACCCAATCCCCTCTCCCCACCCAAACATTTAGAGGATACGTGAGTACCCAATCCCCTCTCCCCACCCAAACATTTAGAGGATATGTGAGTACCCAAATCCCCTCTCCCCACCCGAGCATTTTAGAGGATACTTGATTACCCAATCCCCTCTCCCCACCCAAACATTTAGAGGATACGTGAGTACCCAATCCCCTCTCCCCACCCAAACATTTAGAGGATATGTGAGTACCCAATCCCCTCTCCCCACCCCGAGCATTTAGAGGATACTTGATTACCCAATCCCCTCTCCCCACCCAAACATTTAGAGGATAGAGTACCCAATCCCCTCTCCCCACCCAAACATTTAGAGGATATGTGAGTACCCAATCCCCTCTCCCCACCCGAGCATTTAGAGGATACTTGATTACCCAATCCCCTCTCCCCACCCAAACATTTAGAGGATACGTGAGTACCCAATCCCCTCTCCCCACCCAAACATTTAGAGGATATGTGAGTACCCAATCCCCTCTCCCCCACCCGAGCATTTAGAGGATACTTGATTACCCAATCCCCTCTCCCCACCCAAACATTTAGAGGATACGTGAGTACCCAATCCCCTCTCCCCACCCAAACATTTAGAGGATATGTGAGTACCCAATCCCCTCTCCCCACCCGAGCATTTAGAGGATACTTGATTACCCAATCCCCTCTCCCCACCCAAACATTTAGAGGATACGTGAGTACCCAATCCCCTCTCCCCACCCAAACATTTAGAGAGATATGTGAGTACCCAATCCCCTCTCCCCACCAAAACATTTAGAGGATACTGAGTACCCAATCCCCTCTCCCCACCCAAACATTTTAGAGGATACGTGAGTACCCAATCCCCTCTCCCCACCCAAACATTTAGAGGATACGTGAGTACCCAATCCCCTCTCCCCACCCAAACATTTAGAGGATACGTGAGTACCCAATCCCCTCTCCCCACCCAAACATTTAGAGGATACGTGAGTACCCAATCCCCTCTCCCCACCCAAACATTTAGAGGATACTTGAGTACCCAATCCCCTCTCCCCACCTGAATATTTAGAGGATACGTGAGTACGCAATCCCCTCTCCCCACCCGAACATTTAGAGGATACGTGAGTACCCAATCCCCTCTCCCCACCCAAACATTTAGAGGGTACTTGAGTACCCAATCCCCTCTCCCCACCCGAACATTTAGAGGGTACTTGAGTACCCAATCCCCTCTCCCCACCCTAACATTTAGAGGGTACTTGAGTACCCAATCCCCTCTCCCCACCCTAACATTTAGAGGGTACTTGAGTACCCAATCCCCTCTCCCCACCCGAACATTTAGAGGGTACTTGAGTACCCAATCCCCTCTCCTCACCCAAACATTTAGGGGATGCTACTAGACGTAAGTTTGCTTGGTGTTGGTTCTGCAAAGTTCTGTAAAGGATACACAGCTAACTATTTTTATAACCCCCCCCCCCCCCCCCCCCCAATCCCCGTACTAACATTTAGGGGATGCTCTAGCATCCCTTCACCCTCCCCCCGCCATCTCCAAGCGCTGCCTTAACATTTAAGGGAAGCTTGAGCGCCCACCTCCCCTCCCTCCCCCAATACCTTCTCCCCGTCCCAACATTTGGAGGGGGATGGCTGATCGCAGTGAGCAGAACCTAGTGGCACAATTCCCATCCAGGACACACTCTTGAAGACCCAATCAACCTCCTTACACAAAAGAAACAGACTACGAGATGCAGACTGTGCACTTGACCCAAGAGACTCCGCAGCCACATGTACAGGAAATTCAAGACTAGGGATTCAGAACTTTGCCCATGTGGAGAGCCACCACACAGTACTCAGCATGTACTGCAGATGTGCTCTCTACGTGCAGTAGAGCTGTCCCAAGTTTTGCCAATGGAAACCACGTTGTATGAAACAGTAGGAGACATGCATCACACCATAGACTTCATAGAGGCCTGTCTTTGTCATCAGAAAACCACTGGCAGAGAGAATGAAAAGAAGAATTGGTTGTGGAAAATATTTGACAGATACAAAAGCAGAGGGAGTCGCGGTGGCATAGTGGCTAGACGCTCGCCAGGGATAGGAAGATCATGGGTTCACTCCCTAGCAGAGCCGGACTGACTTTTTTCAAAAATGACCTTGGCTCCCAGGTCGACCCAACCTTGTGTGGGTACCGGGTGCAGTCCCGGGAAGTAAAGGCGACTGGCATGATGCTGATCACATCACCTATCTTGTGCCGATTGGTCTACAAAATATAGGTCTAACCCTATATGCCCTATGCGCCTAAAGGCGTGGAAAAGGGTCCTTTACTCTTTTTCTTACACATAAACAGACTTTAAAATCAGGTTGCAACGTGTGCTATTAGCCTGTTGACTCTTTGTTGGCTATTGATGAAAGAGATGGAGCACTGTGTGACAGTCATAAGTGCCTTGATGTGAATTCTTGATTCTTTCATTCATCTCTGTATTGGAGTTCTCAGGTGTTATTCCCTCAAGATGAAAGCAACAACAACAACAAAATCTACATTTCAGCATTCTTTGTCTGCAGGTACAATAGTTCTTCTGACTTTCTTGAACAGCGAAGACGAAGTGACCATCGGTAATGCTGCTCTTTGCCTGTCCCATCTGTGCCAGGTTGAGAAATTCTGTGCCAAACTCACCAAGAGCAACATAATACAGAAACTGCTGGTGCTGGCTCGAGATGGAAGAAAACCTGCAGTTCAGTCTAACTGTGCAATATTGATTGGGAAACTAGTACAAGGTGACGCCAGGTATGTATGAGGAAACACAGAAAAAACAAGTCCTGTTTTCATGAGGTGTACTGGTCGTGTGTCGGGGTTCCAGGCCCCACTGTGGAATAGACCCACTACCTCTCCAACAATAATGTCATAGGTTTGGCTAATTGAGGACTTCCTGTGATGTCGGAGTGCATCTGCCCGAGCGGCAAGGAACAACCAACTGCACGCAAATAAGCCAGTAAAACGGATGTACACGCAAACTCAGGCCCTGGCACAAAGCTAAAGTGCAGACGAATGAACATCCAGGAGTTTCTACTGGAGCTTACAGCCGGGGAACAAAGAAGAAAAAATGTATGTCAGCAACTGTGGCTTAGACATTGCAAACCCGCTTAGTAATGCCATGGTGCCGGGTTCAATCCCAGATGCAGGTGATGTACAGCAGACCATCTTGTGCAGGTTTGGACAGCAGTATTAAGAGAAAGCAGTGGCAAACTACTGCAAAAAAATGCTGGGGTTGGTTCTGCAGCGTTCTGTAAAGGATACTCAACTAACTTTTGTTTTTAAAACTGGTTATGTGGTCATTAGAGCACAAACTGCAGCAACGTCTCCCACAGCAAAGTATGTTGAGAAAACACATGGCCACAGAGAAGGGGTATCCAGGAGAATCTTTGGGAACCCTTGGATACTTGCTGCTGATGTACCGCTTCATGGAGGCAACAAAGTTGATCACCTGAGCATATGAAACCAGTTGCAAAGAAGAAGAAGAGTATAGTCATCATCATCCGCATCAACTTCCATGTTTACTGTTAACTCTGCCAGCACCAAACTGTTGTTACTTTAGCTCAGGGCTTTTCATCTGGCAGCCAGTGAGCCCCACCTCTTTCCCAGGGAGGGGTCAGGGAATTCCAAGATTGGTGTCAGGCATTTGGGAAAATTTGTTTATTTGTACTTCATCAGTAGTTTGTTCATCTGTCCTTTAAAATGATAACACGTGCATTTCATTATAGATTAAGAACCCATTCCTCCTTTTTTTTTGGGGGGGGGGGGGGGGGGAGGGGTTGTCTTGCCATTTACTGAAGGTGGCGCCACATGAAAATAGTTGGAGACCACTGTTGTAGACCAATCTGGCGCACTTGATATGTGATGTGGTAAACATTGGCGTCTGCCGCCTTAACTTCCCATCACTTTTTCTGATACCTAATGTAGGAAGAGTTAACCTGAGAAGTAATTTTGTTGAGTCAGTGTGTGTTCAAATCAAAGTTCTTTTGGCTGACAGGCAAATGTCTAGCCACCACGGCTTATACATATATGTGTGTGTATATATATATATATATATATATATATATATATATATATATATATATATATATATATATATATATATATATATATATATATAATATATAATGTTGTGTGTGTGTGTGTAACGTGTGTGTGCGTGAATGCATGTGTATATGTATGTGCATGCGGGTGGGCAGCCGGGCGTGTGTGCGTGCCTGACTGTTTGTCTGTCTATGTGAGTGTGTGTGTGTGCATGTGTCTGTCTGTCTGTCTCTCCCTCTTTCTCTCTCTCTCTTTGTTGGAATAGGAGCAAACAAAATAATAAGATGTGTTTACTGAGACAAATGTTGCCAATACCTTGGACTGCCAGAATAACTAACAACGATTGCCTGGAAATGGCTAATGAAAGTAGAATATTATATACAGCAATGAGAACTAGACAATGTTCTTTGGTCATGAAACGAGAAAATGAGCACTGGAAAATATCGTGATAACTGGAAAATCACTGGTAGAAGAAGCAGAGGCAGACCAAGAGAAATGATGGTGGATGGCTTAAGACAGTGGCATGGAGGAATATCAACAGTAGAATTGATCCAGAACACTAAAGACTGAGATCTGTGTTGATGCATGAATGCTTGCCACCTACGCCAGCTGGCAAGACACTTAATAATGATGATGCTGATATATATATATATGTGTGTGCGTATGTATATGTATGAGCGTGTGTGCATGTGTATGTGTGTATGTAGTGTGAGAGAGATAGGGAGAGACAGAGAGAGAGCGAGAGAGAGAGCTAAGAGCTTGTAAGTGTTTGCAAAGAATTCTGCTTGCTGATATTTATTATCTCTTTCCTCCAGACACTTGGACAGACTACGAGAACTACACGGCATTGAGATTCTACATGGGTGTATGAAACATGTTAAATAGTACAAGATGAAGCCTCACAGTCACAGTCACCCCCCCCCCCCCCCCCCACCACCCCCCCCCCCCCCCCCCCCCCTGTGGTTCCAGGACCTTTAAGGAAACTGACCATGCATCTATTAACCCTTTTACCCTGAGATCCTGAAAAATCGACACTTCTGGTTGGGTTCAGTTCCCCATAAATTTTAAATTTCACTTTTCTGACTTGTTTATGAGACACATAGCTTGAGTCCCAGAGGGTTTAGCATCACAGGCCCAAGGGGTAGTCAAGAGAGATGTAAAATCGGTGCATTATGCTTTCATTGAGCTTTTATGTAGTAACCTATGAACATACAAAGCGTTCTTTGGGACTCAAAGAGTTAATGCTATCGGCTGTGTTTTGCCTGCACAAACATTTAGGAGGTCTAGATATGATTACATTAACTAACAGTAGCATTTATGGGTTTTTCCTTTGAGCAAAATGTTTTTGTTTGTTTCAAAGTCGATGTGCCAGATTTTCTCATAAGCCTCATAGATAGAGTTCATAGGGACACTGCATGGGTAACCAAATACATGTGTGTTTTTTAGGCGCCTGGGGAATGTATTCCATTTAATCGTTCACTCTGGGTTTAGGTTTAGACAACGGATCAACATCACGGCACAAGGGTAGTAATCCATAAGTGCTCCGTTCTGCTTCAAACACAAGTCTGAGTCCAAAGAATCTCAGCACAGTGTGCAAGCTCCGTAGCACTGGGGAGGATCCTGATGTACTTTGGGTAGATTTTAAACTCCAAATTTGGCCAGGACTCGCCATTATTCACTCTTTTAATGTTTACTGATTACATCTTTCGTACTTCTTTAAAGTTCAAAAAATTAATTTTAAAATTTAGATAATTACACATTTTTTTTAATGAATTTATTATTGACCTGTGAAAAATTATTGTTTTTAAGAATTTATTAATAAAATTCTAACAGGTGATGACCTTTTTGTTTTTTTTAAATTTTTTTTAGTTTTAGTGTTTCCCGGGGCAAAAGCTTTAAGAGGTAATCGGGTGGGCGGTTGGCAGAGAACTGACCATCTCATCCAGTAAAAAGCTTTAGTTGCACAACCCAACCAATCTTGAACAACTGAATACAACATAAACTGTGATTTGAAAACTCAATGGACAACATACTACATAGGTTTCGCATTTCTCTACTTTTCCTATCCCATTCTTCTGTCATGTTAACCCCTTATTTTCCATTTGTTATGACAGGGTGTTTGTAAAGTCTCACTACAATTTGTTTGCAGAACAGATTTGAAAAGCCCAAGTACATGATGCCATTTAAAAATGTACTTTAAACAAAAAAAACCATTAAATTGGTTACAATAGACGACACATGGTCTAATGCTGTTTTGGAGAAGCTGAAAAGTAACAATGAAATATTCATTACAACAGGTGTTGGAAATGTCCACCACTGGCTTCAAGACATGACTGTTAACACATGTTTGCGTGCGTGAATGTGCAAAAGATAGAGATAGATAACTAAGGGGCTGTGTGGTCTCAAGGTATGGTGTCCGCCTTGAGTGCTGGAGGCCCTGGGTTCAAGCCCAGATGAAGGCTAGGATTTTTCACGTGGACTTCTAGTAATTTCCCCTGGTCTCTGGGTAGTAAAATCGGACGCAAATGTGTACACATTTTAAAAAAATGCCTTTTTCATCATCATCATAAACCACTTCTGCTGTTATGCGTCGCGGGGAGGAATAGTTTGCGATCCAGGTTACGCTGGATGCCACTGGCAATTGTCATGCCATGAAGGCATAGTGTCTTCAATGTTGTCGATCCAATTTTTTTGCGGCCGTCCTCTTGCTCTTGTAGTTGATCATCTGAGATGTAGTGCTTGTAATGGTATTTGATCTTGCTGCATTCTAAGAGATGGCCAAACCACTTTATCTGCTGTTTCTTGATGAATATAGTACAATGTGTCGTTCCCACAATTTGTCTGATAGTTTCATTATTCACTCGATCTCGGATGGTTAGGTTGGCTGCTTTTCTCAGGCATCTTATCTCGCAGGTGGTGATTTTGTTAATATGGGCTTTAGATAGTGTCTATGTTTGGCACTGGTAGCTCAATGTTGAAATGAATATGCTGTTTATAATCTGTCTCTTTGCACTCATAGTTATGCTTGGATGTTTTAATAATGGTGACGGTATATAAATCTGTTCTTGAATTTAAAGAAAATGAAAGTAATATCCACACATAAAACTGGCTGTCATCCAAAAATAACAATAAATAATGAAGAAATTGAAAATGTCACAAACTTTGAATATCTTGGCTCTATAATAAACAACAATGGAGACTGTTCGACAGAAATTAAAAGGATGGCCATAGCAATGCAAAGATTGGACAGCCTTAAAAGTCTATGGCACCAGTAGGGAGATATTATGTTGATAAAGACTTTAGTCAAAATTAGGGATTTGCTGACATAACATTGAAAATTAAGTAGATATTAATATATAATTTTATCTATTCATATTCCACTACAGCTGAGATATAATTGTTTCAACACCGGCACCAATGTGTAAACATACTATAGTTATATTTTGCTGCTCCCTAAAATGAAGCCACACTGTGCACCTGAACATGTTGCACATAACCTAAATATGACTCTGCATGATTTGATACATTTAATCTGGGTGGCAGTTTTGCATATTTTAATTATACAAATCAGGAATTATATTTATTCATTTATTTAAAGCTTGTAAGTATCGTAAATTGTGGCGTACAGGTCAAACCTCGAAATTTTTAGTTCAAAATTCTGAGTTGTGCCTATACCTGCCTAATGCATTGAATATACATCACATCAACGCCATACGGATTAGTTTGGGAGATAATGGCGAATCTCTGACGCTAACACGACTTCGTGACCGAGAGGTTAAACTTGGTGAAGCACCACTATGCCATCTTAGAGGTGAAGACAGGAGATACTATATATATCCAACTCCTCATGGGAACAATCATTAGAGGTACTTTGGAGTGGCTGCTGCATCGGAGGACTGAGCACGCATGAGGATGCCCAATGTGCAAAAAAGTCGATTGTGATTACATAACATATACATCACATATGTCAAACCCCTAGTTTTTAAAGAGTCTTTTTGGGGCTTGAAAACTTGACTTAGGCACCAAAGTTTACAGAAATATATTGGTTTCAAGTATTTTATATTTAATAAAATTGTGAGAAATTTAGTTCTTTACTGAGATTCGACCTTGGTATGTTTTTATATTTACATGTTGAATCTTATTAAATCTGGTCATTCCAGTTTTCATTGTTTTGTGAGTTTAAGTTTTTTATTTTGTATTTTAATGTGCAGTTTATTTTCTTTGAATATCATTCTCAAAGTGAACTGTGTGAGCAGAGGTAGCTCATTTGTCCAACAAGCAAACAGTGCCACGTATCAAATGAATTCAGTGTTCAGACTAGGCCGAATACGAATAGCTTGACCAACTATTTGGCCAAATACGAATATTGAATCATCATCATCATCAGGTGCTTTGCCGACTGGCATGGGCGATTATGCCTTGTCACAATCTGCGACAGCATGTATTAGTTTGTGTGCTGACACACCTCCATGCCATGCAACAAGACTGTCAAGAATCTTCTCTCGTTGTCTTCCTCTATCCCTCCTTCCACAGATCTTTCCAGTGGTCACCACATGTTCCATTTTCCCTAATCTCATAACATGGTCGAAAAATGATGACTGTCTCCTTCTGATGTCTGTGAGCAGTTGTCTTCGGCCTCCCGCCTTTTTCAAAACCTCTTGGTTGCTTTTTTCTGGCTGTCCAAGGTATTTTAGGCATTGTTCGATAAAACCACTTCTATGAGGCCTCTAGAAATTGTTTGGCCTGCCTACCTATTGTCCAAGACTCACAGCCATATGTTAAAACTGGATGTATGTAGCAAGCAAGAAAGCATTAGCTTTAAAAAAAAAAAAAAATCGTTCCATGTTGTCAGCATTAAGGCAACTTCTTTTCTCAATGAAGGTATTTCCATCTGTACTAAACAGACGTTGAATTGGTACGCTTGTAGGTGGTACACAAAGTAACGCTTGACAGTATGAACCAAGGTGGGAAATCTTGATATGTTCATTTTCCACCAGTCCAGAAACGGGTGTAAGGTAACCACTATTCGTATTCGGCCTGACCGCAACTATTTGGCCGAATACCGAATAGTTATTAGGTCAACTATTCGGCCCCGAAGCGAATATTCGGTACAGCCCTAGTTGAGACACCTTGGTATATCAATATAAACATAGAGACACATTACAAATGCTTTTCTCATACCAGCCTTGTGCTATCAGTGTCAGACTTGGACACTGACCAAAGAACACGAAAGAAAACTAACCATCTGCAAAATGAGATGTTTGAGAAAGGCTGTGAACAAGACGAAATAGATCATGTGAGAAACGAATAAATTACAAGAAATATTGGAACAACACCTATAATAAAATTCATTAAAAACAAAGACTGAAATGGTTTGGCCATTTACTAAGAATGAATCTTATGATGCCAACAACAAATTCCGACAACATGAAAGTAGAAACACCAATAAGTAGGGGATGAATAAGAAGATTGAATGAGTCACTGATACCTTAAGACTCCAGAACATCACAGCATACTGGCACAATCAGCAGGCCCTTACTCGAAAACAAGCAGCACAATGATGAGTGTGGACTACAGAAAGAAGCACAAAAGATTGCTGAGGTCACTTGTTCAAAGCCTTATTAACAGGTAGCCAATCTTTTGCAGTAAGTTGTTTCCATATGTGTACGATTGGTCAGACAGCCACCAGGTCCCATACCAATTTCCCTGCACCAGTTTCCCAACTAACTTCCGTTGTTGAATCATTTATTTGTTCATTTCTGAGATCATCTTCATTGCACAAGACCATAGCTGCTCCGATCTCCTCCTGAGTGTGTTTCCAAGTGTTTTTAGACTAACAACTCCTATTTTGTTCTGGTTGATGTAACAATGGGTGGCTCCCACACATACACACAAAATTCATGTTTTTGTATCCATTAAGAGTAACTAACGATTGCTTGAAAGAAGCTAATGAAAGTAGATCTTTATATACAACAATAAAAAAGAGACAAACACTGTTCTTTAGCCACATAATGAGAAGAGAGAAATTGGAGAACATTGTGACAACTGGAAAGATCAGTGGAAAAAGGGGTAGAGGCAGACTAAGAGAGATGATGCTGGATTGGCTGAAACAATGGCATGGAGGGATATCATCAAGTGAGCTGTTCCAGGGATCATGATCTGTAGAGATGCATGAGCGCCTACACCAGTTGGCAGCGCACATGATGATGATATCCATTAACCCTTTTTAATACCAATTTCCCTGCACCAGTTTACCAACTAACTTCAGCTGTTCAATCATTTGTTTATATCCATCCGTTAATTCTTAAAGTGGGTTATGTAAGGGAACTTTAATGTTTCCAAATGGGTATTTGTTTTTCGCACACTGTGCTGGTGTCATAAAAACTGCATCCTGTCCTGAGAGCTGAGCAATTTTTTCCATGTTAAACATCATGGTGGCTTGGAGGAAACAGTTATGGAGGCTGCAGGTTCCAGATAATGAGGCAGAGGTAGACCTCAGTGGATGTGGATACAAGACCCTGAAGATGCACTGGCTATGAAAGCACATAGGGCTGGAGAATTGGGTAGGGAGAGACTTTCAGGTGTGCCAGGACAAGAGAGTGATGTTCTGTAAAAGACTGGTTGATTGATAAAGATGCTGGTGTCCATGCAATAGGGAGGTCTCAGGTCTGGCCAGTTAACATCCTGGTAGAAACCAGGCTGTGTAGATCACTGGATGACATGCATCACTGGAGGACATGCATCACTGGAGGACATGCATTTTTGGAGGACATGCATTATTGGAGGACAGGCATCATTGGAGGACATGCATTATTGGAGGACATGAATTATTGGAGGACATGCATCACTGGAGGACATGCATGACTGGAGGACATGCATGACTGGAGGACATGTATCACTGGAGGACATGCATCACTGGAGGACATGCATCACTGGAGGACATGCATCACTGGAGGACATGCATCATTGGAGGACATGTATCACTGGAGGACATGCATCATTGGAGGACATGCATCATTGGAGGACATGTATCACTGGAGGACATGCATTATTGGAGGACACGCATCACTGGAGGACACGCATCACTGGAGGACATGCATCATTGGAGGACACGCATTATTGGAGGACACGCATTATTGGAGGACATGCATCATTGGAGGACATGCGTCACTGGAGGACATGCATCACTGGAGGACATGTATCACTGGAGGACATGCATCATTGGAGGACATGCATCACTGGAGGACATGCATCATTGGAGGACATGCATCATTGGAGGACAGGCATCACTGGAGGACATGCATCACTGGAGGACATGTATCACTGGAGGACATGCATCATTGGAGGACATGCATCATTGGAGGACATGCATTATTGGAGGACATGCATCATTGGAGGACATGCATCATTGGAGGACATGCATCACTGGAGGACATGTATCACTGGAGGACATGCATCATTGGAGGACATGCATCATTGGAGGACATGCATCATTGGAGGACATGCATCATTGGAGGACATGCATCATTGGAGGACATGCATCATTGGAGGACATGCATTATTGGAGGACATGCATCATTGGAGGACATGCATCATTGGAGGACAGGCATCATTGGAGGACATGCATCACTGGAGGACATGCATCACTGGAGGACATGCATCACTGGAGGACATGCATCATTGGAGGACATGCATCATTGGAGGACATGCATCATTGGAGGGGATGCATTATTGGAGGACATGCATCATTGGGGGACATGCATCACTAGAGGACATGCATCACTGGAGGACATGCATCATTGGAGGACAGGCATCATTGGAGGACAGGCATCATTGGAGGACAGGCATCACTGGAGGACATGCATCATTGGAGGACATGCATTATTGGAGGACATGCATCATTGGAGGACATGCATTATTGGAGGACAGGCATCATTGGAGGACAGGCATCACTGGAGGACATGCATCACTGGAGGACATGCATCACTGGAGGACATGCATCATTGGAGGACATGCATCATTGGAGGACATGCATTATTGGAGGACATGCATCATTGGAGGACATGCATCATTGGAGGACAGGCATCATTGGAGGACATGCATCACTGGAGGACATGCATCACTGGAGGACATGCATCACTGGAGGACATGCATCATTGGAGGACATGCATCATTGGAGGACATGCATCATTGGAGGGGATGCATTATTGGAGGACATGCATCATTGGGGGACATGCATCACTAGAGGACATGCATCACTGGAGGACATGCATCATTGGAGGACAGGCATCATTGGAGGACAGGCATCATTGGAGGACAGGCATCACTGGAGGACATGCATCATTGGAGGACATGCATTATTGGAGGACATGCATCATTGGAGGACATGCATTATTGGAGGACAGGCATCATTGGAGGACAGGCATCACTGGAGGACATGCATCACTGGAGGACATGCATCACTGGAGGACATGCATCATTGGAGGACATGCATCATTGGAGGACATGCATCATTGGAGGACATGCATTATTGGAGGACATGCATCATTGGAGGACATGCATCACTGGAGGACATGCATCACTGGAGGACATGCATCATTGGAGGACAGGCATCATTGGAGGACAGGCATCATTGGAGGACAGGCATCATTGGAGGACAGGCATTATTGGAGGACAGGCATCATTGGAGGACATGCATCAGTGGAGGACATGCATCACTGGAGGACATGCATCACTGGAGGACATGCATCATTGGAGGACATGCATCATTGGAGGACATGCATCATTGGAGGACATGCATCATTGGAGGACATGCATCATTGGAGGACAGGCATTATTGGAGGACATGCATCACTGGAGGACATGCATTATTGGAGGACATGTATCACTGGAGGACATGCATCACTGGAGGACATGCATCACTAGAGGACATGCATCATTGGAGGACATGCATCACTGGAGGACATGCATCATTGGAGGACATGCATCACTGGAGGACATGCATCACTGGAGGACATGTATCATTGGAGGACATGATGTGGCAAACATCAGACAGGGCGCTTTTACTTTCCAGGACTTTACCATTTATGGCTAGCTCAACTTCAAAGACAAGACCATTTTTGTTTTAAGAAAAAAAAAGTCCAGCTGTTTCGATTCGACCGCACGAACTTAAGACCCACTGGTAAGTGTCTAGCGTACTACCCAATTGTAGCTCATCAGAGTAACAGTAAAGCGGACATAAAATCAAACCAAATTCACACTGATACTCTGCACTGGTTGCTGAAGATGTGGATGGAGCACTTATGGTGTACTGTGCTGTTAGTACTCATCTTCTTAAAGTCAATGCCGTGTGGTGCTGGTAGTCATGTCTATCCACAACCTTTTGTCTTGTGTACTTTCAATCAACTTTGACACAGATGATCCTCCATGATGTCAAAATGTCCAGCAACTTTTTTTCTCGGTCTCCCTACGCCTCTCCTTCCCTCCATCTCTCCTACTTCACGATGTACTCTAATTTTCTCCTTCTCACTGTAGGTTCTCAAGACAACATAATTCACACAAAATGAGAACACAACACAGGAACTGTGTGCCAGGCTACATTTAATGAAAGGACATTCAAGGGTTCTTTATTAACATCCTACCCCAGATGACATCCCAGGACAGTCCAACATTTTAGAGGGTGGTAAGACTGGGTTTCCCGGCTTTCTGAGGCTTTTAACAACCCCAAAACATCTAGAACTGGCCTTAACCCCAACCCTCCTACGTCCCACGAGAGAGTGCAGCCACATACCACTCACTTAAAAATTAAACTGTCCTGTGACCTGTGAATTTTCCGTTTGTGGTAGGATATTAATAAAGCACCCAGTCAAGTAATAGAATTGCTTGAATGGCAAACACATTATGAGGCCTGTAGCAACATCTGCAGTGAAGCTAACCAAGTGGAAGTTTCACAATACCCGAGACCACATGAGCCTCAAACAACTACATAAATGGCATATCTGCCACAGTATGATGTAAATTTACATAAACAAATTTACACTAGCAACATTATAAAGTAAAGGTAAAGCACCCCTTTCCTCGCCATTAGGCATATAGGGCATATTGGGTATATATTTTTTAGACCAATCGGTAAAGATGGGTGATGTGATCAGCATTATGCCGGCCGCCTTTACTTCCCAGGACTGCACCCGGTACCCAATCAAGGCTGGGTAGACCTGGGAGCTAGTTATTTTTAAAAAAAATTCCCGCTCCACCAGGGAGCGAACCTACGTATGTATATTCGTTATTCATACTCAATGTATATTCAGGGAAATATACCAGTGTTTCCATTATTTTGCATAACCTTATTTTATAAATGCATGTGAAGTTTTTCACAGAAACAATTTTAAAAAAATACTGTAGTTCTAACGTCAGGGCAAATACAAAGTGATGGAAGAAATAGACAGGATACATTTATTGGTGTCTTTCAGGGTCATTCTAGTCATACTGTGGTTTTCTCGGTGTGTCATATCCGATGCCAGCATCTTTTCCTCACCTCTTGATTCACTCACTGCAGTGAGTCACAGGCAATTGTCATACAATTTATTCCTTCTATTCTCCATAGACATCTTAATCAAGTATTTTTTAAAAGAACAAAGTAATAAGTTTCTGTTCCATGCAGCAGTTCTTTCTGTTCTGATCTTCTTTTTCTTGCTTCTTCAGCATTCCAAGCCCTTGAGGTTCCTTGTATATAGTTTTTTTTAACTCTCTGTCATCTGACATGCTTTCAATAAAAAGTATTTTTTTAAAAGAACAAAGTAATAAGTTTCCGTTTCATGCAGCAGTTCTGTTCTGATCTTCTTTTTCTTGCTTCTTCAGCATTCCAAGCCCTTGAGGTTCCTTGTATATAGTTTTTTTTAACTCTCTGTCATCTGACATGCTTTCAATAAAAAGTATTTTTTAAAAGAACAAAGTAATAAGTTTCCGTTCCATGCAGCAGTTCTGTTCTGATCTTCTTTTTCTTGCTTCTTCAGCATTCCAAGCCCTTGAGGTTCCTTGTATATTGTTTATTTTTAACTCTCTGTCATCTGACATGCTTTCAATATGCCCCAACCATTTCAGTCTATTAGCTCTCATGATGCCAGTGATCAATAATGATATAAACAGATTATGAATTTCACTGAAGCTTCTCACTCTCCATTTCCCGCTGTTTGCATATTTGATAGGTCCAAAGTTTTGTCGTAACACTGTTTTTCAAAACCAGTAATAAGGCTTACTCTCTTTTAGCTGTGCTTCAAGTTTCAGAGCAATATAGAATGATAGGTCTTATCAACATTTTATACATTTTGATCTTGGTGTTGCGAGACAGAGACTTTGACTTTAGCAGATATTGAAGGTCATAGTATACTTCATTTCCAGATTATATTCTAGGTTGTATTTCTTCCTTCAGCATGTTTCCATTTATTTGATTTTCATATTATCGACTTGTATGTGAACACAGTTTATATCTTTTCCATCTTGTTATTATCATGTATTCTGTCTTATCTTGATTGATAACTAATCCCATTTTCTGAGCTGATTCTTTTTAGTCAGTATTTTTACAGTCTCAAGTTCATTTTAACCAATGACATCAATGTCATCTGTATATCTAAGTATTCTTGTAGTTTCTCTTATAGCACACTCATGTTTCAATTTCCTTATAATTTTCTCCAGGGCTAAGTTGAAAAAAAGTGGGGACAGAGCATCACCTTGCTTTAAACCAGATGTTTGAAAAGGGTCTGACTTTCTGCCTTTAAATGTTACTATATTTTGAGTGTCTTCCATACATAGTTTAGTCATGGCGATTAACTTATTTGGTATTCCAAAGTTGATGATAACTTTAAATACTCTTTGACAAAAGACCCATTGCCGCCCCCCCCCCCCCCCCCCCCCCCCCCCCCCCCCCCCATAACCATGGCAATGTTTAACCATAAGAATAGACACATTGGGGCCCTCTAAAAACCATGGCAATGTTTAACCATGAGAATAGACACATTGGGGCCCCTCTAAAAACCATGGCAATGTTTAACCATGAGAATAGACACATTGGGGCCCCTCTAAAAACCATGGCAATGTTTAACCATGAGAATAGACACATTGGGGCCCCTCTAAAAACCATGGCAATGTTTAGCCATGAAAATAGACACACTGGGGCCCCCTAATAACCATGGCAATGTTTAACCATGAGAATAGACACATTGGGGCCCACTTAATAACCATGGCAATGTTTAAACATAAGAATAGACACATTGGGGCCCCCTAATAACCATGGCAATGTTTAACCATAAAAATAGACATATTGGGGCCCTCTTATAACTATAGCAATGTTTAACCTTGAGAATAGACACATTGGGCCCCCCTAATAACCATGGCAATGTTTAACCATGAAAATAGACACACTGGGGCCCACTTAATAACCATTGCAATGTTTAACCATGAGAATAGGCACATCGGGGGACCCCCTAATATCCATGGCAATGTTTAACCATGAGAATGGACTCACTGCCCCCCCCCCCCCCCCAAAAGCATTCTCATAGAAACAATGCTTAGAAGCACCTTGGAGTGGCTGCTGCATCAGAGGACTGAGCACACATGGGAATGGTTAATGAGCAGTGACATTAGTTGTAAAACGGATATGCACATAACATTTAGTTACTGGATGATAATAAAAGACCAAACGTGGATGAATAACCAAAACTGTCTGCTTACAGAAGGAGTTTACAGATGGAGTTTACAGGCGGTGAACTTAAAGAAGAAGAATGCCATTGTGATTTTATAATTTACAATTACGAAGGAGCAGTAGTTTTCCCTAATCAGCAGCGTTATCTGTTTTAACACACCACTGTTGTGGCCCTAAACTGCCTATTGGCTGGCCAGTAAACAACTTCGTCATCAGTCGGGACAGAATTTGGGTCTGTCTTTTGATCATGCCAACACTGCAAGAGTTCTTTTCAGGGCTATTTGGTAGCGAGCAATGCCAAGCAACTTTATATGGCGGAAATAATCTAGTCACAATTATAACCGAAAGCTTCCCCTTTGAGAATGCTGGTTAAATGTGATAATTTTTTAAAACTTTTGTTCGCAAAGCAAGTCAAGTCGGGGCCCTAAAGAGATAATTGACTGTAATTGTACAGATAATCTGTTTTTGACTGGCCAGTGACCAACAATGACATTTCTCACCAAAACTGTCTTGCTCACTCTAAACAACCACATGCAACACACTTTAAACTGTGACTTGTCCACTAAGTCGTGGGAAATATAAACACATTTTCGCAGCAAATATTTCCAAGGACAACCAACAGTAAAACAGACTCCACTGCAAACAACTCTCCAGCTTGACATCATAATCTTGCTGATGCAAGATTTCAACAACTTCGATCAAATGCTTGTTGAGTTATAGCATTTTTTTTGGGGGGGGGGGGGGGGGATTTTGTTTTGAAATGGATAATAATATTCAATTTGATAACAGTTTCAAAGAAACAAATCAGGCTTCATATGTGTGTTATCAGTACTAAGAGTAATAACAAAAAAATAGACACAAAGTATACAAAATTAGATAGCATCAGATAAAAATGACTATTTTCCTGGCTACAGTAATCTTCAATATTTTACAAAGAATAATGTACAAAATACATAAACAATGTTGAATGTTAAATGCTGAATTAAGAATCAACGTCACAGCATTTGGGGTACTCCCATAAGCATTCTGTCCACATCTTCAGCAGCAAGCGAAGATTTCTGATTGTAAATCTGTCTCCCCTTTCCCTTGAGGCAAGGTTCATAAAAGAGTTGTGTGGAAATATGTTCAATGTGTATGATACAGTTACCGTCATGAAGTCGTTGGGTGACAATATAGAAACAATGTATAGAAAACGGCAAATATTGACAACAACAAATAAGGAATGCCAGGCCATACACTTCTTTGTTTGTTTACCGCTGTAAGCTCCGGCGGAAAGTCCTGGTTGTTCGTCCATTTGGAGCTTGGTTTTGTGCCAGGGCCTGAGTTTTGCATGTGCATCCCTTTTACTGGCTTAATGTATTAATGTATGTATGTATGTATGTATGTATGTATGTATGTATGTATGTATGTATGTATGTATGTATGTATGTATGTATGTGTGCACGTTCGTATGTATGTAGATGTATGTGTGTACTGGGTGTCAATGTGTTTGTGTGTAAGTGAGTGATTGGGCTTGCGTGTGTATGTGGGTGTACGTTCGCGCGTGAGCGTGCGCACATATTTTACCACCCATGCTTTTGTTTTTGACTTCATATATATAATATGCATATTATTACATAAATATAACATGCTTCATTGATGAAATACAACTGCTGTGTGAAAGATGAAAGTTTGGAAGGGCTGAATGTAAGACAGGCCTGCGTGCCTAATTTGTAACCCTTTGAAAATAAAGTTTGTTCGTTCCTTGCCGCTCGGCAGATGCAAGTCCCGAGTTAGTCGACTCCTACAACATGCTTGGCTTGGAGGCAGTGGGGTCTATTCTCATTTTCCCGGGGTCCCGGAATCCACTTGGGGAACCCTTTATTTTACGTTATGTATACATCTACATACATACAAATACTACTACAGATATATTAGGGCAGAAACGGAGAATTATAATGTCAATGAAATCTGGACAATAATGGTAATTTACATTACTATATTTACATTTTAACAATCGTTTTAACGAGAAGGTTTTACTGTCACATGACAGGGCCATTCCCTAGAACCATAGTGCTCTTAGCTCCTGCTTCTATGTCCACTCGGCATATAGGGCATTTCTTGTTGGTGGAAAGCCACTGGTCAACACATTCACTGTGAAACAGGTGCATGCAAGGGAGGCGCCTGTGGAAATAAGAAAAATCAAACTAGAGTATATCCACAAACACAATTAACTAGCCGGATCCTACATGGCGGCTGGGTCGCCCAGTGGCAGACGACTTTGTCGCCCGTCGGGACAGTATTTAGGTCTGTCTCCTTTGATGGCATTCACACTGCAGGAGTTCTTTTCAAGGCTCTTGGTGGCGTGCAATGCTAAGCTATTTTATAAGGTGCACATAACCAAGTCACAATTATAACCTAAAGCACCCCCTACGAGGGGTGCTGGCTGAATGAGACGATTTTTTATTTATTTTTTCCTAAACCAGGAGGAGAAACTAGCCGGAGTCACTCAAACACAGAAAAACTATCACAGTCTCGGAGGTGAAGTGGTGAATAGTGACGTGATGATTTCGGTCACAGGTGTGACCAAAAGTTAGGGTCATTGTGACGTGTATAAAGAGTTAGTCCAGTCCTCAACTCGGGTGCCAGCCAACACTAGGATGGTTTTATTGATCACGCAAGACTCCTGCCACTTGACCTCGTTGCGCGACACGGATGATGGCACACCTTTTTTGGCAGGGGATCTGGAAGCTGGTGGTACCGCAGAGACGTAGTGTCCAGTCTGGCTCCCATCAATGGCACCCCAGAGACGTAGTGTCCAGTCTGGCTCCCATCAGTGGAACCCCAGAGAAGTAGTGTCCAGTCTGGCTCCCATCAGTGGCACCCCAGAGACGTGTCCAGTCTGGCTCCCATCAGTGGCACCCCAGAAACGTAGTGTCCAGTCTGGCTCCTATCAGTGGCACCCCAGAGACGTGTCCAGTCTGGCTCCCATCAGTGGCACCCCAGAGACGTAGTGTCCAGTCTGGCTCCCATCAGCCCACCCCCAATGCGCAGGAGAAAACATCTATCAAAATGCATTTGGAACACGAGTAAAGCTCACAAAATCTATGTGTGTGGTATCTTGCTGCACAGTCCTGCTGCGACGGTGACATCGTGTAGCATAGAGAGTTACAGCGTAGTGTGTTACTGACAATTGTAGTTGACCGATAGGAATGTGTTTTGGCTAGGTTGTAGTGGTAATTTGTATCGTGCGGTATTGACGAAGTAATGCAGTCTTGTAGCATTGTTGTGTGGGTTAGAATTGTTCAAGTAGATTCCGTGAAAGCAGTTATTTAAGGTGATAATACACTGGTTGTGGTGTTAACATCTGCCGGCACACATTCAGCCATTCGCTCTGTGCAAGCTTCAGGATCCTTGTGTGGGGGACAGTGACTTTCGACAGCGCTGTACGAGAGTGATATGGGTCTGTGCCCAGTGCTAATCTACGGAAACAGGAAGGCGTGACTAGTGATGTGCAAAGCTAGCTAGGCCTGCGTTTCAGATAAGGAGCACCTACAACTCTTGAGGCTAACTTCCATAGGTTTAATGATTTTTGTACATTAAAGATTTTGTGTGTGCTCCACGGGTGTTCAGCTTGAGGTGTTTTGGGGTGGACTTATCTGTTACCGGTCTGCAACATGAGCCATATGTCATATATTAGAAATAAGGTCGTTGACAGCCACGCTGAATGTTTGATTTTCTCATTCAGTCATGCTCGGTGTCCAGATCAAACAATGTTAAAAATGTCTAACGTGATGAAGAAGCATCTTAAGAAGAATATCTATTTGTGTGGTCACAAAATCTTGGACCAGCGGGCTGCTTCCTGCTGATATCTGGAGGGTGCGGCTGTGACGAGCACGAAGCTCAACACACAGATGTCAGGTTATTCAGACATGTGCAGGAAGTGACGATTCCTTCGGTGAGCCCAGGACCAGAGCAATCTGTGTCGGCTCTGTATTTATGAAAGCCTCTTTGGATGGCGGCAAATTCCCATGATTTGCCCCAATGTTCCCTTGAGTGCATTTTTAGACAATAGGACAAAGGGTGCACCACACACACACAAAAGGCATATGTTCCTTGAAACTACCCCGGAAGTTGACCTGGTCAACAAATGCTCCATGAAGCTGGATGTGTCGGCCAAAAGGCACAAATATCACAGCTTTGCTGTAAACAGGCATAATGCATTTATGTCACTGGGACGAACAAAAAGAAGAAGCGGTAAAGCCATTAGTTTTGTGCTCCCAAGTTCTTTTTCTAGTTCTACAGCACTTAAAAGGGCAGTCAGCACACTGTATTATAGTTGAAGCTAGGCTGTGATATCTTTAAGCCCAACACCTACGATTTCAGCAAGACCTTTACCATGGTGAAGACCATAATTGTACAGAAATATATGAAGTGGGGTAATCAATAAACATAAACAAATGGGAGAAGTAAACAAATAAATTTCCTTGGGCCTGAAAAACATATACTATGACTCATATTATAGACCTGTTGCTATGTGCCTAGTGAAAGTGAATTATGATGTCATAATACCTACAAATTTTTTTTTCTAAACACACACACAACTCCCCCCCTCTTTTCCCCTCATTGCTATTTCCGAGGATAAATAGCATGTCTAGCCCGCCTTAATCGTGCACAGGCACAAACAAAACGAATAGGCTATTTATTTCCTAGTAAATGTTATGTCTGACCCACCCTAACCATGCACAGGCACAAACAAAACCAATTGGCTATTTGCCAGTAAAAATCATGTCTGACCCACCTTAACCGTGCACAGGCACAAACAAAACCAGTAGGCTATTTGCTAGCAAATATGTCTGACCCACCTTAACCGTGCACAGGCACAAACAAAACCGATGCTAATAATCTGGCATGTCTAGGACTTGTCAATGCAGCAGTGTTGGTTTTATGTTTTCGTGGAGGTTTTAACGGATGGTTATGCCTCATTATTGGGGTAAAGTAAAGGATCCTCTTCCATGGCTTAGGTGTATTGGGCATATAGGGATAGACCTATATTTTATAGACCAATCGGCTCTAGGTGGGTGGTGTGGTCAGCATCACGCCAGCCTCCTTTACCTCCCAGGATTTGTACCTGGTACCCAGTCAAGGCTAATTATTGGGTGAAAAGGCATGCTCCATCCTCAGGAGCCAGCGCAGAGTTCCAATACTGATGGTACTGGTCACAATCTGGTTAGAAGTCTGTCTTGCCTTTCCTCTGAGTGTAGTGAGCCGGCCACTGATTCTGTTGCTTGTTCATAAAGGGCCATGACCAACACCTGCCTTGTCATGTATCAATTCACCAGATCCAGATACAGATCCAGCCAATCTGTCTACCTGTTTATTACCCCACACGCCGGCATGGCCTGGAGAAAAGATCCAAAGCATGCTCACCACCCGTGACCTTTCCAGCGAAGCTTGCCATTCTGCTCGAAGCATCCCTGTCCTCACCTTTCTCAGCACGCTTTCAGAGTCTGTTACTATTACCACATGTGTATGCATCTTGTTATCTAGCCACCAGAGAGCTGCAGTTACCGCCTCTACCTCCATTCTCATGCTAGATGTTGTGGTGTTCAACATACGGATTATTGACCCGACCCTGACTTGCTTTGCAGGGCCCACACACAAAAATCTTTATGTTCAACCAGCATCTTCCCCAAAAGGCGGGTGGGGGGGGGGCTTTTGGTTATAGTTGTGGCTACATTTATTTGTGCTATATAAAATAGCTTAGCCCTGAAAAAGACTCTTGATGCGATCAAGGGAGACAAACCCAAATACTGTACTGACCGGTGAAGAAGTCGTCTGCCGACCAGCCAATGGACTAATGAATCTGTAAGTTATAAACATCAACAACAACAAAACATCTGGGACGAGAAGACAAGTACACACCTCACATCTTCCCCAGTTTCAAATTCACTGAGACAAATTGTGCATTTCTCCTGGTGATTATTGCTGTCCTTGTCTGCATCGCCAGCTGATGAGGTCTCCACCTGGGCCAACCACAAACCAGAAAACTATTAATTCAATCACCAACAAATGACAACCCAAAAACAGTGAGGGCAAAGAACAAAATCCAACAGACAAGTCTTCAAATCACAAACAAATGATATTAACCAAAAAACAATAAAGACATACAGTGGGTTCCAAGGCCCCATTATAGGAAAAACAAGAATTGGCAAACTGCCTTCCTAACAAGCATGTCGTAAGAGTCCACTTAATGGGGGGGGGGGGGGGGGGGGAGAGACTTTTTTCGAAGTCACAGTGCATCTGCCTGAGAGGCAAGGAACCAACAATCTGTATACAAATAAGTCAGATCTGTAAAACAGATGTGCAAGCAATACTCAGGCTCTGAAACCAGACTACAGTCAGAAGGTGGACGAAAAACCAGGACTCTCCGCCAGAGTTTACAGCCGGTGAACGTGAAGAAGAAAAAAAAGAAGAATCACAGAAGCACAAGCAACATCACACCAGCCAATAAAATATAGAAGGCAATAAACAGGAAAGAAATTCATAAAATGACACCCGAAAAAACACAATAACCTAAAAACATTGAAGGCAGAATGTTGAATAGTGAATTAAGAAGTGACACTGCAGCAATCGGGATATTCCCATAAGCACACCATCCACATCCACAGCAATAAGTGATAAGTTCCAATTCTGTCAGAAACGGTCTGAGTGTATATCTGTCTCGCCTTTCACTTGAATAAATGAATGAATAAGGAACTGACAGCACTGCACTTGGGACATTCCCACACTTGCTCCAACCAACAAAGAGTTGATATGCTAACATTACCAGCCGCAAGCTGATTCCCTTGAGTGCTAAGCATTGGCCAGTTCCCCTGGCCAACGCTCGCAGCGCCATTTTCACAAAATAAAGTACAACACAAAATTGAATATTCCTGATCATATATATATATATATATATATATATATATATATATATATATATATATATATATATATATATATATATATATATATATATATATATATATATATATATATATATATATATATGATCACAATAAAGTTAGCTGCCCATTCTTTGCAAAGTTGCGAACTGTGGGAGATGGAGCACGTGTGGCTTTGCCTGGTGTGCTATGGGATTGATTCTTGAATTAGTGATATCTTGACAGAATCTCGCAATGATTATTTGTGCCTCTGCATTATTCACTCGCAGCCAAATGACTCTTACATCTGGCTTGTCATTCGTCAATTCACCACCAATTGGTGCAGAACCACCCAGTATATCTGCCGGTTCATTTTGCCCCCCCCCCCCCCCCCCCCACAATGATTTTCTTTTATAACTTCAATAAATAAGCGTTTTCCCATGGTCTTAGACGACCCCTGTGAAAGGGTCATTTGACCCACACAAAAAAAGGTTGCCACCAGCAGACTGAGAACTGCTGGTCTAGAAAAACTTTAAACAGGAACCTACTGCAGGGTGTGGGTTACTACCCTGTCAACACTGCCATGCCATGTTTCATCTGCAAATTATCTGTATGCAGATCCTTGCCTCTCGGATTTCTAGTAATTTCCTCTGCTCTCTGGGTAGTAAGATCAGGCGCATGTTAAAACACAAATCACCTGGCAGTTAGAAATAGAAAAGAGTAGCCTAACTGCGCTGAAGTTTAAAAAAATACCCAAAGTATTTCAGGATCCCTGCCGGTGCTATAGAGTTCCTACTCTGCGCTGAGATTCTTTGAACTTACGCTTGAGTTAGAAGTAGAATGGAGCACTTATGGGTTACTGCCTTTGTGCCATGATATTGATCCACTGTATAAACCATAAACCAGAGATGCTTTTGGGATGGCAGTGTGCCTATTCTGTTTTTCCCTACAATAAAGTTCCAGAAGCCACACTGGAAAGGTTACGGGTAGTGAACATACTTTGGATCTTTTCTCCAGGCAATGCCGGTGTGATCGGTAATGAACAGAAAGACAGATTGGCTGGATCTGCACCACTGGATGGTGAATTGATACATGACAAGGCAGATGTGGTCAATGCCCTTTAAGAACAAGCAACAGAATGAGTAGAGAAAGAAGATAATTATGGCCTGGAGAGAATGAGGCACCTGGGTGTAACCAGAGGGTCTGACCGGCTCACTACACTCAGAGGAAAGGCAAGACAGGCATATAACCAGATTGTGACCGGTACCATCAGTACTGGAACTCTGCGCTGGCTCCTGAAGATGAGGATGGAGCATGCATGGGAATGCCCCGAGTGCTGTGATGTCACTGCTTGACTCAACTCAACTGATCCCCATCAAACGGTGATCCCTAACACTGAAGTATGATCATAAACATAAACATGACAACAGCCAGGCACAAACCTTCTTGTATTTGTGGGGTAGCGTATTGCGCTCTATGGTCTCCTGTGTTGCGCCCATCACACTACACTGCAACATGTCAAAAGCCGTGTGATTCCGCGCTAAAATGTAGCCCTAGATGAAAACCCACAGAACAGCAATTAATGAGAAGCACTAGAACCATTTACGAGGTACAAATTAATAGAACGCATGAAAACTTTTTTCTGCTCTGTCTTCTCCTCTTTTTTTTTTTTTTTTCTAAACTGTATTCCTATTGGAGCTTAAGCTGCCAATGAACTCAATAAAATCATCACTTTGTTATTTTGTGTGTGATCAAATTAGAAAATCACAACAAGTCTCCGAAAATATGGATACATAGATGAACAGGTGCTATTTCATGGAAACAAATAATCAAACATAAGAGGTTCTGGAGATTATGAATGAAAAGTAAGTTATTGAAATTTAAAAAAAAAAAAAAATTTTAAAGAGAGAGAGAGAGAGAGAGAGAGAGAGAGATAGAGAGAGAGAGAGAGAGAGAGAGAGAGAGAGAGAGAGAGAGAGAGAGAGAGAGAGAGAGAGAGAGAAGACAAATACAAATATTTTTGACACATAAAAATTCACATCACTCTTTAAAACCCATACCATACAAAGAGGAAAGGTCGAGGGCAAGTTAGCAAGATGCAGACAATAATACAAGTGGGAGGACAACATAAGAGATGGACGAACAGAAGTATGAAAGAGTGTACCGCCTAGACACAAGAGCCTGAATGTGTTGAAGGTTCGCTGCAGCTTACTTTCGCTATGGAGGCGCCACCTGGCTGCTTGATCCCACCAAGTTTTTCCCACACTGTTCCACGCTATCTTGAAATTCTCTTTGTGCATTGTTAGAGACTTTCTATATTTCTTTCACCTTGTGGGTTCCAGAAAAGAAACTGGCCAGTTCTACTATTAACAGGTTTTCTCGCTGTGTGTCTGATCCAGTGGAACCTATGAGCTGGGTTATTCTCACAGCAGTCAGGACAGGCCCGTGGGTGCTCAGACCGACCCCCACCAACCCCCGCACACACACACAGACATCAACTCCTATTATTAACAGTTACATGCTGGTTGACTAGATATCCTGTGTGCCTCTCAAGCCAATCTTTACTCCCATATCCCGGCTTCTTAGTAATGATGCGGATAGAATCCCCCCCCCCCCCCCCCCCCCCCTCAATCTTCCGACTCTATGGTGCTAATCTTTACTCCCAATTCTCTCATTCACAGTAGCTGAGTACTGCCGCTGAACAATTGGATTCAACATGTGCTTAATCTTGCTGTGTGTATAAACAAACTACAAACTTTTCATAAATTTTCTCCATCCTCAAACAAGTATCTAAAAAAAAAAAACCTGCACTGGGACAGTCTACCTACCCTGGGTGTCACCATAGGGCGGTACGGTGGAACATACTCCTGTAAAATACAGACACAGTACTTGAGTAAAAACAAACAAAACAATAAACAAAACAGCAAACAAAACAACAACAGCAACAACTAAAAAACAGCAAACAAAATGCAAAAACAGCCACGAATAAAAAAAAACAGCAAACAAAACAACAAAGCTACAAACAAAAAAGCAGACACAACAACAAAAAGAACAACAAACAAAACAATAAATAAAGAACCAAACAAGGAAAACAACAAGGAACACAGCAAGCACAACAAACAAATCAACAAACAAAATCCACAAACAGACAAAACATTCATGTAAACATTATCATCATAATAATGTGCTATGCCAATGAGCCCAGGCTTCACATTCCAACACGACCCCCCCCCCCCCCTAATTCACTGATCAACTCCGTTCTCATGTTTCGCCCCCACCCATACAGCTAAGCCATCCGGACAGTCTTCTCCTAGCTCCTTCCATCAATCCTGCCAGTCATTACCAAGGTTTGGAGTCCATTTTTTCTCATAAAATGTTGGCAAAACACAAGACTCTATACATCAAATTTCTTTAATCAATTAACTATTTTCATCTGCCTTAGGCGGTCCGCCCCATTAGTTTGTCGGTTATTCCATATTCTTTGCATTCTTCTCAAAGACCACATTTCTGCTGTAAGTAAATTTTTGTGTGGGGAAGAGATTTATTCCCAATATTGTTTCTTTGCGTTCACCAGCTGTGAACTGGCCGAAAGTTCTGGTTGTTCATCCACTTCTGGACTTTAGTCCTGTTCAAGAACTTGAGTATTATGTACACATCAGTTCTACAGATGTCTTATTTGTATGTAGACTGTTGGTTTTTTTGCCTCTTAGGCAGATGCACCCTAAGTTTTTAGGAAACCCCTAATTAGTTGACTCTTATGACATGCTTGTAGAGGAGGCAGTGGGGTTTTTTCTTCTCCCCCACAACGGACAATGGAAATCCACACGGGAATTTCCCGATTTATAAAGTAAATCACAAAATTTAATATTCTTGAAAAATGTAACCAACCACAATAAAGTTAGCTGCACATTCTTTACAAAATTGCGAACTGTGGGAGACGAAGCACCTGTGGCTTTGCCTGGTGTGCTATGATGTCAATTCTTAAATTTGTAAAATTTTGGCAGAACCTCGCAAAACAACCCCAGCAGTTGTTGGCTGTTTGAGGGTTTACTAGGCAACGTTTCTTTTAGTATTTTGTAATTGCTTACTAAATGCATAATTTATGCGTCTGCACGTTTATGTACCCAGATTTGAGAAAGACAAAAATGACATCTTTAAACTCATGGGTAACTACCTCCGCGGGGGCCAAACACACCATAATTGTAGGAGACATATATGTTGTCTGGGGTTTTTAAAGACTCCCTTTGCCCAGCTCTCTGGTGTAGTTGGCTAAACCGGATTGCGCGGAGACCGGGTGACGAACTCCTTGTGGTCCGGGTTCAATCCCGGGGGTAGGCAGGAAAGCCACATTTCTCCCAGATTTATGGTATTTACAATGGAATCAAGGCCGAAAGTTTGCGATATCCATTCCGTGTAGCAACATACAGAACTGAGTCATGGACTATCTCCCAGTCCTTAAGAAAGAGAATACAGGCTTTTGAGCTTAAATGCTTTAGAAAGATTCTCAGAATATCTTGGAAGAAAGAAAGAGAAGAAATACTGACATCTTGAAAGATCTGAACATCTAAAGAATGGATGAGTCCTTCTAAGGGTTAACAACTCATGGCTTTTGGATACTAAAAAAAAAAATCCTTGACTAAACATGAGATAAAAAACATATATATATATATATAACTGACTGACTCATCATCATGTAGCAGGTCCTTTGCAGAAACGAGCACTCATCACGGTCTGCCTGAAAGAAACTCGGTCTCTCGCCAGTTCTCCCGCCTCATCCACTTTCACACTCAAAGAGTCACTTATATCCTGTGCCCGCTTCGTGTCGGTCGGCCTCTGCCCCTCCTTCCTGGTACCATGCCTTCTGCTATAATTTTTTTTCAAATCCGTCGTGGCGCTTGATATGACCAAAATATTTCAACTTCTGAGACAGGATGCTGTTTATTAGACATCTTCCTTGATGTTCAGATCTTTCAAGATGTCAGTATTTTTCCTCTTCTTTGTCCAAGATATTCTGAGAATCGTTCGTTCTATAGCATTTAAGCTCAAAAGCCCCTATTCTCTTTCTTAAAGACTGGGAGATAGTCCATGACTTAATTCCGTATGTTGCTACACGGAAGATGCATGCTCTCAAAATTCTAATTTTTATCTCCTTGCTGATGCTTAACCATAGACTTTTAAGGCTGTTAAATCTTCGCATTGCTATGGCCATCCTCCTTTTGATTTCTGTCAAACAGTCTCCATTGCTATTTATTATAGAGCCTAGATATTCAAAGTTTGTGACATTTTCAGTTTCTTCACCATTTATTGTTAAATGACTGACTGGTACACATAAATAAGATCCAGTCATGCACAGTGCATCGCTTGGGATAGAAAGAGTTAACATGGGCATCGTCAATCGGCAGGTCCTTTGCGGAACATCACTCTTGTCTTGGCACACCTGAACATCTCTTTCTCTAGCCAATTCCCCCAGCTCTATGTTTTTTCATAGTCAATGCATCTTTAATATCTTGTATCCACTTCATTGAGGTATGTCTCTGCCTCATTTTCCACAACTGTAACCTCCATCACGGTTCTCTCCATGCCATCATGCCGTTTATTACAGCCAAAATTTATCTCCGTGCCATCACATAGTTAAACATGGCCAAAATTTATCTCCGTGCCATCACGCAGTTAAACATGGCCAAAATTTCTCTCCATGCCATTTGACACAGCCAAAATTTCTCTCCGTGCCATCACACAGTTAAACATGGCCAAAATGTCTCTCCATGCCATCACGCAGTTAAACATGGCCAAAATTTCTCTCCATGCCATCACGCAGTTAAACATGGCCAAAATTTCTCTCCATGCCATCACGCAGTTAAACATGGCCAAAATTTATCTCCATGCCATCAGGCAGTTAAACATGGCCAAAATTTATCTCCATGCCATCACGCAGTTAAACATGGCCAAAATTTATCTCCGTGCCATCACGCAGTTAAACATGGCCAAAATGTCTCTCCATGCCATCACGCAGTTAAACATGGCCAAATTTCTCTCCATGCCATCACACAGTTAAACATGGCCAAAATGTCTCTCCATGCCATCATGCAGTTAAACATGGCCAAAATGTCTCTCCATGCCATCACGCAGTTAAACATGGCCAAAATTTCTCTCCATGCCATCACGCAGTTAAACATGGCCAAAATTTATCTCCATGCCATCACGCAGTTAAACATGGCCAAAATGTCTCTCCATGCCATCACGTAGTTAAACATGGCCAAATTTCTCTCCATGCCATCACACAGTTAAACATGGCCAAAATGTCTCTCCATGCCATCATGCAGTTAAACATGGCCAAAATTTCTCTCCATGCCATCACGCAGTTAAACATGGCCAAATTTCTCTCCATGCCATCACGCAGTTAAACATGGCCAAAATGTCTCTATATGCCATCACGCAGTTAAACATGGCCAAAATGTCTCTCCATGCCATCACGCAGTTAAACATGGCAAAAATTTCTCTCCATGCCATTTGACACAGCCAAAATTTCTCTCCGTGCCATCACACAGTTAAACAAGGCCAAAATTTATCTCCATGCCATCACGCAGTTAAACATGGCCAAAATTTCTCTCCATGCCATCACGCAGTTAAACATGGCCAAAATTTCTCTCCATGCCATCACACAGTTAAACATGGCCAAATTTCTCTCCATGCCATCACGCAGTTAAACATGGCCAAAATTTCTCTCCATGCCATCACGCAGTTAAACATGGCCAAAATTTCTCTCCATGCCATCACGCAGTTAAACATGGCCAAAATTTCTCTCCATGCCATCACGCAGTTAAACATGGTCAAATTTATCTCTATGCCATCACGCAGTTAAACATGGCCAAAATTTCTCTCCACGCCATTTGACACAGCCAAAATTTCTCTCCATGCCATTTGACACAGCCAAAATTTCTCTCCATGCCATTTGACACAGCCAAAATTTCTCTCCATGCCATTTAACACAGTCAAAATTTCTCTCCATGCCATCATGCCGTTTAACACAGCCAAAATTTCTCTCCATACCATCATGCCGTTTAACACAGCCAAAATTTCTCTCCATACCATCATGCCGTTTAATACGGCCAACATTTCTCTCTATGCCATCATGCTGTTTAACATGGCCAAAATTTCTCTCCATGCCATCACGCAGTTAAACATGGCCAAAATTTCTCTCCATGCCATCACGCAGTTAAACATGGTCAAATTTATCTCTATGCCATCACGCAGTTAAACATGGCCAAAATTTCTCTCCATGCCATTTGACACAGCCAAAATTTCTCTCCATGCCATTTGACACAGCCAAAATTTCTCTCCATGCCATTTGACACAGCCAAAATTTCTCTCCATGCCGTTTAACACAGCCAAAATTTCTCTCCATGCCATCATGCCGTTTAACACAGCCAAAATTTCTCTCCATACCATCATGCCGTTTAACACAGCCAAAATTTCTCTCCATGCCATCATGCTGTTTGACACAACCACAATACCTCAGCTTTCACGACACAGTGCTGTTTATGAGCATTTACATGGGCAGGATCTGAAATATTTTTCCTATAAATATTCAGGGCTGACAGTACCTTGAGCTGCTTGCTTGAACAGTATTCAAACGCAATTTTCTCAATACAAAGATTTGGCACTTTACTTACAGTGGTGCAATGCCCACAATATTATAAGCTTACATTTTTTCAGAATATACAAAGAAGACACATAAACAATGCACTCACTAAGTCAAACATTAGAGATCTGTCTAGTGGCTGGGGAACAGGACGATGAGCTGACGGTCTTGGCCACGGCATTATTTCTGTCCAAGGATACTTATAAAACAAGAAGAAAACAAATGAACCAAACCATTTTAGAAGACAATAGATAATGACATAAATAAAAATTCATTGTAGATTTTAACAAACATACAGCTTATATCATAACATTTGACAGATGCTTGTCAGACAAGTATCACGCAGACAATGTCAAACTTTGAGCTAGGAAAGGTTGGACAGCAGCAGCTGATATTTAAATCTTTTTTTTCCTTCTCTATCAAGGGATTGTGACAAGCATCAATAACTACGATCTGCACCTCCTCACTGTCAGCAGAACCCAGCCAGAAAGACTGGATCGGGTACAAAATGAGGCCATGAGAATCATACTCGCCTGCATAAAGACACCTTCTGCCACGCCATGTGATATGTCCTGGGTTTGCCGACAATGGCTAACAGATACAAAGTTGTGCAGGTCAAGGCGTATATGAGGGTATTGGTAGATGTTTAATCACCCACTGCACAAAGCTATACTCGACACAAAAGGAATGTGTCTCAAAAGAGACGGCTCCTGGATGGCCAAAGATGAAGATTTAATCCAGCAGGTATGTGACTTTGTCGAGATTGGTCACGAAAAACAATGGATGAACACATCAGAAGACATGCGTGGCAACTCTAAGGTTGCCCTTACACTGGGAAGATACTGCAGGGATCAGATTCTGAGGCCGTAGACACATAAGGTAAGGGCACTGATAGATCAGCTTTTACACCCAGAAGACATGTGTGGCAACTCTAAGGTTGCCCTCACACTGGGAAGATACTGCAGGGATCAGATTCTGAGGTCATAGACACAGAGGTAAGGACACTGATAGATCAGCATTCACACCCAGAAGACATTATCACCTACACTGATGGATCTGTGAAGCGTGAATCAAGATCAGCACGGGCATACAAAGGATGGGGAAAACAGTAGAAGAGGACATCAGCGTTTACCAGGCAACTATATCAAGCATGACCATGGATATAGCCGCTGCTTCTAGAGCACTAGCATGGGCAGCAGAGCAAACCGCCCCGCAGGCAGTAATTTTACCAGACTCCATGTACATGCCTCAGAAGATAGCAACAGGTGGTAAGTACTCTGAATGGGTATAAAGCATTCAAAAATCGCACTTTACCTCCGTCACCTGGATCTACACATCTGGTCAAGCTAAGGGTAATGAACGAGTGGACCAACAGGCAAGCAATGCACCAACACATGTGGGAAGAAGCATGGACAGAGCGGATATCATCAATGATGTATGGACTGGGCTAGTGGATGATGATGAATCTCTGACACTAACACAATTGCATGACATGGGAGTAAAGCATGGTGAAGCACGCCTATGCCGCCGAGATAGGAGACATTATAACCAACATCTCATAGAAACAATTAGTAGACGAATCTTGGAGTGGCTGCTACATTGGAGGACCCTACACGCATGGGAATGCCTAGTGTGCAGTGACGCTGACAGTGATAACATAATATAAAATAACAAAACACAACGTAATATAACATTTCTCCTGAGATAGAAAGAGCTCACATGATTGTTGCCTATGGAGAGAGAAAAAAGCCAAAATATGAAAGGCACCATTTCACTGCCATGATGGCATAACAGGAACTAGGCCGGCACATGTTTTCCTGACAAAAACTGTCACGGAATGGTGATATAACTACTAGTATCATCACGCCAGCAGAAACTTGCAATGACTGCCTCCATTTTTAAACTAGACTTGTGGTATCATATTCTAGGCACTGCTGCACTAAGTGTCACTCTTCTGCTTTTGTTATGAACCCCTTGCATTCCTTAACATGAACCGTCTGCATTTATAATCACATCAGCCAAGGCAGGACCAGTCATGCATCAAGCAAAACGTATGAATAAACAATGCCTACTGACCAGTCGCCACTTCTTCTTTCCTCCCTCTAGTGTTTTGAGCAAAGGTTTCAGGAAATCATAACAATGTGTTTCTTTTTTAATTATTTTTTAACAAGGTCATTTTGAATTTTTCACAGGGTGAACAGTTGAGAAATAGACTGCTTCATGCTGAAAGTGTTTCTAATAGTGCATGCTAAGTTACATTTGGTAGCCATGTCTATCCACAACCCTGTCTTGTAAATGTTCAATAATTTCTGACACCGATGGTCTTCCATGCCACAATGTTGACTTTCCAGCATCTTCACTCTTGGTCTAACTATTTTCTCCTCTAACTTTCTCCCTGTCAGAATATACTCCAGTATTTTCTTCATGATATGACCGATGAATTTAGACTGTCTTCTTCTGGTGTGTGTGGGTACTTAGTTCTCTACTCTCCTACGATGTAAACAGAAAGATCACATGATCAATTTGACATTACCATGGTAATCACATGACCGATTTTGAAATTCTGGCTGTTAGATGTACAGCAACTCGACAATGTAGTTTACGCACATTTAATGCAGAAAAAAAAGTAATATACTTCATAGATCAAATGAGTAATCTAAGAAAGTTATTTACTGCAAGCGATGTTCTTTGAAAACATCTCATGCAGGGGAAAAAACAATACATTTCACGGATCAAATTAGTGATCTAAGAAGGTTATTTGGAAAAGCATGTCGAATAGTGTGAGATATGTCTTCTTCTTCTTCTGCCTTTATATCCCCAAATGGAGCATAGGCCCTCAACCAACTCATGCCAAGTCTTTCTATCCTTTGCCATTACATGGAACTCCCTCCATGTCCTCCCCATCTTTCTAGCTTCATTCTCCAGCTTTCTTCTCCATGTGTTTTTTGCCCTTTCTTTATTCCTATGCCTATGTGGGTTCCAATGCAAAGACACTCTAGTTATGCTATTCTCTTGTTTTCTCAGTGTGTGTCCTATCCAACGCCAGCATCTTTTCCTCACCTCTTGGTCCACCGAAGCCTTTTTAGTTCTCTCACAAAGCTCTACATTAGTTATTCTATCATACCATTTAATTCCTTCTATTCTGCGCAGGCACCTGTTAATGAATGTTTGTAGTTTATTAGTAATTGCCTTAGTTGTTCTCCATGTTTCTGCCCCATACAAAAGTACTGATTTGACATTAGAATTTAAAAAATTTATTTTAGTATTTCTTGTAATTTGTTTTGACCTCCAGAAATTCCCTAGTGCTATGAAAGCTCCAGAAGTGTCTGACAATATCTCAACCACTAACAGTGTTAACACACAAATACATTTCACTTGGTATGGAGGAATGAGCAGTAAGAACTACATTGGGGAAAGCATGTTTGTTAATGCAATAACTGTCTTTGCTAACATCTCAGGCATTCAAACACCAATGAATACATTTTGCACAAAACACATTTCACATATCAAATGGCTGATTTAATCCTGTCACGCCAAAAGTGTGGATCATGACCTCACAGGAACTGCTCCTTCCAAGTCTTTTTTCTGTAAAAATCTACACAGGTCTATAACAATTTGTTGTTACAAATTTATTTATTAAAGTTTCTATTTTTTTTTAATCAAAGTATTCAAAGATATAAAGAATATAATCAATACATATGATCGCAGAGAAGCATTAAATTGAATACATTCCCCAGGGCTTTAAAAAAAAATCTGTTTCAGGTGACTCGTGCAGTTATGTGAATCACTGAGGCTTACAGGAAAATCTGACTTCCAATTGGCTGCAAGAAAAAAAAGCTATCTGCTTCACAAGGAAACATCTTGTCATGCTATTTGAAGTTAGCATTTTCATTCCATGACTTTCTAAATGTTTGTGCAAGCAAAAACTCAGTCGTGTAAACACGTCACTGTAGACAAGTCGGAAAAGTGACTTTTATGTGGAATCAGACCAAATCCGGAAGTGTTAGTTTTAAGGCTTTTCAGGGGTGTCAGGATTAAGCAGACTACTGAGGGATAGCATATGCATTAGTATGAGTGATTTTCTTTGACAAAAACTTATTTTAAAAAAAAAAATATATATATATATATATATTATATATATATATATATATATATATATATATATATATATATATATATATATATATATATATATACATATTTCTCGTATTAAATGAGTGACTTTAGCACAATTACTTACGAAAAGCTAAGGAATTAGTGAGACTGATGTTTTCTGGCAAAATCTCATGCACACAAAAACCAGAAGTAGTAATAATAATATTACATTTCCTATATTAAATGAGTGATTTAAGCTAACTACAAAGAGAAAGCACATAAATTAGTGTGAATGTTATGTGGAGAAATTTCATGCACACACAAAAATTATAAAAAAATATTACATTTCACATATTAATTGAGTGATTTAAGCAAACTACTCAGGGAAAGCACATGAATTAGTGTGAATGTTTTGTGGCAAAAATCTCATGCAAAAAAAAAGTAATAATTAATAATACATTTCACATATTAAATGAGTGATTTAAGCAAACTACTCAGGGAAAGCACATGAATTAGTGTGAACAGTGATTTCTGCCAACATCTCATGCTGCAAAAGACAACAGCTGACAACAAGAAAAAAAGTACGGAAATGGGTTTTATCTTTACCTCATTATTATGTAGTAAGTGGTTTAACATATGTGGAATATCACCCGTCTGACTCACCATACGCCGCAGGTCATGACCTTGAGTGTGAGCCCGATCGCAGTACGGGTGAGGAGGGACCACGGATGTTCCAGCTGCGCCGTTTAGAAATGTCGGGTGGATGATGTTATGTGGATGGTGGCCATCCATGCCCTGAGAAGCTGGTGGTGGTGGCTGTGGTGGAGGTGGTGCCATGTAGGGCGGTGGTAGCTGTCGGAAGGGTACGGTCAGGGCTAAAGGCTGTGGCTGCTGGGTAACTGACATGTGCCCGGGGTGGAGCTGATGGTGTCGAGGAGGCAGAGGCGGAGCTAGAGGTACTACTGGTTGAGACTGTGCTTGAGAAGGAAAAGCACTGGTGCTGGAAACCAAACAGAAATAATAAACAACAGATTAATTAAATTATGAGCATAATGATTTAAGATTTTGTTCCCCGTGTGGGTTCCGGAGCCCTATTATAGGAAACAAGAATAGCCCCACTGCCTACCCAAAAGCATGTAATAAGAGTCGAAGAATTGACAGCTTCCTTCGAAGTCAGAGTGCATCTGCCTGAGAGGCAAGGAACCAATAGTCTGCATACAAATTAGTTAGATCAGTCAAACGGATGCACACGCAACACTCAGATTCTGGAACAGTACTGCAGTCCAGAAGTTGATGAACAACCAGAACTTTTCACCATAGTTTACAGTCTGTGAATGCGAAGAAGATGAAAAAGATTTAAGATTCTGAAATCTGCTTTATTCTCTTATAATTATTATCTTCTTCCTCTTCTTTGCGTTCAGTTTTGTATGCTTGGATACACAATAATAACAAACTACAGGCAGTCCATAGCAAATACTGCTGTCATGATGTGAGATGTGAGATCTGTTGGACCCTAATCTGCCTGCAGCAGTTTGATGTGTTGGCTGAACAAAGCATATATCGCAGCCAGGCTGTTAACGGGCATAACGCAATTACATCTTCAGATTGACGCAGACAAAGAAGACCCTAATCTTAGTTTGCTCTCACAACATGCCTGTCAGGGTACAGTGGTACTAGTCTTTACCTCCCTTAAAGGGCACCCATTTACGCACAGAGAACAGCTAAAAGTATTCACTGATAAACTACACAAATATTATGGTCTAAGGAGAATGTGGGGAGTTACCAGGGGATCTGGCCAACGCTCAACACGCGGAGGAAGGATGAGACAGATATACAATCAGACTGGTACTATTGGAGCTCTTCGTCTGCTGTTGAAGATGGGGACTGAGCACTTATGGGAGTGTCCCGAGCGCTGTGATGCCGATTCTTAATTCAAAATTTTAAACTACACAAATTCAATGGCTGCTAAGCAACTTTGCATTGGTTAGTTCAAAGTCAACTTTTCTTACTCTCTTCTTGTGCCACTGAGCTCCAACCTGGAAGCGTGAGAAGGTTTCAAGGGGGTATCAAGGCGTTGCGAGTCTGACTCGTAATTCCAACACAGCACAATCGAAACCCACTGCAGGCTGCGCAGATTTTATTCAGGTTATGGGGTGTGGCAGGTCGATCGTAATCTGTTTTGTTTGGGATATGGGAGGGTGGGGGTCTTGCCCTATACTCAAGGGGTGGGGGGGGGGGGCATGAGGACCTTGCCATATACTCAAGGGGGTGGGGGTGAGGACCTTGCCCTATACTCAAGGGGTGGGGGGGGGGGCATGAGGACCTTGCACTATACTCAAGGGGTGGGGGGGGGGCATGAGGACCTTGCACTATACTCAAGGGGGTGGGGGAGCATGAGGACCTTGCACTATACTCAAGGGGTGGGGGGCATGAGGACCTTGCACTATACTCAAGGGTGCGGGGGGGGGGGGCATGACGACCTTGCCCTATACTCAAGGGGTGGGGGGGGGCATGAGGACCTTGCCATATACTCAAGGGTGTGGGGGGGCATGAGGACCTTGCACTATACTCAAAGGGGTGGTGGGGCATGAGGACCTTGTCCTATACTCAAGGGGGTGGGAGGTGAGGACCTTGCCCTATACTCAAGGGGGTGGGGGCATGAGGACCTTGCACTATACTCAAGGGGTGGGGGGGCATGAGGACCTTGCCCTATACTCAAGGGGGTGGGGGCATGAGGACCTTGCCCTATACTCAAGGGGGTGGGGGGTGAGGACCTTGCACTATACTCAAGGGGTGGGGGGGCATGATGACCTTGCATTATGCTCAAGGGGGTGGGGGTGGGGGCATGAGAACCTTGCACTATACTCAAGGGGTGGGGGGGGGGCATGATGACCTTGCACTATACTTAAGGGGTGGGGTGGGGGCATGAGAACCTTGCACTATACTCAAGGGGGTGGGGTGGGGCATGATGACCTTGCACTATACTCAAGGGGGTGGGGTGGGGCATGAGAACCTTGCACTATACTCAAGGGGTGGGGGGGCATGATGACCTTGCACTATACTCAAGGGGTGGGGTGGGGCATGAGAACCTTGCACTATACTTAAGGGGTGGGGGGGGGGCATGATGACCTTGCACTATACTCAAGGGGTTGGGGTGGGGCATGAGAACCTTGCACTATACTCAAGGGGGTGGGGTGGGGCATGAGAACCTTGCACTATACTCAAAGGGGTGGGGGGGGGGGCATGATGACCTTGCACTATACTCAAGGGGGTGGGGTGGGGCATGAGAACCTTGCACTATACTCAAGGGGGTGGGGTGGGGCATGAGAACCTTGCACTATACTCAAGGGGAATGTGGGAATCTTGCCATAGACTCACAGAGGGGGAGGGGGGGGGGGATCTTGGCACACATACTTGAAATAGACCCAAGTGATGGGTGGGACACATACTGAAATAGTCCCAGGTGCTGGGTGGGACACATACTGAAACAGTCCCAGGTGCTGGGTGGGATATACACTGAAATGGTCCCATGTATATGTTGGGACACGTACTGAAATACTCCTAGGCATTAAACAGAACACACAGTAAAATAGGCCCAGGCATATAACAAGACACATATTGAAACAGTTCCAGGCATTGGGTAGAATAGTACCACTGCACCCTGACATACATATTTAAATTGTTACGGCCATTGGGTAAGACACATATTGAAACAGCGACCGGCCACCCTGTAGTTGCTCAAAACAGAATGACCATGACACAGACTGCAGTCTCAGTGAAGCCAATACCAACAGCATACACACATGCATTCAATACGTAAGAGTCCGGCACTAGAACTGCAGTTCCTTATCAATGTCAGCAGCAAATAGAACAAATCCATAGTTGCACATGCAACTAAGTGCATAAGGCACCACCAGTTGGTGCCATGGCTACCTCATCGTGTACAATACAAAAGAAACACTTGAAGTTTGAACAATGGATCAACATTGTGGCACACGAGTAGTAACCTATAGGTGCTCCGTTCTTTCTTCTAACTCAAGTCTGAGTCCGAAGAAACTCAGCACAGTGCACAGGCTCTGTAGCACAAGCGAGGATCCTGTAATACTTTGGGTAAATTTTTCAACTCTTCAATTTTGCCCGGGCAGCGCCATTAGGCTACTCTTTTCGATTTCCAACTGCCAAAGGATTTTTTTTTATGTGCGCAACAATGCACAAGGGCGTCTGATCTCACTACCCAGAGACAAGGGGAAATTACTAGAAGTCCAAGTCAACGTGAAAAAAATCACAGCCCTCACAAGGATTAAACCCGGAACCTCCAGCACTCGAGGCGGACACCATGCCTCGAGACCATGCAGCTCCCAAATCAACCAATTATGAGGGATATTATCATTTCCCCAGTGCAGAAGCATAAATAGACCATCAAAGTATGGAGAGAATTGTGCAGCCGGGAGTGACCAGGGGGTCTGTATGACACATATCACACAGGAAAAGGGCAAGATAGCAATATAAACTGATTTCTACATGCTACATGTAGTATCGGAAATGCAGATATGTTCTGGCTGCTGAAGATGGAGATGGCATGCTCACGGAAATGTCCCAAATGCTGTATGTCTCAGAAAGCTGTTCAAAATCAAATGGCAAGATACGATGCCAAATACTGTGGTTCTTGATAAGGCAAACCTGCCTAGGATCCATACGATACTGACGAATTGTCAGCTGCGTTGGGCTGGTCACCTAACCCGCATGCCAGACTATCGCCTCCTAAAGAGAGTATGTTATGGCGAGCTCCAGCAAGGGAAGAGGTCCCAGGGAGGACAGAAAAAGTGCTATAAGGACACACTGATGACTGCTCTCAATTGTTTTGACATCAACACAGCAACGTGGGAGGCTGCTGCACAAGACCGTTCTGGATGGCGTATATCCCTCAGACATGGTGCATCAGCCTGTCCGTCAACAGAGATTGCACAGGCAGAGAAACGGAGGCAGACTAGAAAGAATCGTACTGCAAATCCCACACTTACTGTGACTTCCATCTGTTGTCCGCACTGCTCAAGCACTTTCCAGGTTTTCATATTGGACCAATCAGCCACCGTTCTACTCATAATCATTGATCTTTACTACTTTGGAGGAAAGTGGTCTGCACCACTCGTGATGGACGAACAACATGTCAGTTATAAACTCAACTCAACTATCAACCCTCACAACATACTCCTTGCATACAACCAAACAGCTGCTAGGAAAACCCACTATACACCATAAAGCAACCATAAGTAGGTTACCTGCAAGAACAGGGATCACATACGGCAAACCTCGACGCTGGACTGGACGGCGTGGTCAGAGGGTTGAGAGGACCATGACTGACACGGCACAGTGAAACTCTACAAGGTGAAGCATGGCCACACGGTGGGAGATCTCGAGCCGCAGCCCGTCGCTGAAAGTACTCATCGTCAGCTTCATGGCGGCAGTGTCGTCGGCGATGCCTGTTCTGGTATAAATCCATGCCGCCGGTGGGAGGATGATAGTGGTGGTGGATATGAGCCTGGGGCGGCTGGTGTTGAACAGGAGCTGTAGAGGAATGATAAATTCATTAGTTCTTCTTCTTCTGTGTCTGCCCCAAAAGGGTGGTTGGCATGTTGTTTTGTGGTCTACAGCTAGGCTGCGATATCTGCGCCTTTTGGTCCAACATATATAATTTCAGCAAAACGCTAAGTAGCTGGCTCTTACGACATGCTTGTTAGAAGGCAGTGGGTCGATTCTTTTTTTCTCTCCAAAATGAGGTCCCGGAATCTGCCGGAACTCACACGGGTAGATTCATTAGGTAAAAGAAATGGCTGACGACACTGTGAAAGTTAATGGTTTAAAGTTATTACAGGCATGGCCACATTTTGTAATCAAAATTTATTGAGCACTTTTCTAGCTACCTCTCCTGTTAAAAAAAAAAAAATGGCACCAAGCCTCCTTATGTGGGTTCTGAGGCCCCATTAGGAGGACAACAAAAATAGACCCAATACACATAGTAAGAGTCAACTAAGAGTTTCCTTCAAAGTTGAAGAGCATCTGCCTGAAAAGCAAGAAACCAACAGTCTGCATACAATTGTCCAATCTGTCAAACTGATGAGCATGCAATACTCGGGTTCAGGAGCAGAAGTGGATAAACGAGCAGAACTTTCCAACAGAGTTTACAGCCGATGAAAAAAAAGCACCTAGCCATTCAACTGTTATTTTCAGGATAAACCTGTTACCATACACCATACATCACCTCTCTGCTGCAATAAACCTGTTACCATACACCATACATCACCTCCCTGCTGCAATAAACCTGTTACCATACACCATACATCACCTCCCTGCTGCAATAAATCTGACTGGTTGACATTCTTGAATCATTCATCTATTTTAGATCAGGTCACAAGTTCCTTGTGGATAGACGTTTTTGTGATGAGTGTGAGTTTGAATCTCAACAGTCCACCTCCAAATGAGAATCTGAACTAGTGTCTGAGTTTAATTAATACCAGACAAAGTCCTGGATATGGAAATAAACAACCAAATTTGGCTTGTAATGTAATTAACAGCAGCTTGGTACCCACAGGAGAAGGAAGGGGATTTTAGATGTCTAAATGACTTTAAATAGTCAAGTGTTAGACAGGGCAGATGACCCTTCCGCAAACCTCCTCCTCCTCTTAATAAAAAAAAAAAAAATAAGCCCTTATTCAAGCCTGAGTCTGAAAATTTCAGCGCAGTGCATAAACTCTGTTGCACCAGCGAGGATCCTGAAATACTTTGGGTAGATTTTCAACTCCAAATCTTGCCCGGGCAGCACGGCTAGGCTTCTCTTTTTCAATTTCCAACTGCCAAGGGATTTTGTTACGTGGCCAACAATACACATTTGGTCTTACTACCCAGAGACCAGGGGGGGATTACCAGAAGCCCACGTGAAAAAAAATCCTAGCCTTCACTGGGGTTTGAACCCGGGACCTCCAGCATTCGAGATGAAACCATACCCTGAGAATACTCAGCCCCACTCAGTGTAGTTAAACATATAGGAACAAATACACTTGGAATTTAACCAGTCCTCTCCACAGTTCTGTCTAAACCACAGTGCTGTTTGATGTAATCATGAAAATGAAGAAGAAAACAAAAAGATAATGCTGAAGATTAGCAAGAAATAAAATGCAGAAAACAAAGACAGCAACCGTAAAGACAAACGTGTCAAACAAGCCAATCGAGAGGACAAAGGCGATGGAGAAGACAATGGTGAGGACAAATGTAAGGGAAAATACAAGGGTGGGGGAGAATACTGAAATGAACACAATAAAGCATGTGAAAACAGTGACAAACAAGACATCATAGGAGAAGATAAAGAAAACATGACATAAATCAATTAAACAACGAAGAGATCGAAGGAGAGAAGTTTCCATCTGCCATCAAAGTAGAAAAGGGGGGGTAAATGGTGGGTTCCTATTAACTCTTCTTTCATTGTCTATTTGTCAGTTACAGTGGGCACATTTCAAGGCTAAACAAAATACAGCCACAACACTCCCCAGAGTGCCAGCCATGTAACTACCCCCACGAAACTGTTGACCATAATATCTTTGAGTGTCCAAAACTCAACGAGACTAGAAGAATGTTACTCCCTCTGCGACCAGACAAGCGGAACACCTTGTACGAAGAGAAAACAGCCTGTGAAAACATGTAAATTCCACTACATAGCACTGAGCCGCTGGATCGACAACAACAACAAGCATTCATACTGTATAAACTGGCAAACGTGTTTTGGCTGTTTATCCACTTTTTTTTTTACACTTGTTTTGTTCCAGTACTTAAGTTTGCAGGCATACCTGTTTTACATATCTGGCTTATCTGTATGCAGGCTGTTGATTTCTCATCTATAAGGCAGATGCACTGCAACTTTACAGGATGTTGAAAAGATCAACATATCTGCTTCATCTTTTTTCTTCGTTACTGTAATATGCCCCTGACATGAAATATGTCAGGTAATGAACTACAATCTGTTCAAATTTACAACAGTGAAAACTGATTTCATTTTCTGAAATAACGGAATAATTCAAAGACCGCTGACCTTGATGTGGCAAAGGCCTGGGACAGACGAGAACATCAACCCCACCTGGCGCACTCAAATTCATACTTCTGAGGTTTGGCCCAAATGAATTTTCAGTCGATGCCTGTCTCGGCGTGTGTGGTGCAGGGCTGAAAAAGGAGCACAGCACAAATGAATACATGATGAAAAGATATCAAACCAAATGAAAAGCAGAATCATAAAAGATATCAAACCAAATGAAAAGCAGAATCACGAAAAGATATCAAACCAAATGAAAAGCAGAATCATGAAAAGATATCAAACCAAATGAAAAGCAGAATCATGAAAAGATATCAAACCAAATGAAAAGCAGAATCATGAAAAGATATCAAACCAAATGAAAAGCAGAATCATAGAAGACATCAAACCAAATGAAAAGCAGAATCATAAAAGATATCAAACTAAATGAAAAGCAGAATCATGAAAAGATATCAAACCAAATGAAAAGCAGAATCATGAAAAGATATCAAACCAAATGAAAAGCAGAATCATAAAAGATATCAAACCAAATGAAAAGCAGAATCATGAAAAGATATCAAACCAAATGAAAAGCAGAATCATAAAAAGATATCAGACCAAATGAAAAGCAGAATCATAAAAAGATATCAAACCAAATGAAAAGCAGAATCATAAAAGATATCAAACCAAATGAAAAGCAGAATCATAAAAGATATCAAACCAAATGAAAAGCAGAATCATAAAAGATATCAAAGCAAATGAAAAGCAGAATCATGAAAAAATATCAAACCAAATTAAAAGCAGAATCATAGAAGACATCAAACCAAATGAAAAGCAGAACCATAAGAGATATCAAACCAAATAAAAAGCAGAATCATAAAAGATATCAAACCAAATGAAAAGCAGAATCATGAAAAGATATGAAACAAAAAAGGTTAGCTTCACAATATCACGAATACTTGACAAGTTGCTCATGTGGGTTCAGGGGCCTCATTGTGGAGAAAACAAAAACAGACCCACTGCCTCTTTAACAAACATGTCGCAGGAGCCAACTAAATGGGTGTTTTCTTTCGAAGTCGGAGTACATCTGCCTGAGAGGCAAGGAACCAATAGCCTGCATACAAATGAGTCAGATCTGGGAAATGGATGTACACACAACACTTAGGTTCTGGAACAGGACAAGAATCCAGAAGAAGATGAACAACCAGAACTTTCCGCCGAAGTTTACAGCCAGTGAACATGAAGAAGAAGAAAAATGGTAAATCTTGAAAAATTAAAACTATTAATGAGTTAACAGATGAAAAAAATACACAATGGACAATTGTATAACTGGAATACTGCACAGTTAAATAAACAAACAAAAAACAAAAAACTATTAATCAGCTGAAACTAAAAACTGATTAATAGCAGCCTCATTCCCACTATCAGTGCTAGACATGGACAATAAGTGGATCACAGGAACAGAAAGTAACCACCTACAAAATGTGACCAAAACGTTACAAACAATACGACAAGTAACAGGGTCGAGAACAGCAGCATAAGAGAGACGGTTGAAATAAATGAATGAATCAATCAAGAATTGACATTACTACACTTGGGACACTCCCCACTGTCCCTTTCTATAGTAGCCAATGAAGAGTCCATATGCTAACAGTATCAGCTGCAACCTGATTAAAATCCTGTCTATGTTTCCCCCCCTAAGTGTTGAATACTTTGGATAATTTCTCCAAGCCATGCTGGTGTAGTGGGTATTTAACGGGCAGACAGATGAGCTGGATTTGCACCACTGGGTGGTGAATTGATACATGACAAGGCAGATGTGGAATCAGTAGAGAAACAAGATTATTATGGCCTGGAGAGAATGAGCACCCGGGTGTAACCAGAGGGTCTGTCTGTTTCACTACACTCAGAGTTAAGGCAAGATGGACATATAACCAGATTGTGACTGATACCATCAGTACTGGAACTCTGCGCTGGCTGCTGAAGATGAGGACGGAGTACACATGGGAATGCCCCGAGTGCTGTGTTTTCAATTCTTGATCCAACTCAACTGCTGACTATCTTCCAGATCCTCTACTCCGCCCCCACCCCTTTCCCACAGCCTAAACTGAATTATTCAATGTAAGGACTCACTGTCTGTGCCACTGCCCTGTCTATCATAAAGTAACTCACCACAAAGAGGAGTGGCAGCAGACAATCTATCAGCCTGCTCGTTACCTCGCACACCTGAATATCCTGGACAAAAAACCCATTATATGCTCCTGATATGAGTCCTAATCAAGTGATGTAAGCAAGCCAATTTCAGCTTTCCGAAGCATGCTCTATGAGTCGGCTATGACTTCTTCTTTATGTTCACCAGCTGTAAACTCCAGCAGAAAGTTCTTTTACCTCTGGACCTAAGTCTTGTTCCAGAATCCGTGTTGTATGTAAATTCGATTCAGATATGGCTTATCAACATGCAAACTGCTGGTTCCCTTGCCTTTAAGGCAGATGCACTCTGACTTTGAAGGAAGCCCCAAATTAGTCGACTCTTACGACATGCTTGTAGGGAAGGCACATAGATCTATTCTTGTTTTCCTTAAAATGGGGCCCAAGAATCCACTACAATTACATGTCCGATTGTGCTGCCCTCAAGCTATGGGAAAGCTGCCGTTACCACCTCCACCTCCAGCCATTCTCTTACTGGATGTAGCGGCTTTGTAGCCCTACTCTTTTTACCCCTCACTACAGACCCATCAGTGTATATAATGATGTTACTTGGGCATGAATTTTCATTGATCAGCTCTTGCACCGCTGACTCTGTTTCACCAGCTATCCATTCCCAGCACCCTCGGTCCAAGGTAGCTATCACTTGTAGCAAGGCTGTGTTGCTGGACAAAACTGTGATGCATTCCTCACCATGTGCTATTCTGTCAGTCATTTAAATATTTCTTAGAGTGACTTCTGCTTGTACCATCCAAGAGCCACTTCTTTTCAGTTGATATCCCGTGCTATCCGCTAAGGCAGCGCTATTTAACCCAGAGGACAGAATGTTGACAATGGGGATTGTCATGGGCCAGAAACTGGTTGTTCGTCCACCTCTGGACTTTGGTCTTGTTCCAAAACCTGTGTTGCATGCACGTCCTTTTTACAAATCTTGGCTTATTTGTTTGCAGACTGTTGATTCCTTGCCTCTTAGACAGATGCACTTCGACTTCAAAAGATGCCCTCACAACTAGTCCACTCCTACAACATGGGTCTATTCTTGCTTTCCCCATGATAGGGCCCGCTAAACCCACATGGGGAGCTGCTCTTCTGATCCAGCAGCTTCTATAATGTGCTTTGTTCAAAACATAGTAGTCTTACCTTTCCTTTGGAGTAAACAAGGCAGGCTGACTGAGGAATCAAGATGCATAGGAAACATATGGTGTACAATACTGCCCAGCCTTTGCGCAATGGGAAGGATGAACCCTATAGCCTGGAATGACAGAAAGGTGACAACAAACACCAAACAAAGAGAACTGAACAAGACTCACCAGTACGATCTCGGAGCCGACTGCAACCCAAACGGATCCGGGTAGTAGGAAAAGCTCGAAGGCCGTGGATGGTAAAGATGATGATGATAGTGATGATGGTGCATGGGTGGCTGGCGCTGTGTATGGTAGTGAAGCTGTTCACTTGAAGCTGGGTTTGTGCTGGATGATGATGCACCACCGTGTGCATGGTTACAGTCGTGGCTACCACCGGGTCTGCCTGGGCCTCTGTCGCAGTCTGAGCATCTCAGGTTGGGATCAACAGGATCATGGGCTCTTTCATTAGAGGCCAGTGCTTTAAACCTCTCCTGCCTTGCATGGGGGTCCTTGGTGGGAAAAGAAAACACAAACCATTAGCAATCCCAAATCTCCTCTATGGAGCAGAAACGTGGAAAACAGAACGATAGAGAGCATGCTCAGAGGTTTTGAAGGAAGATTTTTCAGAAGAATGTTGGGGTTTACATGGGAAGATAAAATCAGCAATTCTAGATTACAACAAATGACAGACTTAAAAGATGTAAATTCAGAAATCAAAAAATGAAGATGAAGGTGGATTAGACACGTCCTCAGAATGAAGAAAGAGAAAGGGCAGAGACAGTCAATGCAATGGACACCACAAGGACAACAAGGAAGAGGCAGGCCCAGAGGCACTTGGAGGTGAACCTTGAAGGGTGAACTCAAGGCTACATGAAGGACAAAACTGGAGATAGAGAGGGTGGCTCAGGATCACATCGAGTGGCAACAGTCTCTGCCTTATGTGCCTCCGGGCGTGATGAGGACTGATTGATTGATTTAATCCAAAATTATTTTTCCTCCACTGTACAGTTTGTCTCTGCCTTTTGTGCCTCCGAGCATGATGAGGACTGATTGAATCAAAAATTGTTTTTTCTTCACTGTACCTGACTAAGCCATATTTCTACTTGTGAGACATCAGTACTATACAGAAACCCAAGGATAAGAAAACAACACAGAATTGCTGTCTGCAGCTGCAACAAACAGTGGCATTTACTGAGGAGTGGAATCCCAACACTTACGGACTAAATGGTTCCATGTGCAATGAGGATATTCCATCCACTAACTAACCAACTACCTAACTAACTAACCAACCAACTGACCTGACCTACCTGTCTTTTTTGTGTGCTCATATCAGGGGTCATCTTTTGTCCTGACAAGGGCGGTTAGTTATGTTGCAGCTAAAATCTATGCTGTGAAATCTGTAGCTTACAGCTCAATGCATAACATTTTAGCAAACCTTTTACAACATGAATGCTGCAGGGTTGAGCTGAGTGAGTTCAGTCCCTTTTACAACATAAATGCTGCAGGGTTGAGCTGAGTGAGTTCAGTCTCTTTTACAACATGCATGCTGCAGGGTTGAGCTGAGTGAGTTCAGTCCCTTTTACAACATGAATGCTACAGGGTTGAGCTGAGTGAGTTCAGTCCCTTTTACAACATGAATGCTACAGGGTTGAGCTGAGTGAGTTCAGTCCCTTTTACAACATGCATGCTACAGGGTTGAGCTGAGTGAGTTCAGTCCCTTTTACAACATGAATGCTACAGGGTTGAGCTGAGTGAGTTCAGTCCCTTTTACAACATGAATGCTGCAGGGTTGAGCTGAGTGAGTTCAGTCCCTTTTACAACATGAATGCTACAGGGTTGAGCTGAGTGAGTTCAGTCCCTTTTACAACATGCATGCTACAGGGTTGAGCTGAGTGAGTTCAGTCCCTTTTACAACATGAATGCTACAGGGTTGAGCTAAGTGAGTTCAGTCCCTTTTACAACATGAATGCTACAGGGTTGAGCTGAGTGAGTTCAGTCCCTTTTACAACATGCATGCTACAGGGTTCAGCTGAGTGAGTTAAGTCAAGAACTGACATCACAAAACATTTCCATGCGTGCTCCGTCCTCATCCTCAGCAGCCAGCCCAGAGTTCCAGTACTGATGGTACTGGTCACAATCTGGTTATATGTCCATCTTGCCTTTCCTCTGAGTGTCGTGAGCCGGCCAGACCCTATGGTTACACCCAGGTGCCTCATTCTCTCCAGGTCATAATAATCTTCTTTCTCTACTGATTCCGTTGCTTGTTCCCAAAGGGTGCTGAACACATCTGCCATGTCATGTATCAATTCACCACCCAGTGGATGCGGATCATTTGTCTGCCTGTTCCATGCTGCAGAGCAGTGAGTCTCATTTGTGTGTCTTTCAAAATGGAAGAATCAATACTTGGTACGTTCCCCAATTTTTCTCCCTGGGCTTAAAAAGGAAGCAAAGAATATTACCTACTTCAGGCGTCAGAGTGTAAACAGTAACAGGACCCTCTTTCACACCTTCAGATGAATTGGGCATATAGGGTTAGACTTATATTGTATAGACGAACTGGTAGGTGCTGTGGTCTGTACAAAAGACAGAACGCTGTGAACAGACATCCTTACCCATGCCACACAGCATGAGCTACTTCAGGATTTTAGTTTCAATTATTTATTTAAACATCCACAAGACCCCATCAGCAGACTCAGCAGAAAATAATATACAACACAACAATTTTCCGTCTACGAACAGGACACTGCAGGCTCAACTACCTCATGCATAAAATACAGATTGTACAGTCCCCCCAGTGTGCGTGTCAAACAGGACCACAAACACCTGAGCACATTCTGCAGACCTGCCCACTTTGAAAAGACACCTGGCCTCAAGAGCAAAGTGTGCAGAGTAAGCTATGGGAAACCATGAAGGACCTGCAGCTGACATGCGAGTTCATAGAGGCAACCCACCTGATGGTCTGATCTGAGCATTCAAAACCAAAAGCAAAGAAAAAAAAGAAGTTTCAATAAAAAGGCACAGAGCCCGTTCTTGTTCAGTTGCTTAGTATGCTGAAATGTTGTGAAGTCTCAGGCTGCCAGTGACTTCCTCACTCCATTTTCTTCTAGATCTCGAATGCCTTTCAGTGGAGCCCTTTCTAAGATATATGCTTTTGTCGGATTCACTCTCACTAGGTAGCCGAACCATTTCAGTACGTGTCTCAATTAGTTTTCATTAAAACTCATCATCATCATCTTATAGTAGGTCCTTTGCAGAACGTCACTCTCATCACGGTTTGCCTGAAAGAAACTTGGTCTCTCGCCTCATGTACTTTCATACTCAAGGAGTCACTTATATCCTGTACCCATCTTCATGTTGGTCGGCCCCTGCCCCTCCTTCTTGGTACCATGCTTTCTGACATAATTTTTTTGTTCAATCCGTGCTGGTGCTTAATATGACCAAAATATTGCAGCTTCCAGGGCATGATGCTGTTTATTAGCCAATCTTCCTTCATGCTCAGATCTTTCAAGATGTCAGTATTTCTACTCTTCTTATTGAAACTCAAGAAGACGAAAACATCTATAACTCACCAGCAAAATGTCACATCCCGCGCAGCCACAGTGACCACAACCTCTGGCAACATTGTGTGGATCAGTGGATCTGTTGTCCGGGGGACACCTCCTGTGACGGCATGAAGGGTGCTGATCAGAATCTCCATCACTCCAGCGCCGAGACTCTGGCACCTGCAACAGTACATAGTTTAGACATCCTGAAGATTTATTCAGTAGGCTAAGATATTCTGTATGTTTAGACATTCTATACGTTGAAACATTCCATAGGTTTCAGACATTCCAGGGGTTTATACATTTTGTATGTTTCAGACATTCTGTATGTTTACACATTCTACAGGTTTATACATTCCGTAGACTTCTGACATTATTAAGGTTTATACATTCCACAGGTTTATACATTGCACACGCTTCAGATACTCTGTAGGTTTTAGACGTTCTAAAGGTTTATACATAATATGTATATACATTCAGAAGGCTTCAAACATTCTGTAGGTTTATACATGTAAACTTCAAACATTCTGTAGGTTTATACATGTAAACTTCAAACATTATGTAGGTTTATACATGTAAACTTCAAACATTCTGTAGGTTTATACATGTAAACTTCAAACATTCTGTAGGTTTATACATGTAAACTTCAAACATTATGTAGGTTTTTACATGTAAACTTCAAACATTCTGTAGGTTCATACATGCAAACTTCAGACATTCTGTAGGTTTATACATGTAAACTTCAAACTTTGTATAGGTTTATACATTCAGTAGGCTTCAGATACTCTCTAGGTTTTAGACATTCTACATAAAATGCAGAAGGAGACCTAGAAGAATATGGACTGAAGGAGTCACACTGTGTGCTGTTGCTGGGGGGAGGGGGACGGTTGTAGACACAATTCTCCCCCACTTCAAGCATAAGGTAAAGGTTGACTAATTAGGGGTGTTTCCTCCAAGGTTGAAGTACATCTGTCTGAGGGGCAAGGAACCATTAGTCTGCATAAAAATCAGATGTGTGAAATGGATGTGCATGCAAAACTCAAGTTCTGAAACAAGACTAAAGTCTCGAAACTTTCCGCCGGGGTTCACAGCCAGTAAACGCCAAGAAGAGAAGGAGTTGCCTCTTAGAACATACCTGGCAGGGAGCCGTGTTACTAATCCTTACTTCCCCTAAGAGCCCCAATAACACAGGGAAAACTGCTACAGTAATTATTTATAAACACCAAATATTCATTAACTGTGCCTGTGCAGGACTAAGGAAATGAAAAAGTGTGACAAAATCATTAATGCAGAGCTTTTAAGAAAAACAAAACAAATTTAAGTGAATCAAGAGGTGAGAATGCTAATGGATATGGCCGACGCATAATGAGAAATGGTGCTTTCTCACTACTTCTAGTTTCCTAGGGTAAAATTTTGGAGGAACAGTAGAAGGCATTTTTTATTTTTTTATTTTAAAAAGGGTGTTTTTTTTTTTTTTTTTTTTAGATTAAACATCTGAGGGGCAAGAATGGTAAACCAAGAATAACACTCACGTGTAGAACTCTTGGGCTCCTGTTCTGCAAGAAAGATGTCTGTCTGTACATTGGAGAAGACAAACATGAAGCTGATGGGTTCTCGTTTTCTCTGATCTCTTGTGACTGATCAGATCCGCTGGTTGATGTCCCAGAGGAATTGTGTTCATCCAGTACCGAAGCCATGTGCTCTGAGGGAAAAATCAATCCAAATGTTGAAAGATTAAGAGAAAATTTAATTCAATGCTGTGTTTTATAGACTATCAGATTAGAATTTGTAAGCTCCTTTCAGCCAGGGTCCACTGGGAAGACAACAACCGACAGAGGACTGGAATGGAACAAAGCCAGGAAGAAAACTGCCGATAGAGACGTCTGGCCATCTCTCTGGAAAACCTCTACACCCCAAGGTAGAAGAAAAGTGATTAAGTAAGTAATAAGTAAGTTCCTCTCAGACTTCAGTTCCGGTTTAAAAAATAAATGGGATTTTTAAGGTCAATAAGATCTCGGTAAGCTGGTTAAGATCTTGGTAAGCTAGCCTAGATCTTGGTAAGCCAATGGTAAACTGAAGCCCGCACAGTGGAATCAAATGGAAGGCCTCGAACTAACATGAGCGCAGGTCTAGAGAAGAGTTGCCATCTCATGAGCTTGTGCTGAGGTAAATCCATGAACAGGGCACAAGTGGCAACCAAGTAGCTTGAATGTTGAATCGACATCACAGGACTCAGGACATTCCCATAAGCGCTCTGTCCCCATCTTCAGCAGCAAGCATAGAGTTCCAATTCCAATGGCACCAGTGGCTGTCTGATTGTATATTGGTCTCGCTTTTCCCTTGAGTGTTCAGCGCGGGCCAGATCCCCTTGTAACTCCTCGCAGCGCCTTTCTCCCCAGAATGTAATGATCTATCTGTGCCTCGGCACTGTTCAATCGCTCCCAAAGAAACCTCACAACATCCAGCCTGACATACATCAGTTCACCACCAAGCGGCGCAAAACCGGCCAGTCTATCTGCCAACATACCGACCTGACCCTCTCAATAAACGTTTTAGCCTGTTTACAAATATTCGTTGTTGTTCAGGTTTTTCAGTTTGATACATGATGATGCTGAGTAAACCTTACTTTTAGAAGATTTAGCAGCTTCGGTTAAAAAACAACTGATGATTGACAGACTTCTGTTGTGTATGCTGCCACCATAAATTCCTACTACAGTAGGATCTCTAGAAAAATGTTTTTTTTTTAACCGAGCTGCCAAATTTTTCTAAAGGTTAGATTTACATCAGCATCATCCTGTATCATACTGCAAAACCTGAACAACAACATCGTGGATGGTGACTATGACAGGCTTTCCCATAAAAAAAAGCAAAGTCATTTAACTTATTCTGTCAGCAAATGTTTTCTTCTGCTTTACATTCAGCAGCTGAAAACTCAGGCAGAAAGTTCTGGATGTTCGTCCACTTCTGCTAAGTGTTGTGTGTGCATCCATTTGACAGATCTGATTACTCTGTATGCAGACTGCTGGTTCCTTGCCTCTCATTCAGATGCACTCCAACTTCAAATGAAGCTCCCAATTAGTCGAATGATAACGACATGCTTTTGGGAGAGTCAGTGGGTCTATTCTTGTTTTCCCTATAATAAATAGGGCCCCCAGAACCCCAACAGGGAACATCTGCATCGAGCTGAACATTTTTGCAAAACTGACTTTGTCTCCAGGTGGGGCCTAGCCTTCAATGGGCACCAGGTAATGTCATAGGAAATAAAGGCAGCTAGTCTGATGCTGACATTACCCACCGAGTGCCAACTGGCCTATAAAAACATGAATGAGTCTAGAATTATATGCAACTGGTGTAAAAAGTATCCCACACTTACCTATGGCAATAACAGCGGTGCAATAACCTCCAACTCCCGCTGTTCTATAATCAAGTTATTTACATTGGTACTGGCAAACCATACACCATCAGGTGTTTTGCAGACTGCTGTGACTGACTCTCTACAAATTGCGAACCTCAACAGCCTTTTCAGTTTACAGGCTCCTCCTCCTCCTCCTCCCCCACTCCCCAATGCCATGACAAAGGCCAGTCAATGGCAAGAATTTTCTCACACTGTCTTCACCATTATCTTTTTCTACTGATCTTTGAAGTGTGCGAACATATTTTTCTCATAACATGACCCCCAACAAATGTAGGCCACCTCTTTCTGATATTTGTGTTAAGTTTTCTTCGAGCCCCCCGCTACCCCCTTTTCAAAACATCAGGGTTGCTCTTTTTGGCTGTCCAGTGAATTTTTAAGATTCTATTGTGAAATCAACACATCTCCGAGGCCTCAAGAAATTGTTCAGCTTGTTTATTAATTCAATAATTATCTATGGTATACTATACACATGTGACAAAATCTGGCCGTCTGACTTACCCTCATCAGACTCTGTCAAATCCACAACAACCGTTGCACGGCTATTCCTGTAAATATAAAATGTACAATGAAATTAATGGTCAACCAAACATTAGTCTCCACACGGAAAGTAGGTCACATTCCATTGATAACTTTCTTGAACTGGTCTTACCTGCTGGACATTATGGGTGTGTCACACTGTTGCTTGCTTTCTGGGATGTCTGGCATTTACTTTTTTATTCCCAGAAAGAGAATGCCTGTGACACAGGTTTCATCACCCTCTAAAGGGGTTGTGTGTTAGGTCGAGTTTGTCAAAAGTTTTGTTGTGTTAAAGGCGCTGGAATGCTGAAATACAGAAGACGTGATAACAACGGCATAAGAGAACACCCCCCATCACCTTTTGCCAAAGTCGGGTGGCTCAAGGTTGATCAATCAGAAGTGAGCTAGGCTGAAGGTTGACTAAATGGAAGTGAGCTAGTGTGTATATGGGCAGTTGGTGGGGAGACTAACATTTCTATTACCAAATTAATTAACAATTTGAACTATACTAAAATACTTCATGATTTAATCAACATTAATTTTGTCTTTCTGGTGTGTTGTTTCTTTGTGCTGATTGGGACTGACTTAGGTTGGGGTGGGGGAGAGCCTAGCTGTCCAAATACTTGGCCTGCTTTACTGCACTGGATGTTAATTTCTTTGTCCAATTTACCATCTTCGGCAAATGTTGTTCCAAGATATCTGAACTCAGATGCCTATTTAATATATCATAACCCTTGACCCATTAGGGTCGTGGAGGTGTATTGATAGAAGCACTAGCACATAAAACTCGCTATCTTTCTCCGTCTTCTGCTTGATGAATAAGTGTATGATAACTTAGTCCTGTCCATTTGTTGATGTCATTCCAGGTTTTTCTTAGCTCTCCTCTTCTTTGACCACCCCCTAATGTTCTTTGAAGTAGTCTCTTCAATCGAATCATGTCTCACCACGTGCGCAAACCAAGCAAGCTTGTGACATTTCACCACTGCCAAAAGAGGCTCCTGGTGCCCTGCAAATTTGTATATTTTTGTCTCTGACATATTTATTAGTTTTATGTTCAAATTAACTCATTCCTAAAATGCGTCCTGTAGCATTTACTATTATTTAATATATGTGTGCTCAAATGCTATATTTATATACTGCTTCTTTCTTCCTATTGACGAAGAAGATTAGTGGTTTACAGAGATAGCATTCTTATACATGTGTGAAGGAGATTCTATACTGGTTAATGCGCACATGCTTGCCTAGACAATGATACGAGTTGAATTCCCAGCTGATGAAGCCGCATCTTTTCTGACCAGCAAGGCACTGGGGTCAACACAATCCCAAAGAAAATGTTCATCTGACAATTTTCATAGCTTTCTAGGAAGGAAAGGCGTTAAGAAGGAAAATGACCATCCCACTTTCAATGTCACAACCTAGAATGTCTTTTTTCTTTTTTTGTATTCATTGCCTGTAGACTCCGACAGAAAGTTCTGGTTCAAAACCCACTCTTGGACTTTGATATTGTTCCACAATTTGAGCTTTGCCCGCCACATTTATGTTACTGATATGGCTTACTTGTGTGCAGACTGTTGGTTCCTCACCTCTCAGTTAGACGCACCTCCAACTTTGAAGGGAAAACCCCTAATTAATTTTTTTTTACAGCAAGTTTACTAGAGGTGCAGTAAGTCTATTGTTTCTCTTCCCAAAATGAGGCTCTAGGTCGGGCTCTCATGCAGCAGGCCCATATTCAACCCCTCAGCAAGGTTATAAGAGTTTCTCTATCAGGAACAAAATAAAACATCCTAGCCTGTACAGTCAGTGGTGATAGCACTAGCCGTTCGGTACTCAATCCTCAGGCTCATGACTGCCCGTCTACACCGCTCTAAAAAGTGGTACATACAGACAGTAGTGACAGATCTGACAAAATGAGGCTCTAGAACCCATGTTATGACACAGACTAATACTTTACACTCGTATGTTAGTAGCTGCCACAGGAGTGACTACCTTTACCATAAGTTCTAAATACAAAGGCAAAATAACCAGAACTATTCACTGGCCAACTGTATGCTATCAGTGCTAAATATGTGCATTTTTTACAACTAATGAGCTCAAAATCGTAACAGAGATGGTATGTCTTCAAAGAGCTATCAAATAATAAGTTAAGATACATTAAAATGAAGAAATCAGAAGACAAGGATTGAAACCAGTTTATCCAAATCATAAAAGAACAACAGATGAAATGGTTTGGCCACTGAACATGAATGCCACAGTACCAACAGCCATACACAGCAATGCTGAAGAACACAACAATTGGAAGCCCATGCAAAATATGGATCGAACGATGGCATAAAGAACAACCTTGAAGAGATTAACATCAACACATTTGAAAAAGCACACAGACAATCCTTACATCTCCTCTCAAAATCTCCATGAGGTAAATGGAAAGAGCAGTGAAGAAGGAAGAAGAAAAATTTGGTTGATTATATGAGATGATTAGAATGCACTTAATAAAAAAATTAAACTCATATTAGAGCAGCCATTAGAACCCACTGAAACACTTCCCATATAGATCTAGGACAGAATCCCGAAGACCCAATCGACCTTCTCAGGTGACAGAAACAGACCCCTATATTAAGGCTGTGTACTGGACACAAATGCGAGTCCTGGAGGCCTGACAGAAACAGACCCTATATTAAGGCTTGTACTGGACCACAATGCGAGTCCTGGACAATGCTTGGGTCAAAACAATTCCATGAGGCCTCAGAAATGTGGTTTCACAGCCAAAAAGAGCAACCAAGAGGTTTTGAAAGAGTCGGGAGCCCAAAGATAACTTATCACAGACATCGGAAGAAGACAGTCATCATTATTCGGCCATGTTATGAGAAGAGGGAAAATATAAAATGTTGTGACCAGTGGAAAGATCTGTGGAAGGAGGGATAGAGAAAGACAGCAGCACAGAAATGTCTGCTACAGACAGGCAGCACAGAAATGTCTGCTACAGACAGGCAGCACAGAAATGTCTGCTACAGACAGGCAGCACAGAAATGTCTGCTACAGACATGCAGCACAGAAATGTCTGCTACAGACAGGCAGCAAAGAAATGTCTGCTACAGACAGGCAGCACAGAAAGATCTGCTACAGACAGGGAGCAAAGAAATGTCTGCTACAGACAGGTAGCACAAAAATTGCAGCTACAGACAGGCAGCATAGAAATGTCTAATACAGACAGGCAGCACAGAAATGTCGGCTCTACTGGCAAATCCGGACGAAGAATAAACAGACTTGGACGACTTAGTCAGAGTTATCTCCCGTCGCCGCACTCCGAACAGTAATCGGAAAACAAACGAAACAAACGACACACTTACCTATCATCCTGCGGTTGCGTGTAGGGCTGTGTTCGGTTGCGTGAGACATCGTGGCATCATCGTGCGGTTGTTGGATTAGAGTTAGGGGTAGGGTTAGGGTTAGGGGTAGGGTTAGGGGTAGGGTTAGGGGTAGGGTTAGGGGTAGGGTTTAGGGGTAGGGTTAGGGTTAGATGTGAAAATTTTGACGTAGGATTTCGAAATACTGGCCGACAATATGATGTTTGTGGGAGTGGTGCCACTGCCAAATATGACGCCAATAGCGTGCGGCTGGTGCCCCCAATCGTTGGCGAATTGTGCGTGTGACCAGCATCCAGAGGCCCTCGATTTTTTGTGTATGTGTATGGGACTGTGCGCGATTATAGGGAACTCTGGCGTCAGATTGTCAAATCTAACGCTAATCCTAACCCTACCGCTAACCCTAATCCTACTCCCTAACCCTAACCCCCCCCCCCCCTAACCACGCAAATTTATCGATCATTAAAGCATACAAATCGGCAAACACGAACAAACAAAACACCCAAAAAAGAAAAACACCCAGAATTGTCCTGCAGCGTCGAAAAAAAACCCCAGATCTGGGGGACACAACCAAGCATTGGCAGCCCTAATGTCGACGTGACTGTCTTCTTTGTTTCGTTGTGGCTTTTCCGATCACTGTTTGGAGTGCGGGGACGGGAGAGAACTCTGACTAAGTCGTCCAAGGCTGTTTATTCTTCGTCCGGATTTGCCAGTAGAGCCGAAATGTCTGCTACAGACAGGCAGCACAGAAATGACTGCTACAGACAGATAGCACAGAAATGTCTGCTACAGACAGGTAGCACAGAAATGTCTGCTACAGACAGGCAGCACAGAAATGTCTGCTACAGACAGATAGCACAGAAATGTCTGCTACAGACAGATAGCACAGAAATGTCTGCTACAGACAGGCAGCACAGAAATGTCTTCTACAGACAGGCAGCACAGAAATGTCTGCTACAGACAGGCAGCACAGAAATGTCTGCTACAGACAGGTAGCACAGAAATGTCTGCTACAGACAGGCAGCACAGAAATGTCTGCTACAGACAGGCAGCACAGAAATGACTGCTACAGACAGATAGCACAGAAATGTCTGCTACAGACAGGTAGCACAGAAATGTCTGCTACAGACAGGCAGCACAGAAATGTCTGCTACAGACAGATAGCACAGAAATGTCTGCTACAGACAGGCAGCACAGAAATGTCTGCTACAGACAGGCAGCACAGAAATGTCTTCTACAGACAGGCAGCACAGAAATGTCTGCTACAGACAGGCAGCACAGAAATGTCTTCTACAGACAGGCAGCACAGAAATGTCTGCTACAGACAGGTAGCACAGAAATGTCTGCTACAGACAGGCAGCACAGAAATGTCTGCTACAGACAGGTAGCACAGAAATGTCTGCTACAGACATACTTTTTAGATGCTGTAGAGCAGGGTATTTTGACTAAGTTTACTCAGGGGCCTAATATTTTGAAAACGGGGATCACCACGGGCTAGAGGCCCGAGTCTCAGGATGGACAGATCCTTACTACAACTGGCAGTGATCTGCGGAGCACATGCTAGACCCAGAATTAAGCCCTGCTGGATAGATCTGCGGTAGAGAGATACCAGGTTTGGCCCGGTTGGCATTGCAACAGAAATCAAGCTGCATGGAACAGCGGAAGAGATGCATTGCACCACAGACTTCACAAAAGCTTGTCTCCTCGTCTGAAAACCACTGGCAAGGAGAATAAAAAGAAGAAGATAAGAGATCAAACGCTAAACTTGCTTTAAACAGAGCATCATCATCAAGTGCCTTGCCAGCTGGCGTAGGCATCCATGCGTCTCGGTGTTCTGGATCAACTCCACTGATGATATTTCTCCAAGCCACTGTCTTAAACCATCCACAATCATTTCTCTGGGTCTGCCTCTGCCACTTCTACCGGTGATCTTTTGGGTCGTCA